>JAHWFO010043801.1:109482-124954 GCA_023313115.1 Rhysida immarginata
TTGATAACATTAGGCCTAATAGCAATTTGCTAATGATAGGATTTAGCTCTTGATAACATTAGGCCTAACACCTACTTGCTCTTAATAGCAATTAGATTTTGATTAAGGTAGGCCTAATATAAATCAACTATTGATAAATTTAGGCCTAACAGCTATTTCCACTAGATAGCAATTAACTTTTGATAACAATAGGCCTGCCAACAATTAGCAATTTTTAACATTAGGCCTAATAGCAATTAGCTGCTGAGAATAATCATTTTCAATAGGCCTAAGTGCATTGAGGAACAACAATGGCTACACGACTTTCAAATGCTGCAGAGAATCAATTTTTGCATCACTGCATAATTATACATATGATATTTTATTTTGGCTAGTTGCTAAAAATTGAATGATATTCTGGCTTTAAAAATTTCCAAAGAAACTTTCATGGTATCATTTGATCACAAAAAACTGAAACGGTTTCAACCATCTTGAACTTATCAATATTCGTTATATTCATTCATGACGCGTCGTTACAAGCTCTTTGATATACTATATGCCATGGTGTAGCCTTTGAAAATTTCTAAGGGATAATGACTAATTAAGAGCACGTGCCAGTTAACCATTTCAGCCATTTTTGAACAAAATTTATCAATTGGCGAAACAGTATTTAACAATGTTGTATTCGTTCATGGCTCGTCGTTACAAGTGGTTTGATATATTATTTACTATATCTTAGCAATGAAAATTTATATGGGTATCAAACAAGTATTATTAGCGCCAGTGGCATTGGACCAATTTCGACCATCTTTGAACTTGTCCGTGCCATTTCCCATATCTATCGATTGGTGAAAACAGATTTTTAAAATCTTTCATACTTTTTGAGAAAATCGAGTTACAGACGGACGGTCAGACAAGGCCAAAGCATAATGAACCTTTCGGTACTTAATAAACCATTAATGGCACGATGCAGAGACTGTTATAATCAAGTACCGAAAGGCTAAATGGATACTGTAACATGAGCCATTGAAGAACTGTAAATCTTCTAATTTGTAATTTGTGTATATTTGAAATGAAGGACCTGCTCGTAACGGAGGCGTGTGCAATTATTGCCAACATTGCGATCGTTATACCCTCGTGCCCGCAGTGAGTGCAATATTAAACGAAAAATTAAGTTATATTCGTTTGAAACTCATCATTGCAAAATAATAGATATGCAAATTACCTATCTGTTTTCCTATCCGTTCATTCCTGTCACACATAATGAATTCGTCGACAAAATGTACATCTCGCTTCTAATGTACGAGGTCTGTTCAAAAAATACGTAGACTGACGTCATAAAACAAAATATACTTATTCAGAAGTTACACATCTGGGTCCCCTTCAAAGTACTCTCATCCCCGACGCACACACTTATCCCAACGGTGTTTCCACTTTTGAAAACAGTCCTGGAACGCTTCTTTTGTGATGTCCTTCAGCGCCTTCGTCGCATTTGCCTTTATGTCGGGAATCGTCTCAAATCTCCTTCCTTTCAAAGGTCTTTTGAGTTTGGGAAACAAGAAGAAGTCACAAGGAGCGAGGTCAGGTGAGTAGGGTGGGTGAGGAAGAACAGTGATCGAGTGTTTGGCCAAAATCTCTCGAGTTCTGAGGGCTGAATGGGCTGGAGCGTTGTCGTGATGAAACAACCGGTCACCACTCGTCCACATTTCTGGCCTTTTCCGCCGGATAGCATCCCGCAGACACAAAATTAACACAAAATTTCACAGCAACTCTTTGCTCGTTCAAGTCACTCATTCTAAAAATCCGCCAAACGAAAAAAAACACACTTCACAAACAACCGCGTAGCTAATCAACCAATACTGATATTTGCAATCAAAAAACTGCCTTGTAATCAGCGGATCTGTCAGAAGATGGCGACACCAAGCGATTTTGATTGGGACCAACAGTGGCCCGCGCAATTCAAACAGTCTACGTATTTTTTGAACAGACCTCGTATGCATATACCGGGTGTTTCAAAAATGACTGGTATATCGGTATATTTGAAAAATCAATAAAAACTAAACGGGCAGCGATAGAAATACACCGTTCGTTGCAATTAGCTTGGGGCAACAGTAAATTTTCAGGCAGACAAACTTTCGAAATTGAAGATATATGATGACAATGTTCCACAACAGATGGCCCGTTTAGTTTTTTCAAGTATAGTGGTCATTTTTGAAACACCCGGTCCATGCGACATCTATGTGCATTTGGTTGAGCATTTTTCTTCCTTGTATTTGGTACTCTAAACCAACTTCTAATTTTAAATAAATTTATTTTATATAATTTTCGAAAGTATTCCTATATTAGGGTTTTCATTTTTTGAAATGGAACGACCGCACACTAAAGATGCACATGCGAGCTGACCAACAATGCCTTCATAACATGCGAGGGTTCCAAGGTAGCGTTAATAATGCTAGAAGAGTAGATTTATTTTATCTTTAATAATTTTGGAAAATTTGAATGTCAATAAAAAATCAAACACAATTTCGGATTTGTAATTACAAATATTTTGCAGCAATTTGATTAAAAATATTGGTTCATAATATAACCATGATTTGTCGCGCGCTTTTCTGCATATCGTTTTAAAAGACCAATATATTTTTTTATTCCGAATCAGAATAACGTGCTATATTTTCACTGCTACTTCTAAAAAATTTACATTTTTCTTATTCAATCAATTTCTTGTCATTTATTTTCTTCATTATTTTCCGTCAACTTTTCCAGGCAGTTATTTAGACAAGTGCCTATGTTATCACACTCATAGAAGGCTTGATCCACTTTTTATTGTAGTTGATACATCACTGGCTAGAAATAGGAATTAAGATACCTGGCAGGGGCGCTGCAGTCGCATTACATTTTGCGCCATCTAGTGTGTAAAGTTTGTACTTTTACCGGGCTTTGCAAAAGTTCTGTTACACTCGTTACGACCCTCAAAGAAATGGACACGACGATGTTCACGATGTAGTTAGACATGTTTTTATTGTGCCATCATGTAGAATAACATTGTAATTAGTCATTTAATCAATGTAGCCACCATCTGCATCAAGAACCCGCTCCAGACAAGGCCGAAAAGCCTTGCAAACTTTGCGAATGTAGTCCTTCCTCATTCTGGTCCACACACGGTTGACAGATGTTTTCAGCTCGTCGACGTTGCTGTGACGGACCTTGCAGGCCTTCCCCTCGACATGCGCCCACACACTGTAGTCAAGAGGATTGAGGTCTGGCGACTGCGGAGGCCAAAAGCCCTTCGACCAGAAGGTCATGTTGGACCCCAACCAGTGTTGCACAGTGTTGGCCGTGTGGGCAGGGGCACCGTCCTGTTGAAAGATGTAGTCCGCATTTCTTCACCCAGGGAAGGACTTTTGTGGCCAGGATGTCCTTGTAATCAGCCGCCGTTAGCTGGTATCCACTTGGGAACCACACGGGTGGCATTTTCTCGCCATTCGACGCCACGATTCCGAGCATCATTACAGAGGCCGGGTGCTTGGTTGTAGACACGTAGCGGACCTTGGAGATGTCCTGGCCGAAGCTTACCACGCAGTCGTTTTGCTCGATGACGACAGGATCGACCGTGAAGGTCTTTTCGTCAGAGAAAATGACAATGTTGAGAAGACGGCGACAGCGCTCCCGACGTTGTTCCCGTATCCGATCCGTCAGCAGAGGCCTCACGCTCTTTCCACCTTCTTCTTTGACCGCTCTGGATACTGTGGACACCGAAATTTTCTTTTTCTTTGCGAGCGCAGTCATTTTGAGCGTCGGGTCTTGTTCGAGGGCTTTTCTCACAGCCAAACGGTTGACGACTTGAGGTCTACCTGAACGAGGTTGATCTTTAAGGTCTCTCCCATTCTTGAGCCTGTCCGCAACTCTGTGGATGGTCATCCGGCTGACTTTGAGGAACTTGGCAATCTCGGACTTCGTGTGGCCCGCGCGCAGGAGAGCAGCGATCTCTACTCGTTTCGTTTCCATCGCTTTTGTCGTGGACATTAGGATCACTCAGAGGTTAACACGTAATTTCCAATATATTATTTGATCCTTTTGTGGAAATGGAATTATCCAAATCATGAGCAGTCCATTTTTGGGGGGATGTAAAGAGTGTAACAGAACTTTTGCAAAGCCCGGTATATTGTAAATATAGATTGAATGTTTATTTTCATTTGCTTGATTGGAAATATTTTTAGATTGGTGGAGTAAAGATGGCATGTAAATATTTGGATGGTTTATTGGATGCCACAGTAAAAATGTTTTCCACATATCTTGCTGTCTTTACTTGGATTCCATATTTTATCTTTACTATTGAAAATGTAAATATGTATGAAACCATTAATGCATTTGTATAAGTATTAAAAAGAGTTTATACTTTATCTGCCTAATTATTTTAATCCATTTATTTCGCCATTCAGAATTCTTTTTAATACTTGGCAAATTAAACAGATATCTTTGGTATCGAATAACTATTCGAATTACATCCTAGGATGCAGCAATAGATGCCACCACACGTGTTTTTTAGTGACTGTTTTGCAGCATTTTCTAGTCAGGAATCCGCCATTTTACAATATAATAATTTTAAATGTCAATACTAGGTAGCGCTAAAATCATAATAATTATAGTGTCAAGTTTCCTATTACGTTTGGATAACATTAAGCCTAACAGCAATTTGCTTTTGATGGCAATTATCTTTTGATAACTTTAGGCCTAACAACAATTAGATGTTTATTTATTAGGCCTGAATGGAATTTGCTGTAGTTAGAAATCACCTTTCAATAACATTAGGCCTAACAGCAATTTGTTTTCATAGCAAAATATTTATCATTTTCGATTATCAATAATTTTACCTAGAATTCATTTATGACACATCATTCCAAGTTCTTTGATATATTACAAGCTATATCTTAGCATTGAAAGCTCCATTGAACCATAATGGTTCCACTAAAATAGGTTCCTTGAAACCAACTTCGACTATCATTAATTTTACGTTATGTTCATTCATGACACATCATGCCAATTTCATTGATATCTTACATGCCATAGCCTATCAATGAAAAAATTTGAGGGGGTCAAGGGTACCATTAGACCACGTGCCATTGTTTTGTTTACAACTATTTTCAAAATGGTTCATTTACGGAACCATATTTATTAATTAGCGAAAATAGTATTTTATAATCGTTTCTATCTCGTCCTTACTTTTTGTTTGGTATACCAAAAGGGTGGTCATAAATTATAAATATATTTATTACTTAATATACCGGGTGGGCAAGAAATAACGTGAGGTGTTCAGAGATCGCTAGCGTGAATTCTATAAGGCCAAATGCAGTACATTTTGGTGTATATACTTAGTGAAACATGCAGTTTCGATTTCTGCAAAAAAAAAAAAAAAAAAAAAAATAGTACCAAAAGTCGCCATAGGGGGCGCTTATTTCAAGAAAACAATGAATACATTTGCATAAGCGCGTTGAGGATGACAATAAAAGGCAAGGTTGAGGATTTCCCATCATTCACGAACGAATGGCCTGATGATGACGCTTACTCTGCCTGACCGGGCGTTATTAGTCAAGTTGTTTAATCAGAAGAGCGACAATGCAAGTGCTGCCCTTCGTGAATTCCGGCGATTGAAAACGTTACGAAGAGGACTGATGAGCATAACTAACTTACGGAAAATGATTGAACGATTTGAATCTACCGGAACTCTAGGAGTGCAACCAGGGGACGCAAACGAATCAGGCAGCAACACGTTGAAGAAGTTGCAACTGCTGTTGTGGAACAGGAGATGATTACTGTGCACGGTACCAGCAGTGCACACGCAATAGCACGCCTAACAGATATCCCATATTCGACGGTGAGGAAAAATTGCATAAGATATTGACATTTTATCCCTATAAACTCACACCTGTTCAACAATTGCTTCCTGGATATGTACGTACCCGAACTGACTTTACGTTGAGATTTTTAGCACGTATGGAAGTGGATGATGCATGGCCATGGCAAATTTTATGGAATGATGAGGCACATTTTTATTTGAATGGTGATATCAATACCCACAACTGCCGTATTTGGGCTGCATCAAATCCACAAGTATGTCTGCCAACTCCTATGCATTGACCGAAACTAACAGTATGGTGCGGCTTTACTACTTCTTTCATCATCGGCCCGTACTTTTTTGAAGAAATCCGTCCCCGTGGACCGGTGACTTGTTTCGTCAATTCTGCCAGGTATTTTGCTTGAGAATTTTGTGATACCACGATTGCAGGAAAAGGGTTGTCTGGATTCTAACATTTTTATGCAGGATGGTGCGCCACCGCACATCGGACGTCAGGTGCAGCAGATTTTGCGAGAACGTTTTTCAGACAACAGAATAATTAGTCGTGCATTTCCCATGGTATAGCTACCCAGGTCGCCTGATCTCAACCCTTTGTGGTTTTTGGTTATGGGGATATTTGAAAAGCCTTGTGTATCAAGCACATGTTCCTGACCTCTCAACATTAAAGGATCAAATAACGTTACATATCAGACTAACTAATGCAGATATGCTACGAGCTGTCGTAGAAAATATCGTGTACCACATGCAGCTATTGGAACAGCACAGCGGTGGTCATATTGAAACACATTTGTAATTAAAAATAAAACATTGTTTATCGTTGTTACTAAAGTTGGTTGGTATGGTATTTGTTCATTTGAGAATTAAGTATTCATAGGTTTTTTTGCAGAAATCGAAACTGCACGTTCCACTAGTATTTACACCAAAATGTACTGCATTTGGCCTAATAGAATTCCCGCTAGCGAGCTCTGAACACCTCACGTTATTTCTTGCCCACCCAGTACTTAATATATCTCTCCATTAAAAATTGCTAGGTGGGGTCGTAAAGGTACCATTTGTGCACGTGCTTTTGAAGCGATTTAGATAATATTTCTGTCTGGTCCGTCATATGTACCATATTCATCGACTGAGGAAAATAGTAATGAAAAACCACTGCTCTCTGGTCATTACGATTTGTTTGATATATTACTTAATATTTCTTCCCTTTGAAAATTGTTAGACGGGAAAATTGAGGTATACCATTTGTGCACGTGCCAATGAACCGATTTAGATAATATTTGTGATACTTTCGTGCCATGAACCATATTCAACGACTGACGAAAACAGATTTTGAAAATCTTTCATAACTTCGGAGGAGTTTGAGTTCTGGACGGACAGACATGTTTCCCCACACTGATAGCATAAAGCACCTTTCGGTACTTAATAAAGGAGAACATGTGAGTTCGTCACGGAAACAGTTTTACATGGTTGTTGCCCGTTTACGTGAAGAGTTGTGGCGCTGGCTTGAAGCATACACCGGAACCGAAAAGTCACCTGTCTGGGCAACAATATTCATGAAACTATAATTAAAGGAGAACATGTGAGTTTGTCACACGAAGCAATTTGAATGTGCGATCTTTGCAACAATATAAATAGAATTCCAAATTAATTACCGCGCGAACTGCGCGCCGATAAAATCTTGCATATATAGGATGTATCAGGTTCGATGGTCATAAAGTAAGTAGCGTTGTTCTCCGCAAAATTCTAAACATAATTTTCCGTATCCATTTTTCAAAATTCTCAAAAAAAATGCTTGAAATCGTTTTTCAAAGTTTGGCTCGAGGCCAACGAGAGACAGGCCAGGGCACTCAAAATTCACATGATCATCGGGGTCCGGCCAACAATTCATCTCTCATTGTCTCCATCTTGGATTTTTACAATCAGTATTTTTTCGTTTGTTGGAAACAATGAAGGATGGATTGTTGCCCACACCCCGATGATCATGTGGCTTTTGAATGCCCCGGCCTGTCTGTCGTTGGCCTCGGTTTGGCTATTATGACGTAATTCTAAGCCTTCTGAGGTAATCTATCTATGCCATTTACTGATCCTGCTGAAGGCAAGTTCATTCATAAAAGGGTAGGAGACAGAGTCAATAGACTCGCTTACTTCGAAAACAAGCAAGAGTTGCTGTACTTTAATGAGTTCTAAATGAATTGATGTTTTAAATTAACGAAAATTCATAGATAAAAATCATTATAGCTGATAGGAAATATCGTAAATAGTTCAGAATAATTAGGACTACGGCATGGATGAATTACGTCAGAAGGCTTAGAATTATGTCATAATAGCCAAACTTTGGATAACGATTTCAAGCATTTTTTTTCAGAATTTTGAAAAATGGATAAGGAAATTTATGCTTAGAATTTTGCGGAGAACAACGCTAGGTACTTTATGACCATCGAACCTGATACACCGTGTATAAATAAAAGCAGCGTATATGAGCAGCCAATTTTTTTTTGTTATAATTAATATGGAAGAAACTAAACAAAAAACGAGATATTAATGCCGGGCTATGTCCGAGCACTTTTTAAAACTTTAAGAGAACAATTCAATAAAAACCGCCAATGTATCATCTTGAGGACCTTACTGAAATATAAGCCATCTCAAAAAATTACCGATAAAAAAACTTTTTAACCGTTTAAACATACGGAAATGTTACTGTAGAAAAGTAATGACTCTCTGTTGTTTCTTATTCGAACTGGCTGTGATGAAAGTTTGGAACATAAACGCATGAACTTTGAGATGTTCTTTGTTTATTTAAAGACTCGCACTTCTCTAGCTTTGTAAGCGATCGGTTTCAAACTAAACACAAACACTAACAACGGAATAATCATCTTTGGATATTTATTAACGTAAAAAATTTCCCCACTAGATTATCATTTTTGAAAAATCATGTTTTGGCCACGGTCTAGGCCATTCTGGCCGCAACCACCGACAAAGAAGGCCTCTGCGATGAAACTTAATATATTGTTAAATCATCTAAATACGGCATTGATATTCGTATTTCTACCAATAATAAGCCATAAATCTGCCCTAACTTGTAGCCCACGTGAAAGACAGGCCCTGGCGCGGAAAAGTCACCTGATCATCTTAGTCCGAGTAACAATGTAAGCTTCATTGTTTCTAACAAACGAAAAATTGCTGATTGTTAAAATCCAAGATGGAAACAACGAAGATTACATTGTTACTCGGACTAAGATAGTCAGGTTACTTTTCCGCGTCAAGGCAACGTCTCCTAAAGATAAGGCCTGAGCCAACACCTCCTTGAAAAAAAAACTCACATCTGAAATGTCATATATTGTTACATCACAATAATTCGACCATTGTTGATCGTATTTCTACCAATGATAAGCCCTAAATTTGGTCGACTTATGATGATGTAACAATGCATGACTTTTCATTTGTGAGGTATTCTTTTAAGGAGGTGTTGCCTGAGCGCGAAAACGTCAGACATTGTTACATCATCATCCGAAGATACGTTTAATCGCCTTTCAGGGCTTATTATTTTTAGAAATACGATTAAACGTATCTTCGGATGATGATGTAACTGTAAGGCGTTTTCGCGCTCAGACCTTATCTTTAAGAGTCACTAACTATGAAAATGTAACAATTTATTACTTTTCATCGCAGAGGCATTCTCTCCCGGTGGTTACTTTCTGGCCCACTGTGCTCTGGGTTAATTCAACACCACCTCTACTCAAAGCGTGATCGCGAAAATTTCATACATTGTTACAACATCATCCGAAGATACGTTTAATCGCATTTCAACCAATAATAAGCCCTGAAATGCGATTAAACGTATCTTAAAAAAGCCCAGTAGTCATAATTTAGGACTTATTGGTAGAAATGCAATTAAGGATGACTACCTATGACGTTCTAACAATATATGACGTTTCCGCGCTCAAACGGAGAAACAATGGCAAAGTTATTCTGCGAATCAGTTAAATTATTACTTGCCCTGGTTTCATGTGTTCCGCTTGGACCGCTAGGCCCTATCATTCGGCATGGGGAGTCCGCATCGTCATCCGGCTGGTCCTGGTAATTCCGCTCATCGTGATGGCCACTAACTGTCTGCATCTCTTATCTCCAGCTTTGCTTTTTAAACTATCTTGGAGGATTCTGTGCTGAGTTTGCGCACTGTCTCCCCCAATAATGTTGCTTCAAATTTCTCTCTTTTCCTGGATCGAATCGATTGCAGTTAGGGGTGTTTCTTCTCCCTCTCTTTCTCGCCTTCTCCTTCTCTGATGTCAAATCCTCGGAATTACAATTTTTGCTGCTTTGCTTTTTCTGCGGATTTGGAACCATGTTTTTAACCGCCCTATGTTAGCATTGTAGGTTTCTAATTAACCATAATGATATCATTAAACCACATACCTTTGAACCAATTTGTGTTATCATTAATTTTACATTATATTCACTCATGACACATCACTCCAAGTTGTTTGATATACTACATGCCATATTTTAGCATTGAAAGTTCCAATGAAAAATAAGGGTTCAACTAAACTATGTTCCTTAAAACCAATTTCGAGTATCATTAATTTTACGTTATATTCATTCATAACACTTCATTGCAAGATGTTTGATATATTACATGCCATATTTTAGCATTGAAAGTTCCAAAGAACTATAATGGTTTCACTAAACCAGATGCCATTGAACAAATTTCGGCTATCAATTTTACGTTATATTCATTCATGATACATCATCCCAATTTGTTTGATATATTACAAGCCATATCTTATCAATGAAAATTTTTGAGGGTGTCATAAGGGTACCATGAGAGCACGTGCCATTGTTTCTATTACAACCATTTTCAAAATAGTTCATTCCCAGAACCATCTTTATCAATTGGCGAAAATAGTAATTTATATCCGTTAATTTTACGTTATATTCATTCATGACACATCATTTCAAGTTGTTTGATTTATTACATGTCATATTTTAGTATTGAAAATTCCAATGAACCACAATAGTTCCATTAAACAAGTTTCTTTGGAACCAATATCGACTATCATTTTTTTTACATTATAATCATTCATGGCACATCATTCCAAGTTGTTTGATATATTACATGCCATATTTTAGCAAAGAAAATTCCAATAAACTATAATGGTTACAGTAAACCAGGTTCCTTGGAATCAATTACGACTATCATTAATTTTACGTTATATTCATTCATGACACACATTCCAAGTTGTTTGATATATTACATGTCATATTTTACCATTGAATGTTCCAGTGAACTATAATGGTTCTGCTGAAGTAAGTTCTTTGGAACCAATTTCGACTATCATTAATTTTACGTTATCTGCATTCACGGCATATCATTCCAAGTCGTCTGATATATTACATGCCATATTTTAGCATTGAAAATATTTGAGGGTCTCATAAAGGTCAATTAGAGCACGTGCCATTGTTTCGATTTCAAACATTTTCAAAATGGTTCATTCCCGTTACCATATTTATTAATTGGCGAAAATAGTAATTTAAATCCACGTCTATCTCGTCATTACGATTTGTTTGATATAATAATATATCTCTACATTGAAAATTGCTAGGTAGGGTCGTGAAGGTACCATTCGTGTACGTGCTATTGAACCAATTTAGATATTTGTGATATTTTCGTGCCATGAACCATATTCATCGACTGACGAAAACAGATTTTGAAAGCCTTTCATAGCCTCAGAGGAGATAGAGTTACGGACGGACAGACAGAGAAACACGTTTCCCCACACTGAGAGTATAAATCACCTTTCCATACTTAATAAACCATTACGAAATAACATAACCAAGTACCGAAATGTTAAACTAAACCATTCGCGAAACTATGTATTTAACCGCCCTATGTTAGCATTGTAGGTTTCTAATTGAACATCATGATAACATTAAACCGCGTACCTTTGAACCAATTTGAGGTTTACGCTTATTCACCCATGACACATCATTCCAAGTTGTTTGATATATTACATGCCATATTTTAGAATTGAACGTTCCAATGAAACATAAGGGTTCCACTAAACCAGGTTCCTTGAAACCAATTATGATTATGTCATGTGGACGGGTAGCAGAATGAATGATTTAATGACAGAAAAGAGAGAACGTACGAAAAATGGTTGATAAATAAAGTTCTTATTGGTTTTATTAAATAGGTTGATTAAAAGTAAGTCTATGTGTAATAAGAATGAATTACACGGATTTAAGAGTTCGTCTTGATTGTTGATTAATCTTATGCAGTGGAAGTCTTTAATTGGGTAGAATTCGCTGAATCCATCTGGGAGGTCGAAGACGCCCTGAAGAAACAAGAACACAAATGATGACGGTCTCGACGCCAGATATGGATAAGCCCTCGTTTCTAAATTGCGGTTAAGACTGGCCACAATTTGAAACTGACAAGGCTGATATGAGAAAGGTCAAAGTTCAGGCGAATAGCGGGAAGCTGCGTACAAGAGTCCTAGTCGATCGTAGGTGTAAAGTTGAGAAATCTTGGAAGCGGAAGTAGCATATGCGTCGAGGCGAGGTTAACTCGACGGCATAGCATACACCAGGAACTATTGCTGAAGTGGAACCTACGTCGAACAGATGCCTTGCAGTATCCTCCTCGACGCTAGTCGATGCTGCGATGGGGACGCTGGTCCTCGATGTAGCTAGAAGTTGATGAAGGCATGTGTGGAAGGTGCTAGTAGATCGCTGTACTCCAACGCCGGTGACGTGAAGGACACCCTGCGATGAGTAGAACGTCTGGCGATGGCTGGCGTAGCTCGGATCCCAAAACGCTAGTCGATTCTTTCTATGATGAGAAAGTCGGGAGGTACAACTACTGCCTCACGGTCGACACTCGGGAAAACACCAAGTCAAGAAGATACCAACGAGTATCTTCCCCTTAACGAACGAGGGCACGTCCAGAAGCACACAACGAAACGTACGTCGAAAACACTCTAAGGACGCACTATAGCCCGCACAAATAAACGTGCGATTTACGGCACACGTAATCAAATAAGCATAGCTCACTGCCTTTGCAAACACACTATCACAAACACACAGGTTGACGTCGAAAGGAGCTTCGTGTCGAGGAAATTCAAAAGGCCAGGAAACCCAAGTAAGTGCGACAGAAACGCACACACAAATTCACAAGGTGTGCAGCTGTAGCAAGGTAATCACGATGAAGCACATAAGAAGCACCATGATAACGTGACAGTAAGCACAACAAAACACTCCGCTGTATGACCCTGCACTTGAGGTCACGACCTTGCTCACTTGAGGAACCTGCACCTTTACTGATGACGAAAAGCCTTTTAAAACAAAGCAAAACCGGAGATACAATCACAATGGGCGTACTCACAGGTTAAGGTAAGCATAGGCCATTATTAAAGCACAAACACATTAAGCATAATAACTGAAGTCACCAGGCTCTGTCGCACAAAGAAAGATGGATCGCCAAATCAGTAAGAAAACTGACGAAGCACAAAACACATTAAGCTCATCCCTCTCTTGAGAGTAGGAATGGATTCCTCCACTAAGCACGTGGAATTGCTTCAGCTCGTCGCACAAAAAAAAATATTATTGCAAATAAATTTTTTTTTTTAAACGTCCGTCTTTCACAGTTTTAATAAATCGAGAAGGGCACCAAATGGCTGTCGATGGACCCTCCTAAACCGTTCAGTAATAATGTGCCGAGTGCGCTTGGAAACACCCCCACTACGGAGAATTTTTCCGAGAGTCCATTTGTTTCCAGAGAAATGGATTCCACTAATGAATTTATCTCTGCGACATTCAAATGCAGAAATAGCACGGTAATGCCATGGACGGGGTTCCGCGGAGCCCAAGTAATAACTGTATGGAATATTAGAGTCCTACCGTAATTGATCCGTAGCCACTGCTGATAGTCCTCTTCCACTACTCCGCACGGGATTCCGGCACCCGTCGACGTGCTCGCGACGGGGGCGTCGAGTTGGTTTCTCTCGCTCGCCTCTCTATACGCCGTCGGAAGCTCGTAGCCGCTCTCTGCGAGGGCCTGCAAAATTGCAGCCACCAAACACTGCTGCCAGACCTCGTCGTCCAAAAGTTGACGGGCTTGAAGAAGGCTTTCCCATCGGTTGTGGCCTCCGCTGCTAGGCTGTTGCTCACCGGCCGCCGTCGTGGTATCTCCTCCCACGTGGACGGGTTCGTCGTCCTCCGCTGCTTTATCCTCCGTTAAGCTGCGTTCTCCTAACTCCTGCCGTAGCTCATAGCCTCGCTGGCCGCACTCGAATGTCTCTTCAAACGGCTGCTTCGGTGTCCTCCTTCTATCACCAGAAATCCTTGGCTTTTTCCCTTTTCCACTCGTTCTCGTCCTCTCTCGACGTCCTCTCGTGCTCCTCTCGTCCTTTACCACGTAGTGGCTCTCGTCAAATGACGCGTTTTACTTGCGTCCTCTGCTACAATAGACCTTGGCTGACGAGTTCTCTGTTGCCGGCCACATGACAGATTATCATTAATTTTACATTATATAAATATCTCCTCATTGAAAATTGCTAGGTGTGGTCGTGAAGGTTCCATTTGTACACGTACTATTTAACAAATGTAGAAAATATTTGTGATTGTTTTGTGCCAGAAGAATATTCATCGACTGACGAAAACAGATATTGAAAACCTTTCATATCCTCGGAGGAGTTACAGTTTCGAGCGGATAGAGAGAGAGACAGACTGACAAACATGTTTTCCCACACAGATACACAATGCACCTTTTGGTACTTACTATACCATTAAGGAATGACATAACCAAATACCGAAAGTTTAAACTTAACCATTTGCGGAACCTTTTTTTAAACCGACCTATGTTAACATTTTATATGTTGTATATATACAGATAGATGACACATGATTCCAAGTTGTTTTATATATTACATGCCATATTTTAGCATTGAAAGTTCCAGTGAACTAAAATGAACCTGATAAACCAGGTTCCTTGGAACAAATTACGACTATCATTAATTGTACATTACTTTAATTCATGGCACATCATTCCAAGTTGTTTGATATTGTACTTTGAGGAGGAGGAACGAAAGTGAGGTGTTAGTTGTTTTGGTAAACTCGCTTTAATGTGACGCTCTATTTTGCTGTTATTAAGCTTAAACCCTAAAGACCTAAAGCCTACCTCACCTCCCCAAAAGAGTGTTTGGTTGTAATGCCGTTTGAAAGGGACTGGAAGCTGATAAAACTAAGTGCATTAATGTTGATGATAAAAATCATACATCTTCAAATCCGTTTAAAATACTGTGGCTTTATTTGAATCCAAAGCAAATTTCTTATCAATCTCTATCCGTTTCATCTACTTCCGTTATTTTACATTTAGTAGTAAACTTGGGACTCATGCTTTTAAACATCTTAATCTCCGTTAAAGTTCATGGGTCAATTTAATATAATCATCTCTTAAATCTATCGTCTCAGATTATCGTATTTCGCCTACAGCCTACGGAATAAATAAATCTCAGTAAAAATTGTTTCTATCAATAATCAGTGCTTCTTGGCCATCTCACTAAAACGGAAGCCTTGTTGACTATGTTCCATGCTTTGCTTTAACTCGGGCGATCATATAAATTACAAAGTTCGAGTTTCCTTTTA
>JAHWFO010043819.1:0-14348 GCA_023313115.1 Rhysida immarginata
ACTGGAGGTGTGTTGTCCATTACATCGAATACATTTTGGGGGATCTTGTCCTTTTACATTTGGGCAGTCTTTTGACTGATGATCTTTAGCGCATTTGTTACAACGGGGGGATTCCGTACAACCCATAGATACATGGCCAAATCGCAAACAATTATAACATTGTAGAGGTTTCTTATTTCCTCGAAACATTTCAACACTGACAGCTAAGGGCCCTATGCGGGTCACACTTTTAAGTGTCTTATTGTGTTCAGTGTTTGATAACAGAACCAGAATCATGGGCATATCCTTTGGCTTTTTTAAGCCTAATCACTTTCTCAGGAAAGTAGTTAGCCTTTTTCAGGTCTTCCTTAAAATCGTTAAGGTCATAGGTCACGTCTACATTTCGTATAACGTATTTGAGGACTTTTTCCGATTTAAGTTGATGATGCTGAATCTTTAGCACGTTATCAGCCTTAATGCCAGACACCAATTTACTATGCGTTTCCTCATCATGACACCCTATTTTGATCGTCACTGCTCTTCCTGTGTGTACAGTAATTTGGTTAATCGCCACATGCTTTTGAATCTCCCCCAGGATTTGCTTGATTGGCTGACCGTGAGTACGTATTATGATTGGCGGAATATAGGAGCTGCACTTGGTATTTGGCTTTTCAACATTTTTTCGCTGTTCGGACTTGCTTTCTCGAAAAGCAACAGCGATTGTATCATTTATATCAACAACATCCTTAATGTTGTCAATTTTCAACCCTTTTCAAGCCTTTTTAGATTTTGCAGGTATCCATTTATCCGTATCATTGTATAGCCGTTTGCGATTTGTACTAATCGGGTCTTTGCCATCGTTATCATTACTCCCTAAGCCGGAGGGGATAATTTCCATAGGCTGAGGATTCACACTTAGATAGTCAGAAGTTTCACCTGTAGGCTGATTACCTTTCATTGACAGAGCAGAGAATTGATCTTTGAGGAACTGCTCCAACTTATTAAAGTTCTCGTTGGCTTCATTACGTGCTGCAGATATTTCAGCATTCATATTAGCAATTTTATCGTGGATTTCAGTTATGTTCCCTTTTAGTGACTCGACTTTTCCTTGTAAATTATCATATTTAGTGCACATTTCTTGGCGCAAAACCTCTAGCTTATATTTACAATAATATCGACAATCGACAATCGAACAGTGCAAGGAAAACGAGACGAGTGGTCCGAAAGCAACCCATCGATGGTAATTCTGAACCCATCGATGGTTTTCTGTGCCCATGGGTTGTGTTTCGATGATGGTTCATACCATCGATGGTGCTACCGATGGTGGTTTTTAAACCATCGCACACCACTAATTGAAAATGATGAGAAACGAAGAACATAGAGCTCGTTTTCATTTCTAAATACTACATTCGAGAAATTCAACTTTTTAAACTATAGACGAACTCAGAGCTCCTGCTACGAGGAGCTCCTGCTCCTGCTCGTACTTCGTCAAGGGGAATTATTTTGTTCATTGAAGCATTTAATGGAAACCAACCAAAAATAGAGAGGGGAGGGGGGCTGCCAATTGATTATGATTTGAAGCCACTTTTTTGGTTAAAATTCACAAATAGAAAGGGGAGGGGGGGTCTAGTTATTGGCTATTGCTTTTAATGTTTGACTAAGACCCCATTAAAGTTATATTAGGTAATCTAGTTAAATGAGTAAATGGTGCTAACAGTAGCAAATTTTTGTTTAATGTTTGAAGCTAAAACATTTGTCATTTAAACTGGCTGAAATAGTTTATATTTAGTGATGATCGTAAATTAAAATACATTTGATAACCTGAAATTTAGTTCGTTTTTCCATAAATTTTAGTTATGATCAAATAAACAGAGAAAATTGCTTGAGAGAATTTTAATTAGTTTTAATAAAATATTACAGTATTTGAAACCACAATGTTCTTGTGAAGGAAAGATTTTTCGAATGGCTGTTACAACGCAACGGGGAAGACTTTTCTTTTATTTCTTCCCAGGTGCACCTAAATCTAATGGATAAATTTGATTGTTGGTATATCATAATCCACGCAGATTTTTGAAAAGACGGAATTTTCGGTGAGGCACGCCGAGCCACTAGGCATACAGTATGCTGATCGATCTCGGCATAATCACGACAGCATACGTTCGCACTTGTGATGTCGGGTGATGCATTTTCCGTCGATTCGGCGACACTGGATTCCTCGTCTAATGGCGGGTGATCGCGCAGGAGAGGTTCTAAACTATATGGTTTCACGCCTCGGAATTTTCGTTTTTCACACATTTAAAAAATTAAATATGCTATGATGTTATTAATAGGTTAGCCTTTCGATTTAAATAAAGTTGTATGTGACCGTAGAGTTGTCCTTTAAAATGAAACAAAGGATTGAAAAGGCAAAAGAAAAAACTTGTACCTTCAATCACATAATAATCTTGACCCGTGAAGGGGGAATTTGACCTCCTTTCACTGTGGATGCCAAAGGTTCAGTTTGACATTCTTTATCTATCTCTTTATCTGCTTCAGTAAATGAAATTCCTTCATTCAAATCCATGTCAGTGGAAGTTGTGACATTATCATATTCAATTTGCACTTTCTTATGGATATCAAAATTAAATGCGCTGCTTAAATGTGTTCTGAAGCATTTCAGAATAAACACAAGAATAATAAGAATTATAATAATGACGCAAATAATGGATAACACATCTTAATGCGAAATATCAGCATCGTCAGTGTCTATCCTATGCAAATCTTGTGACAACGCCTCCATTCGCTGCTAGACCTCGCGCAAGGAATACTTGCCTGCAACAAAGTCATATGCTGCGAATTTTCTGGTACATAATCTAATAGTGATTTATTTAATCTATTCACTTTATTAATAACCTCACGAAATTCGGAATGATTATAGATTTCGTTAATGTCAGGATCTATTAAAGAATTCATATTCGAAAATGGCAATCCTATTGTTGTGATGCATTGTACAAATGGCGACAATACTACGATATCACCTACTCTTACGCAAGCACTGGTTATTTGAACTTTTCCTGTGCCACTAAGTTTAATTGTACGACTATCTTCAGAAGTGTTAGAACGCTGCGCCGGGCATGTTATTGTAATCTCGTAGGTTTAGATATACTATAAATCCATTTTCCTAAAATGTTGCTCTTAACAAAGATAGGACCGGGGGTTCAGACGATGTGTTTCTCACGAAGTTCAAATATGGCGACTTCTGCTCCTTTGAATAAAGCCAGTTTACAGCTCTGACTTGGAATTAAAAAAAACTATAAATAATTGTCTATCTTTAAATACCACAAAGAAAGGCGCATGCGCATGAAAATTAGCATATGCATCAACATTAGGAATTTTTACTGGTAAACTAATTATCTTATATACTTCAAAAACTTAATGCGAAATGATCAATAGAATATAAATAAACAAACGCATCTGTTCTTCTAAAGCAATCGCTGTAACTGACGCCCAAGTATAATAATGATATAATGTTTCTCAATCTGGTGAAGTTATTAATGCAATATTTTCGTTTTTCTATGTCATTTAAAGTTTCTAATAAAATATCTTCAGAAAAAATATAAGTATTCAGTTTTCTTTGACTCAGACTGTGTATGACTTCTTTAGCTCAAAGAACTCTAACTGAAATCTAAAGAAACTCTTTTCTGTATAACTTGGTGCAATGTCACATGGTAAGGTTGATATTCATGACGCTTTAAAATTCTCGAATCACGGCTTTGGGACAATCCGGAATCGCGAGCTATTTCTCATGTATTAACATGGGAGTTATGGGCCACGGCTTTTCAAAAAAAGTTCGTTTCAATGAGAAGAGGCCATTCATGTCGTTTTTATTGTGTTTGGGTCAATGAAATGAATGCCTTTGCCATTACTTCATTTTTATAAAAAAAAAATAATTTCTCTAAAGAAACTTACCCATTTCCATAAGAAAGCATTATATAATGAGTTATATGCTATAGTAAGATCACGATCTTTAAAATGTTGTTTAACTAACCAGTTCTCGACTCGCTTAATAATAATCATTTCATTAATTGTTTTAAAGGTGACTACCAGTTTGCTCATTAGTTAAATGTAAGACGCCTACCTGATTTTCTCTCAATACATTAATCTCATTATTTAGATTTACTAATTCCTTATCAGTAGCTACGTCAAACAATGTTCTCAACATCTTACCTCCTAAATTAAAAAGCAACTGATATCAAAAAATTTTTCGCTAAATTTATTCTTTATGAACTGCTGAACATAGCAATACAATTCATTTTTTTTAAATTTTTGTTATTTTCATACAATATAAGCATTTTTCGGCACGAAAATGAACGATCGAATCGGGGTGTGATGTCAAAGGCGAAATTCGTTTGAAATCTTTGCATGAAACAATACCCACATATACACTTGTAATAGGTTTGCTGGTGAAAATCGTTTATGAAAATGAATGTGATTACATTGAAAGGTTGAATTTACAAATAATAGATAATGCTATATGTAGGAACCGGTGATAAAAATTAAAACAAAAAATTAGTTTTTAAAAAATTGCATAAAAAAGCGATCTAGGAGATGCACGAATGTTATGGAAATTTTATTGGCCGAGGCTATTTCTACGTACTTTAGTCTGCTTAATCCTTAGTCTGCTGTGATCTTAAAAAGATATTTATACCAACATAAACAAAGCAATCAAAATAATAGAAAACAACCTAAAAACAAATAAAGTGGAAAGAAATATAATAGACGATATTATAACAATTTTAAAAATAATAAAAACCCAAATCTATTTTGAATTTAACATAAAGTTTTATGAACAGCAATATGGACTGATATAATATCTGAAGTGGGATCCGGACGTTTGCTCTAACGGATATAAGCCCTGTTGTTTATATTTATAACTTTATAAAATCATCCATTTTCATATATACTGTAAGTATTCTGCTATAATGCGATCCCCATTTTTTGATTCGTCCCTAACTTAGGAGAAATGAAATATGCAAGAATGTACAGAAATATCTCCATTTTTTACGATTTGAAAAATGTATAACCTGGTTTTATACAATTAAAAAGGACTTCAAAGGCCTGATTCATTATCGCCTGTTTCTACAAAATTTTCCTTAATACAATACAAGATTTAAGAAAAAAATAATACAAGAATATTTAATTTTGAAGAAAAGAAAAAAATTTAAGAATTAATTAGCACCATCACCAATTATTAACTTTAACCTTAAAATTATTAGAGGTTTTATTCACAATTTTTCTTAGAGAATTTTATTTACAAATTCGTGCCCAGTTCATTAGTTCAATTCAGTTCGTTTAATGTACGTAGAAATTCGCGAAAAACAGCGATTGACGTGGACTCTAGTGGCGTTCAATGAAATTACTCTATCAAGGTATCACCATGGGGAAACGCTTTAAGCGGGTTTCACAAATTCCTTGCGGCGAGCGGACAAATAATTCGAGCCGAGCGGTTGAGTGCCGCGTGTCCTTCGCAGCGCTGGCGGACGAAGTTCGTCGTCAGGGGGTAAGCACTTGGAGATGCGCGATGCGTTTTTTTTAATGCAGTCTGCGCAATACGTCATCAGACAGAAACCAGGCGACAGCAGACGACGGAAACCGTGCGAGTTTCATTAACTGAACGGGGAAAATCGGAGATTCTTTTACATTTCTTCATCAAATTCAACCCTTTTTAATCTTTATTAAACCGTAAATATCTCATTTTAGGCTTAATTTTCCATTAATTAGAATAATTTTTTTTTTAAATCGATAGTCGGTGAACTGTGAATCGCAAGTTTTTCGAGAAAAAAATAATTCGTGTAGTAAAAATATCAAAAAATACATCCTCTTGCTCAGTTGCCACTTGTTCAAATCATGCGAGAAAAACAGTAAACATAATTTATCATTCAATTCCAAAAGAGGCATCTATTAAAAGAGCATGGATAGCGTTCTGTAAAAGCTGACAGACTCAATCCAAATTATATCAAAAATCTGTTCAGCCCATTTCAAACCTTCAGACTATGAGCGTGATTTGAAAAATGAACTATTAGATCTCCCACAAGTGAAAAGGTTGAAGAAGGGAGCAGTACCATCACTGAATCCTGAAATATCATCACATACCAGAGCAAACGCTGCCAATACCGCAGAAAATGTAACACATATACCATCAACAACATCACCTAAACTATCAAATCGACATAAACGTTATGAGGAAAGCGCGAGATTTTAAAACGAGCCAAAGAAAGAATTGCAAAACTATCATCAGAAATCAGTCAGTAGATTTCAAAATTCCGACGTCGGCGAAGAAAATAGAAATTTCCACTGTTGAGAAACAAATTATCCACACATTAATAAATTGTGGAAAATAAATATAATATCCCGAACTTAATTTGAGTGTTTACCATAGCCTTGTGTTCATTAGGCTCTGTTTACTTCTGGTTTTATAAGCAACCAAGCCTGATTTTATTTTTCACTAGCAGAGGCACCCAGCGTTAAAAAACTTTTTAAATTTCTCTTAAAGTATAAGTCGTTTATTCTGTTTAATTAATTAAATCGTTTAGTTAGTTAAGTCCTTAAGTCAATAGTTACTTAATATGGGTAATTTAAAAAGTACAGGATGAAATAAAAAGAAATTTTTTGAAAATTTCCACTAGTGTTTTCGATTTTACGTAATATCTAAAGCGATCGTCAATTACCAGTTTCTGTTTCGCGACGTCATACGAAGCGATGCTTGGTCCGCGAATTGCGCTCGCCAGTCAAAGTGGCGGTACCTTATTCTATATACCTTGGTTCGTCGTATTGGCTAAGGTCAAAAACCCTCACCGGTGAGAGAATGATGACGTAATTTCTCACTGGGCTAACCGTCTTTTTCTCTGTGAGGACGGTGAGACTAACCGGTTAGGCATAGCAGCACTAACTGGCGTTTCTGACCGCGTTAAAATGACGTCACAGTTTTCTCACCGGTATTTCTGACCGACCAAACGCTAATTCTTCTCACCGGTGAGAGTTTTTGACCTTAGCCATTGAACCTGGCGGCAGCGGCGGCAGTGGCTTAGCCATCCAGAAAAACTAAGCTACATGTAAATTCTGGGAAGGCAATAGCATGTACCAAACACAAACATAGAATTAGAGTTAGGGACAGTTTGAACCTGTACATTGGCCGACTTCATTTCAGTCGAGAATAGAATAAACACGGCAAGCGGGCGATTAATGGCGGACAAGCAAGGAGTTGATGTTGTTATTTGTATGACGTCATAACCACGGACCAATCGGATTGCAGCAGCAAATGCAAACGCTTGCTGTGCCGCATTTTTTCGTGAAACGAGAAACGTTTGCGGTTATCACCAACTATCTGCCGCTTTTGGAAGCGGATCCGCGAGGCTTGCGGCACCGCGGCCGCCGCCGCTTGCTTTTTATTTGTGAAACCCGCTTTAGCGTGTAGTGATGAACTAACAAGAGGACCGCACGGACATGTAATCACGGATTTGGTGGAAATTTTAGCTGGTCAATCTACATTAGTATACGTTCTGTGTAAAAGGATTTGACTCAATGGCCTTTCATTTCAGAGAAAAAAAATAAAATATTTTACGTTTATTATTGTAATGCCACATAAGCCAAGAAAGGTATACAACTTAACTGCAGTAGAGCAGTTATTAACATCAGGTTCTGTGAATTTACCGGGCCAGGTTCGATTCCTGTAGTATTGATATTTTTTCATTTTATTTTCATTATTTTTTCATTTATTTTCCATTATTTTTCCATTTTTTTCGCTTTTTTTGTGCGGTCCCCTTGTAAATTCGTGATTTTATGCTCACAGGTATAACTGTGACTTCTACATTCTGATTTCAGGGATTTTTACCTGTGAACGTGGAATCATGACTTGTTTTTTCCTGCGACTTGGACAAACGGTGATGATGATTAGCGAATGTGGCGTCGAAGTAGGCATACTCTGATGGGTATAACCAAAATATATTATATTCTATAATCACGATTTGTAAATAACATAATAAGAGTGTATATAATTTCGGCTTTGAAAACCTTTATTATCATGAATATCTCACTAACCTTTAAAAAATAAATTGCTTGTTTAGTTATGAATTACCCACAAATTGTCTACCTGCTGAGAAATTTGTACTCCAATAAGTGGGTGTATTCAAATATTGAAAATAATTGAAAAGTAAATGCTATTATTCTAGAAAAAATTATGATCCTTTAATCATTATTTACGTAATTTAGCAAACAAGTATTACTTATTTATTTGACTTTAACAATACATCAATAATAATTGCGAAAATAACCTGTAAAAATCACTGGTAACAGTTTCGAAGATTCGAGAGTAGCAGTGATTACCTGTGAAATATCATTATCAATGAAAAAATCACAGGTAGTGAAATCACGCTTATCACTATTAGCGTGTAAGTTCTTATTTTGATTGTCATATCGCGATCTCACACGTTTTGCAATGCGGGATATAAACATGGTGTAAGCTTGGACTACTAACTAATTTATTAGTCCAAGGTGTGAGCCTGCGTAAATTCCCAAAAGTTGGAAGTAAATTTCGAACAACATGGATTGTTAAGTTAAACAATGAGAATGCTTGTTATTTTTTTGTTGATTTTCTGGTTTTGGAAGGTGTTGATTCCTTCGCGATTGATGTAAAGCAAAGTGGCTATGAAATGCTTGCAGTTTCCGCTTAGTACAGCTTTACATGTACAAGTTATGATAAAACTGGTCTCGTTTGAAAAGTTACCTATTCTGCATCGTACGTGGGATATCACTCAGCGTGCTAGTTTGCAAACTAAATGCAGTAATGTGTATTTGCAAGTCCGATTTTGCAGTGTAACCATAACAAATGATGTACTTGGCTTTCAGTTTTTATTTCCCTTCTTTTAGCAAATCCACATACGAAAAAATTGCTAGTAAAACTATTTCTCTCCATCGTATATGATTTCTTCGTTACCTTTCTCCGTTTGCCATCTTGAATTTCATGTGGCGACACCTATATGGGCTGTTTTTCGCGAATAGCTTGGCTTACAGAGGCCGGACTATTTCTACGTACGTGGAACTCCCGGTCACGTTGACCAATCAGGACAAAGCAACTGTACGTAGAAATTGCCGGCCCTCTGACGGCTATTTCTACGTACGTACGTAAGTATCCATTTTTTTTTGTTTTGTTTCTGACAATCGTCTATCTTATTTTCTTTTTTTTTTAATATGGAAGACCTCTTGGGTTGGTTAGGCTTCTTGACTATCTCAGTGTATTTCATTTGGAGTTTATTCTGGTTGGATAAGCTTGTGAAAGCGCTGCTTTCGTCCCATCCTAACAAATGTACACTTCACTGTTCGATTGTCGATTGCCGAAATAGACACTCCGAATTTTATTTAACGTTTTAATTCTAATTTACAGTGTTTATGCAAATAAAATACTTATACATAATTCCAGGTGACTACTTCCATATTTGTAAGGATGAAACATTTAAAAAAATTGCCTTGATGTCGATGTTTTGTTTATAGCCGCGTACAGACCGAGGGAGCAACCTCCTGAGGCTGTCGCAAGACAAAAAAGCCACGCTTTGAAGGAAACTGAAGCTGAGGCGCGCGGGAAAAATGAGCTACAAGCTGTCCGAGCATTTTATTATTCTCAGCTTATTCAGTAATTCAAAGATGGCATGAGGCCGCATGTACAAATAGTCATCACAGCTTCTGGATTTACTGATTTATACAGAGGCGCATATGATCATCGATAAAAACCGACAACGCTCATACGTTGAGCGTATTACGTTTTGACTCGGCAGCACTCGGGCGAGGAGGCGCGTACGTTCGAGCCACAGATTAACATATTCCGAAACTGCTCACTCACTCAGTAAGCTATACATTTCACAGAAGAAGAAAAAAAAAAAAAAAGAGGAAAAAAGAATTAATTTACTTCGTCTTAATAAAGGATTTTTGATATCATATATAAATGCTTGCAAAAAATAAAAAAAGCAAGCATCTCCGATATCTAAATCTCATAAATTTCCTATTAATATCACATTTGGATCGTTATCTGTGTGTCGAGCGTCGTTATTATAATGGAAATCGTTCAACTTAAAAAATATTTTATGTAGAATAAAATACACGGAAAAATTTATTAGGAAAATAAATATAGTTTGATTATAAGCAGTTACCAAAACAGTTGGTTATTTTTCTAAACGAAATATAATTAAATATAAAAACGATGATATCGCGAAGAAAAATTTTATTCACCCCCCCTCCCTCCCGTCCTAATATTTCAAAGGAGCACATAGACAAAGTAGATACTCAAATTCTCCTTATTTTATCATCTTTCGGTAAAACATGAAAATAAAATATTCTGCAGTTCATGCTCTTATTACTGCTGTCAAAACTGTAAAAATTAGGCACAGCTAGGGTCAATTTGATACCGTTTAACGGTATCTTCACAAAATTTTAACGGTGTTTATCAACGTATACATAAGTAACGTCAATTCAAATAATTAAAAGTATTTTTTTTTAATTAAGCTCTGTGTTTTATATTTTTTATTAAAAATTTTCACAAAATCTATGAACGGGTATATATTTAGAGAAGGACGAGATACAAGAACCCTGGAATACAATAAATATTAATTATTAATTAAAAATACAAAATGAATAGAAAATAACGTACACTAGAATAAAAAAAACAAATACAATTGATTAAAAATGAATACTCCTTTTAATGAAAAATTGAAAAATAAAATGAAATATTCATTTAGGCCTATATAAAATCAGCGACGGTGGACGTTGTCACAACAAAGAAAAAATCTAACAATGGGTTATCTAACAATGGATTATTTTCCAAAGGGGTTTATAGTAAGGGTATCGTCTTCCATGGCAGCAGTTGGTAGGAATTTTTGTTATCTTCACAGAACGTTGCGAGCGCTGATGTCGCCACTCAAGAGGTGAATGGTGAAATGGTGTCCATTGTTATGTCAGTTTTTCACATAACAATGAATTGCCAAGTGCTCTCGCCTGACACGTTCTTGACTACAGTCATGGCCTCCTAGAAACTATCAGGCCTGAACATGAAGTCAGTACTGTATTGTTGAAGCACTAAGATTGTGACGTTGAACTAACTTCTGTAATAGCACCACCGGTTTGACGTAATAATGTTTTATCTTTTCCATGTTCAGGCCTGGTAGTATCTAGAAGGCCATGCTACAGTTTCAACCGCTTTCATTTTCGTGGACGTTGCTTGCGTTCGGTAAATTTTATTTGCAAACTTTGCTGATAATTACGGTAATTTGTTTTATTTCTTTGTGTGTTTACTGCAGAAAGCCAATCTAGTCGTGATGTCCTTAGCACTAAGCAGTTATGCCCTAATTTTCTTAACCTGTATTACAAAAAATTGCCGGTTTTTACTGAATTGAAATGTATTGAAAATGGCATTTTTCTTCTCTCATATTCAAGAAAGAATATGCTTTTGCTTTCCATAAATTAATTAATGGAAAACGAGCTTATGACATAACACATAATAAAATTTTCGGCATGATTTTACGGTTTTCTCATCACCGGAAGCCAGACACGTCTGAGCTATTATCTGTATGATGTACGGTGACGCCATCTGTAGAGAAGATTCTAAAAGTGGGCGACTTGTTTTGAAGGGCGTTTTTTATGAATTGTTTCAAGTGAGAAAGCAAAATTTAATAAATAAAAAAAATATTTTTAAATGTGATGTATTGCCCATATGGTTAATTTCTACTGTCTGGCCAAAATCGTGAACTGTTCATTTTGCATTTTTCTATTGTCGACACAGTTGTGGATTTCTTGGCAAATAAAAATATTTAGTCCGAGTACTGTTGGCATCCCCTCCCCCCTGCATTGTGGATCCCGACGTTAGAGGGCGTGTTTTGGCTGTCTCTTCCCGTCTTGCGCTAGCTGTTGCCATAGCAACCACACTATTGGCATGTCGCGGTCGTTTCGAACTGTTTATGGATTTCAGATTTTCTTTTTTCTGCTTTCTGGATAATTAGCCATTGTCGAAAGGAACCATTTCTTAAAGGTAAGCCAGCATTTTTTTGAGCGTTCTGGTGTTGGGTTAGGTTAACTGAGGTTGGGTTAAATTAGGTTTAACCGTAACATGAGTTCCCGCAACTTTCGGGCAGCCATTTCAGTGACCACTAAAAAGTACGGATCATTAGCCTCCTGTAACCAGCCGAGGGGAAACCCACTGCCCCCTGTAACCAAATAGGTTGGGGTATGTTTATAATTCGGAGTCGCCGTGAGCGAAGCGACGGCGTCCGCGTACTAGTATTGCATATGTGGCGGCTGGTATTACGCCGTGGTCAGATAGTTCAATTTAACCAGATACTTGAGTTTATTTCTTAGGTGACCTTTCTCAACACACGGCAGGTCGGTCATCACTGGAACTACTTTCAGAGTTGCTCGCGTTTGCTCAATTCAGTTGTAAAAGCAGACGGCAGAAAAGCCAACAATAGGCGGCGCCAGCATACGGCAAGATAATCGCTTAAGGCGGGTTCACATAGCTTGCGAGAACCGAAAAAATACGAGCGAGATTGGAAAGCGAAAGAATTTTACCACAGTCGCTATCATAAACGTCTCGCTGGTATAAGCGAGAACCGAAAATTTCAAAGGCGAGAGCGGAAAAACAGTTTCTCGCTCCGTTCAAATCCAGTTTGATGCTTTACGCTCTAGCAGGAGTTCTCGCAAGAAATTCTGGCCACCATGTCTTCAGTTCGAAGTGCGATGAAGGAGGCTGAGAAACGAGAAGATATGTTAAAAAAGGAAATTTTAATTTCCGAAATTGAAAAGCGGGACGCTATATGGGATATATTTTAATTTTCTATCGTTTAAATGGAACTTAATTTAAATTTCCAATGTTACAACGAGGATATGAATAACAAACTTAATAATAACCTTTTTCCTTTTTACAGTTTTTACAAATTGGTTTCATACAATTTTAAATGAATTTCATACATTTTTAAATAGATTTCATACAGTTTTAAATAGATTTCATACATTTTTAAATAGATTTAATACGATTTTAAATGAATTTAATACTCATTCAAATAGATTTAATACATTTTTAAATGAATTTAATACGATTTTAAATAAATATAATGTGTGTTTGGACGCACTGAACCAATATGATTTCCTCTTCGTTTGTTAATTTCCTAACTTGTCCTCCTCGATGTTGTTTGTATGCGAGATTCGTTTTTAGAAATTTTCTAATTATACTGGATAATGTCCCTTTACTAATTTTAAATATCTGAGCTACCTGTCATTTGAAAAATATATAATACATGAAAGTAAAAATATTTTTTAAACTTTACTGATTTATTAGACTGAAAAAATTTACTCGAGCTTTTTACTGTAATCATTTCTATAATTCTTTCTCTCTGATCATCGGAATTTTTTTGGTACTGCCAGCGTTTATTTTTTGAGATGTTGTGGTCTGAATTTCGTTAGGAGTTGACTGGGTTTCAACATTTGAGTTATTTTTAACATTTAATTCATTTTCGCAAGATTGTCCAATGAAATTGGAATCGTAAATAAACCCGCCGTTGCTTAAATGTACTAATATTTCCTGTGCATTCATATTTTCATCTATTTCATCCAATTTTACAAACGAGAAATGTTACTAATTTTACAATCGTCTGTTTTGAAAATGTTTGTCGTTAGGTGAAACCAGGAACAGAGACCCCCCCCCCTTCATCTTGGTGAAACCTTTTTACAATACAGGTAAAAATAGTCTTATAAATTATCGCCAGGTGAACAAAATGGTTAAGCCCCATTTGGTCGCCTCCCATTTCGTCGCCTCCCATTTGGTCGCCTCCCATTTCGTCGCCCTCCCATTTGGTCGCCTCCCATTTGATCGCCTGTATACCATCGATGGGTACAGGAATACCATCGATGGGTACAGGAATACCATCGATGGTTCTTTTAAATTATTATCTCAATAAAATAGCATAAAATCACATAGATAAAGCTTAGGCTACAACAGACATTTCATTACTGATAATTTGACAAATGTAAAAGTTGGGTTTAACAAAATTTATGCAAGACATTCAAAGGCATCGATTGTAAAACCAACAATTTCTCCAAATGCTTTGGACTTAACATGGTCCTTTTTTTTCCAATGGTGCAACCTGCTTTTGAAAAAAGTCTTTTTGACAAAGACCGGTCGCAATCGACCCTGACAAAACCTCCATGGACAAATGTCCCAATTTCAAAGACCAAAAATTAATAAATTAATTTTAAATTTAAATATAATTTAAATGTATAAGAGAACCTAGTTAAAATTAATGATTTATATTAAAAAAAACTAATTGCACCATACAATTGAATACAGTACAAAGGAA
>JAHWFO010043822.1:0-10544 GCA_023313115.1 Rhysida immarginata
AGCAGCCAGACAGCTAATTACTCCACGGCTCACTCCTGCCCAGAACTGTCATGGCTCAATTTGCTTCACTTTTTGCCGCTGTTAACAATAGGATTCGGAGTCTATCTTTAATATACGTCATTGATCTCCACTGTGAGCAGGCTATCTTACTTCTTGTGGGCTAACCAACAAACGGAAAAACACTGATTGTTAACATCCAAGAGGGAGACAATGAAGGTTGTCCGATCAATGACTTATATTAAAGACTAGCTGATATATCCGGCGTTGCTCGGGCTCCTTTTTGATGAAATTTTGCAATATCTGAATGTGAATATACAGTGAAAGTGAATACATGAAAAAAGGTTAGAATTAATACAGTAAAAATTATAATGAAAAACCGAAAAGAATTCTTTTAAAATGCTCCCAATACATGGCGCTCTCTAGCTATGGTCTTCTAGCAGTTCTACCACAGATTAAATAAAACACGTTTTCTCTCTGTTTTCTTAAATCTGAGATTCTATCCGACTTCTACATGTGTGTAGAGTAATGAATGTGGTTTCGAAAGAGGAAGGAACAGAATGAAAATAAAACAATACTTTTATCTGACGTTTCTTCAGCCCTGGCTGTGGTAGTAGATCTCCTATTTCGCTCGCCACATACTTGAGTTTGGAAGAGCTTGTGGCAACATGTAGGCCAAGGAGCATATCGGGAGGTCTATCTCATGCCTTTTTTCAGTGACTGCGAGATTTTGCGCGAACGGGCGAGATTACTGCTCGCCACCTGGTGGCCGGCTGGATCAGGCAATGCTCTTGCCCGGAAGAAAATGCTTTGTAAACAATAAGCTTTAATGCAAATAAGGGCTGGGAGTGAGGTAAACATGTAAAAAATAATTTCAAACTTATATTTATTGCAAACTTTTTAAATATTTTTATTAAAATTAAAAAGAATATACATCTTAATATTACAGTACACTGAAATAAAACTCGTTTTTCTTAGCATTTCTCTTATTCTACTTAATGATGAGCCTAGTCTGATTTAAATTGAGAAATTTAAAAAAAAACACTATGGTGAATTCTAAGATTTAAAAATTTAACAATAATTCTTTTTTCACAGTTTTGGCATATTTTATTCCATAAAGAAATATTTGCTACCTTTTCGTAAAAAAGATCTACATGTTTTGTAATACAATTTCTTTCGCATGAAAATATGATTTTTCCTGTCAAATGTCCTGCAGTATAAGTGATCGCATTTTTTCTCAGCAAATTCTACGTCAGCACTGGCATTATAATTTTCTTGTATTTCAGCATACCTTTGAATATGTCTACAAATATCCTTAGTTTTGTCTTTCAATTTCTTAACATCTTTTATGTTAATCAGGAAAGAAAAATTATCTGCCATGCAGTTAGATCGGTCTGATTTGAATAAAAGTCTGCACACAATTGTTTGTTTTATAGCCTGACTGAATTCTAAAGAATTTAGGTTATCCCTATTGCCTCCTTTGCGTCTAATTAGAGCAAAAATATCCTCTATGCAGTCTTGATTCAGCCGTTTTGTACATAGGCTGATGACTTTATAACTTTTTATTAAATCTTCAAATAAAAGTGGCAAATATATAATGATCATAATCCAATCTTTAACACATGGAGGACATTGTTTTTGGTGTGCAAATTTCATATTTTGAAATAGAGGTAACATTACTTCGCCTAAATGGTGCAATTCATCGTCACTGGCAATGAAGCAACATTCACTGTTTGATCCAGCTGACCACCAGATGGCTAGCAGTTCTCGCAAAATCTCGCAGTCACTGGAAAAAGGCATGAGATAGACCTCCTGATATGCTCCTTTTGTAGGCTTTGTTTTATCACAGTCCCCCCATGGGAAGAGAAGACATAATAATTTTAAATGTTTATGATAAATGCCCTTATTTAAAAAAAAAAAGTTTCGTTCTTAACTGCAGACGGACTTGCTAATAACCGATACAGAATAATAAATCATAAAAAATTGACTTTAAAAAATCATTTGTTCATTTAAATATTCAACAATTCCAAAATTCCACGCGAATGACGTCCCTAGCCTAAATAATTTTTTTGGCAACGTAATCATACTTTAGATGTGAACTCCCCCTAATTTGGTGAACTTCGACGATACAATGGATACCCATATTCACCCGTTATAGTTTGCTCTATCAGGGTGCTAAGATATCTTTTAGAGCAATGGCTATCTTGCATGCAAGGAGAGTTTCGATTTAATGCATCTACTCTGATGCAACTACATTAACCCAGTTGTTGGCCACTTGGTGAAAATTCACACGATTTCGAAAACTGCGCTGAAGCGTGGCCGACTCCTGGTGCTCGATAGCCGGCTTCACTTCCTTCGATGGGGTTTGGTTTTTTTCTTCATGGATGTACATGATCGTTTGTTTCTAATAAATAATATTTAATAATTTATTTATTATTTTGTTTCTCTGTTTATTATTTTGTTTATCTGATAATATTATTTATTAGACTTATCTAATTCCATTTTTCCATCGTTTGGGTCTGTGTGCTCTGCAATTCCAATAATCTGAGCTGTCTTATTCACTAATTGATAATTTATTGTTGCATTCGCACTTTGCTCTCGATACGTTGAAGCCAAACTTGGGTATTCATCACTTGAAGCCAAACTATGCGTGGGCGAAGGGACTGTTTTCTCTGCCGCCTTTCCACTATTTCTCATTTACAATCACAAACAGACAACCGATGTTATAGATATATACAGTGGCGGGTTTAACGGTAAACGGACTAAGCGGCCGCGTGGGGTCCCGGGATACCATAGGGCCCCGAATCTATATATATAAAGAAGGATGTTTGTGGGTCTGTCTGTGGGTGGGTCTGTGGATCTGTGTGTACGTTTTTTATACAAATCTACAGTTTTATTCCGATCTTGATAAAATTTCGCATACATGACCTTTAAAGCATGAGGAAGGTCACTGTCTACCTCAGATTTCGGAAAAATAATAAATATCGATAAAAAATCGATATTCATGGTTATGGCAAGGCATATTAATGAGAAATATCTCATGACCAACAATGCAAGGCAAAGTTGGTACAACAATAGGTATCAACAATGGTATCAGCACGCAATTCACAAACACACTGCATGAACCAACAATATATATCTCATGACTAACAATGAAAGGAAAAGTTTGTGCAAGTGTAATTATCCCGGGCAACGCCGGGTACCTCTTCTAGTGTTATATAAAATAGGCAAAATTATCGTTTAACGGGTAAATAATTAAGTAATTGAAAGTAAGTTAATTTATTTTATGGAAAGAAGCTTTAATTATTAAAATCAAATAGCAGTAAATTTTGAGGGCTCCTAACTTCAGTTTAAGGGCCCCAAAATTTTTACCGCCCGAAGCCGACGTGATCTATACAAAGCCATAGCATTACGTCACTTGGCATTGTTGAAACGTCACGAAAACCGATGGGATATTTTGAAATATGAATTTTGTATTTTAGATAAATAAGTAAATACAGTATAATAAAATGCATTACTGCCAAACATGGATCATTTACTTTTTTAATAAATCATTTCATTTTAGATTTTAAATATCCTTGCTTTGTCGTCACAAAATCCATCCTTTTGCATGATGTCACAAAATCAGTGCCACGGCATCGCGTCGGCTTCGATCCGCCTAATTTGAGCCGTCCTTATTATTATTAATCCCCTTAAAACTTAAAGCCTCCTTAAAACAAGCATTTAATATCAGCCCTTGTTGGCGCAACATAGAAACCACGGTCTGTAGATATTCATGGTCATCGAGCTCCATTGTTTAAATTAAGCTAAAGTTTCTAGCTCCCGGTAGGGTGGGAACTTTATTGAAAAGTGGCGCTGCATATACAGTCGGCCTAGACAGCCTGTAAGGAGAGTGGCGAGAATTAGGGCCGTCGGCCATGTTTTTCCCAACGATTGAATTAGCAGAAGTACAATTTACGATACTTTTCAGCTTATTAAGAAGAAATGTAATGATGGCTAATGCTGGTTAGCCTACCAAGCTTTTATTTGTATATTAGGTAAAGGATGTTAAAAAAAGAAACACGTTAACGTTTTAATTTTCATAATAAATGTGATTATTTGATCAGCTGATAGCAAGTTTGAGAATTGATTTTTTCACCTTTTCAGTAAAAAGGGAAAAACTAATAGCGAATAACAAAAGAGTTTATATTTAGTAGTCTGTACACATAAAATATTTATACAAAAATAAAAATTTGACATCTATTGCAAAAGATGAAAAAAAAATCTCTGTTATCAATGATTAGTTTTAGAAAAGAATCTAGATTAACTTTTACATTTTTTTATCGTGGAATTGTTCTAACGTCACTTTCTCGTGTTTGCAAGTTGCAAATAAATTTAAAAAATATGAACCAAAATTAGAATAGTTGCGTCTAGGCGTTAAAAAAGACAAATACTTGGCAAAAATTTTCGCGCGAACAGCTGCACTCGTCATCAGGCCTCGTTGATCACTTCACTGTCTAGCAATTAAATAACAACTGAAAAATAAATGGTGACGCTACAAACTATCTATAAAATGCTTATATTTCAAGTTTCATTTTCCAAAATCTGTCTCCGTTTGAATATATTACATGACTTAAATATGTTTTGTTTATTAAATGTTATTTTTACTATTGGTTTTACGGTTTGTTTTAAATTTTTCAAGTTAAAAAAATTTGCCCGTTGGGCCTGAATGACCCTTGAATAAAAATTCCTTGAAATTATATAAATAATAATAAAATTTTTTTAACATTCCTTGAAATATTTCTTTATTATTATATCATTAAAAAATCACTTTATTTTGTGAGATTCACATTTTTATGAACAACAGTAAAATAATAAATACTTTAGTATGAAAAAATATTTTTTCTCTTTCCTCTTCGCCACTTCAATCATTAATTTTAAAGCGAATCTAATAAAACCACAACTTTTCAACTTGAAAAATGCAATTTTATTAGCAAAAATTAAGAAACATGCACAATAAAACGAAAAACGGAACGAAAACTATTAATTTCTCTATAATCTGCAATGCAAGCGGCACGCTTTTTTGGGAAAACTATGGCGTCCGGAGCGTTAAGCAATCAAAATTCGTTCCGAGTTGTCGACACTCTCCTTAAAGGCACTCTAAATCGGCCCAACTTAAAGCACTAGATTAGGCAGATAGAAACTTTACTTTAGTGCTTTAGCCCAACTGCGTCTGCAGCGCCGCCCTATCGGCAGATAGAAACTTTACTTTCATTTTCAGTTTCAATGAAAAACTCTATCGCAGATCACGGTTGGCCTTAGTGCGATTTATGCGGCACCTGGCGCGATCTGTTTTCCTTAGCTTCTCGAAACAATGGAAAATGGCCGAAGCTAGATGACCATGAATATCTATAGACCGCGATAGAAACACAAACAGCCGATTGTTGCAGTGTTGCCAAGTTGGGGGATTTTCCCCCAAATATGGGGGATTATTTTTCAATTGGGGGATATTTGGGGGAAATTTTATTTACCATTTATTTAAAATAGAAAAATGTCTAGTTACGTCTGGGACATTACAAACATTCTCTTCACGACAATCTCAGAAGTAATTAAGCGTGATTGGTTACAAGAAGTCACATGATTCGCATTTCGTCACGGATGATATGTCTCTAACCAATCATCTTTGGTCTTTTACTTTTGATTGAGGTTCGGTTCGTTCTCCTTATGACTGGTCGCAGTAGTAGTAGTTAGTTGTTGTAGTCGTATTACGACTTGTGTGTTAAACATGCCTCCGAAGCAGCTATCCACCCGCAAAATACAAGCATAAATATGTAAAATCTTGGGAAACAAATCCACAGTTGAAAGGTAATTTTTTTTCTTTACGTATAATTTTCAGCATTGTCTGAACGTCCATTCATTAAACCTATACTGAACACGTGCTTTCTTTTAAGACTGGATCGCGCTTGATCCAACTGGGGACATAAATAATGCATATTGCCACCTGGCAGTTGCGGCCAATCACTTCGTGACGTCATCATTAGGATTAATATGAGGATTAACATCACTACAATAACTTCTGTCTGAATCTCTATACGCGTAAAATTGCCAAAATAATTTTATTACTTTGGAGGTTTTGGGAGAATTTTCGATTTGTCTGGGGGAATTTGTGAAAATAACTTGGCAACACTGGTAGCCCACGAGAGAGACAGGCCCTGGCGCGGAAAACTCGCTGATCATCTTAGTCCGAGTAACAATGTAATCTTCATTGTTTCCATCTTGTATTTATACAATCAGCAATTATTTCCAACAAACGAAAAAATACTGATTGTTAAAATTTAAGATGGAAGCAATGAAGATTGGATTGTTGGCCGGACTAAGATGGTCAGGTGACTTTTCCGCGCTGGGGCCCGTTATATCGTTGGTCCCGAGCGAAAGGAGTTTCCATTCCAGTAGTCATTCATTCAACGGAGGTCAATCTGAGATCAACTCGAAAAAACTTCTGTAGAAAAATGTTTCAGCCTTGCAGTCTTTTAGGATCCCTTTCTTGTCAACTAAACAGTTTCCCAAAACGGAGTAACATGGAATTCCGTGGGAGCGCGCGCAATGTCAACGGCAACTGTAAAGATTTAATCAGACCCATTTTCAAGGCAACTCAATTCAGGTTTGCGAGAAAATTAATCCCAACGCCAGGGACCAGCATAAAAGACGTAACAGAAGGTGACTACCCAACACCACCTCTAACCGAAGCCGACGCGAAAACGTCATACATTGTTATTGTTAATCATACTTTTACCAATAATAAGCCCGAAATTGTCCCTACCGCGTATCCCACGAGAAAGACAGGCCCTGGCCAACGCCTCCTATAAAGAAAGCCTCAGCACTGAAACGTCATACATTGTTACATCATCATACTTCGTCCTTTGTTAACCGCATTTCTACCAATAATAAGCTCTAAATTTGGTCGACCTATGATGATGTAACAATGTATGACGTTTCAGTGCTGAGGCTTTCTTTATAGGAGGCGTTGCCCTGGCGCGGAAAAGTCACGTGATCATCTTAGTCCGAATAACAATGTAACTTTCATTGTTTCCATCTTGGATTTTAATAATCGACAATTTTTCGTTTGTTGGAAACAATGAAGGTTACATTGTTACTCAGACTAAGATGGTCAGGTAACTTTTCCGCGTCAATGGCTGTCTTTCACGTGGGCTACGCCCTACCGTAGGTGATTTAACAATGTATGATTTTTCCGTGAGCAGCCTTTCTCTCTACCCTGAAAAATGAAAGCAATGAGATGACAGGGTTCGTACACTTGATCAAAGATAAAATCCATGACTTTTCCAAAACTTTTCAAGGCAATTCAATACATTTTCCATGACCATAATCTTTTATAAATTGTCTAAAAATCTTATGTGGATAATGCAGATGATTAACTTAAGAATAATCTTTTATATTTGGGTCATTCCATGTCAAACTACCAAATTTTAGAAATGGTTCCCGCTTGACCATCTCCCATTTTCTTTAAATTTTAACATAATGTTGATAAAGGTTTGAAAGAAGGGTAGACAAAATTTCAGCTTCATAGACCTCATTGTTGAGGCACTAGAGCCTCCCTTATAGACAGCCATTTTGTAACATTTTGTAATTAATTAATATTTGGCCAAGTTTGATGGTTCACTGTTTTACATTAAAGATGGGTTGTAGTTTGAAAATTAGGTTACCAAGTCAGTTTTTCCTACAGAATTCAAAAATAATATTATCAGTGGCCAAAATTCATTCTTTTTTTTGGAATTTGCTACCAAAGTCACTAAAAAAACCTGTTGCAGCAAATGTTAACCCAACTTTGAAAGTCATTAGTTAAGAAACAGTAAACTTTCATGGCTTGATATTTTAGGGTTACACTTATTAGGCACCTGAGTGACCCCTATACAAATGATAGCTGTCTTGATCCTACAGTTTCTGAGATATTGTTAAAGAAAGTGGACTCCAAAAATTTTACGCACAAATTTAGCTAACTTTTGAAGCAAAATATGTCTAAATGCGTCATCCCCAATTTTATTTTGAGAATTTCATTGAACGGAGCAGACTTTTTTCTACAAGAAACTTGTTTTTTTATTCTGAGATCTTCATGGGATAATTAGAAAAATCAGTTTAAACATGACCCATTGCAGCTTATCGAGTGATTAAGTGAAACAAGGCCAGACCTCAGTGTGTTGTTATGAGGTCCATATATGCTTATAATCCCTACTTTGGTCCATGGTGGCTAAACCACTACCAGTTTTTGTCAAATTGGTAACTCCATCACCAAGGGGCTACACCAGTAGCCAGACAAGGCTAGCCATGCATGGGTCTCTTTTGCACAGGTTCCCAAGCCTGATTTTGGGCCTTTTTCTAGAATTGAAAGCCTAATTTGAGTGTTTTGGAAGGAATTTTGGCCACTGATAACATTATTTTTGAATTCTGTAGGAAAAACTGACTTGGTAACCTAATTTTCAAACTACAAACCATCTTTAATGTAAAACAGTGAACCACCAAACTTGGCCAAATATTCATTAATTACGAAATGTTACAAAATGGCTGTCTATAAGGGAGGCTCTAGTGTCTCAACAATGAGGTCTATGAAGCTGAAATTTTGTCTACCCTTCTTTCAAACCTTTATCAACATTATGTTAAAATTTAAAGAAAATTGGAGATGGCCAAGCGGGAACCATTTCTAAGATTTGGTAGTTTGACATGGAATGACCCATTTATAAGAATAATATATTCATTTCATTTATAAATAATTATTAAGTAAACATTAAATCTGTTCAAAAAACATTTTTTCAAAACTTTTCCAAAACTTAAGTCAGAAACCATTAATTTTCCAAAACTTTCCAGGCCTGGAATTTTTTTTTCGATTTTCCAGGACTTTCCAGGTTTTTCATGACCCGTACGAACCCTGGATGATGCCTGTAATGAGAGTAGAGGTGATATCTCGAAGAGCCAGCCTGTCGCAGCGCTGCCGTTTTGCGGGAAATATAACTTTTTGCGGGATCTCTTGCGGGAAAGAGCGAAATGTGGGAAATTGTGAGATCCCCCAAATTTTTTGTAAAGAAAAAATATAATAAGTGTAAAATATAAAAATATTCAAGTACTTTTAATTTTTTTCAATGAGAAATTTCTTTTCGCTCAAGAGGGGTAGAGTATGATAGAAAAGCTTTTTAGTTGAAAAAGATAGATGTGTTGTATGAGAAAAAGCTTTTCATTGGCCTACTACTCTTTAAGAGTGAAGGCCTTTGTTTTCGTTTCAGAAATTCAAATATTTTTTTTTTTGCTGAAATCGACTTAAAAACTCATGATTCGTAAAGATATGCTGAAATTTTGAATAAAAAAATTGTCCGACTGTACGTATGTATGGTAGCATATATTTCAAAACAATTCTACCACTGGCCCCTTAATTTTGAACAAATATTTTCCTATAATTCTTTAAATAGAAAGAGACTCTTGTTTTTTGTTCCAGTAAGCTAGTTTTTAAAGTTCATAAAGCTATTTCTTAGAATAAAGGTAATATCTTTATAGTAAAAATAGATAATTATTAACATTAAAATATGTCTTGGATTTTAAGAGTGTAGCCGTGACCACCGAGAGAGAAGGCCTCCGCATTGAAATTTAATACATTGTTACATCATCATAGATAGTGCTAATTCAGGGCTTATTATTGGTTGAAATACGAATAACAATGCACTATCTATGATGATGTAACAATGTATTATGTTTCATCGCAGAGGCCTTCTCTCTCGGTGGTCACGGTGTAGCACCTTTAAAAACCCATTGTTGAGTGAGCTTGGCGATTTCCTCAACAATATCTTTCCTTTATTGTTATGCGCATGAACAGACTTAATGGTATTTAAATGAAAAGAAAGAAATCTTTAAATTTTTCCTCGAGGACTAACGCCAATGCGCGCTGGACCCGTGCGCAAGACGACCCTTTGTTTAAGATTTTTCTGGTGTTGAACAATTTTTTAGTTTTTGAGTCAGAACATATATCTTCGGACGCCGCTTGGACCAGAACCTATTCGGACGCCTCAAGCAGCCTGATGAAGTTATCGAGCTCAGGGAAGATGTTTGAGCCTAATGCAACACTCAACACCCAATAGAAACATAGAGATTTTGTTCTAATGAAATACTCTTTAGAAGCGGCATCGTAGCCCGATTCATCAATGGACATCGCGTCAAGGAGATCCACGGTAGATGTATTTCCTCGATGATTCACATACTTCACTTGGATCAACGTAATCGTTGTCAAAAAAAAAACAGAAGAGCTTCGTCATCGTGATGTTAACCCGTCAAGTCGTTCCGGAAAATGAAGATTGCCTGTAGCCAAGAGAAATGGAGGCCAAGCTTACCGTCACCAACCTCATGCTAAAAGAATAACTCGAAGTTATTACTGTCGCCGGACGTTCAGCTCTTACAGGACGTAGAAATATTAGTTTTGAGTATTAGTATTAGCGTTCCTACTAACACTATTAATTATCCTTGATTAGGCCTTTACCTTGTCCCCCCCCCCCCTTTCTGTTTTTTCCTTCCCC
>JAHWFO010043829.1:0-11750 GCA_023313115.1 Rhysida immarginata
TTAACTTTGAGGAATGGTATTGAATTAATTATTCCTCAGGCCCAAAATCTTCAGAAACAAAGCAGCCAGACAGCTAATTACTCCACGGCTCACTCCTGCCCAGAACTATCATGGCTCAATTTGCTTCACTTTTTGCCGCTGTTAACAATAGGATTCGGAGTCTATCTTTAATATACGTCATTGGCCAAAAGCAACGATGAATATTACTCAGTAAAACAGGTCTGTAATAAAGGAGGTCATGCACTGTATCTCCTGCGAACGACTTGCAGCCATTGTTCCGTGAAGCAGCATCAGCAATGACTGCAAATCTTTCGCACGAGACACAGTGTATCTTTTATTAGGAGCTTTAGCATAAAAGCTACATAAAAGAATGTTGCCCTTAGTCTGTACGTTTATCCGTCCGTCCGTCCGTCCTTCCGCCGTTTGCACGATAACTGGAAAACGGATTAACTTTTTCAAATTCTGTTTTCAGAAATATGACCATCAAAGTCTTAGCTCGGCCGTATCAACTTTTCAGAATTTTTCGTGAATCCCTTCACATCGAATTCACGTGCTAAAACAGCGAGTGTAAAGAATGTCAAGATAATGGCATGTCATATAATAATCGATTTGCCAAGAAGGAATACATTGTTACTTTCTGTTCATCTTTTAAGCATTACAGACATCGGCGCGCGCACGTGAAATCGCTTTGTCGACGCACGATTGCTCAAGTGCTCATAATCTATGTCATTCAGTAGCGAAAGAATGGACCTACTTATTGGCCTTATAATGTTTCAACTGTGTACCCCTTCATAATTTCTACATTTTTTGAGGTAGAAGGTTGAAATTCGGAATGTAGCTTCCTATGGGCATGTCCATCTGCACTATTTAGTTTGGTTTTGATTGATACACTGGGGTCGGAATTACGGGGGTGGGATTCAGAGAGGACAACTTGTCTGTGCTATTTAGGTACGAAAAGGCGTGAAATTCAGTATACAGATTCCTCTAGGCAAGATCTACATTACCATGAAGTTTAGGCGCAGGTGTTCAATTGGGGTCGGATTTGCGGGGGTGGTAGTCACGTGGTCTTTAAAATTATGCCAACATATGGCTTGTGATATATCATACGATCGGAAATGATGAGAAAGGAAAGGAAATAAGAGCTTTTTTACATTTTCTACATACTACGTTCGAGAAAATTAATTTTTGATTAAAAAACTTGGGGAGAGGTAAAAAGTGTAGATAAAGGGGTAAAAATAGATGATTTCAGGATCTGCTATTTGCCCTACTCGGGGGGAGGGGAGGGGGGATTAATTTTTTTAATAAATGTATAAATGTATCTCTACTTCATTGCTAAAGCTCCTCCTTGAAATGTTTACAAAATTGTATTTTTTATCTAAATCGGATTTTTGCCAGCGTTAAAAATTGTGACGTCGTTGTTTGCTTTGTTTAATGAAGACTTTTGCGATTGTTCCGTGAAACAGCATCAACAATGATGCAAGACTTTCGGGCGGCAATACAGTGTCCGCCAAAAAAAATCTATACGCACTTTACTAGATATCATCTATAATTTTTTCCGTAACAGCAAAATCGAAAGCTTACACCCCAGTATTATTACATGTATTGAATGAAGACCATCCCGATAAAAGACACTGCCACAATTGCCACCTAGACATAGGGGATTACTGATAAAGAGTTTGCTAGGAAATGAATAGGAACAACTGTTCGCCTATTCAAAAATATCTCAACACTACTAATGATAATCACTTTGAACAGCTGTCGTAATTGTAGAAGCCTGTATGAATTTAGTGTTACAACTTTTATATAGTTTTCCTTTTGCTGAAGTGTGTATACATTTTTTGGCGGACTCTGTGTACAGGATGTTCTCGAATAACGTGTACACACTTGGGGTGTGTGGGGTGGGGGGGCGTGATAGAGGGAGCACTCCAAATCTAAGCAACATTTCGCTCTTTCATTTTTTTCTCTGGTGCATTGTTTTTGAGATAAAAAATGTTGAAATCCTACCTGCAGGAAACAGTTGTTTATATTCTGTGGGGACACTTAAAGACATTGGTATACGAGACACATGTGGGATCCGATGAAGAGCTACGGACCAGATTCGCGAAGAACCAGGACCATTTGAACGTGTACGTCAGTCCATGCGGTGACGTTGTAGAGCATGCATTCTTGCCAGAGGGAGTCATTAGAACACTTATTTTAAAACATTTGCATGTTTCATAAAAAACAAGTCACATTATTGTACTGTATACAATGTGTTTTTGTTCTTTTCATTACATGATTGACCATGATTTTGACGTGTTCCAGAAGCAGGGATTGAGTGGCATATTACGTCTACGCGACGTCCAACATTTTTTATCTTAAAAACAATGCCCCACAGAAAAAAATGAAAGAGGGAAATGTTGCTTAGATTTGATCCCTCTATCACCCCCCCCCCCAAATTTGTACACGTTATTCGTGAACACCCTGTATACATAAATATGAAAAAAAATTAATTTTCTCCGAGCGACGCCGGGTACTTCAGCTAGTTTTAGATAAAACATCACGCTATTTATCTTGTACTTCTGTGATCTCTTCTGTCCAAGCTGATATTTTTCCAGTCACAAACTCTTTCAAATATGTGAATTCATCAAACAATTCGTCATGATTTATGTCAATCTCTGCGCAATTTAACTTTAGAGTTTGTACTGCTTTTGCGAAGTCCTCTCTGTTAGGAACATCTCTTAGAAGTAGGCATCTCTGATATCGGAGGTCATCTGTGTGTTGAATCCATGCTGTTAAATAGTTGGATACATTGCAGTGTCAAAAATGAGTTGGATACATTTTGATCAGAATTCTTCGTTACCAATCCATTCTCTTCAAGTTCTCTCAGTTTGTGTCTAACCATAGATGGAATGAAACCTTCATCTTTTCTTACTTGCAGTTTTCGCATTAGATCCTTCTCAGCCAAGCATGCTTCAATTGCACTCTTTTTACTACCTTCTACAAGCAGCACAGTGCCATGTGTGCAAAACTTAGCCATTTGACTGTGTGCAAAACTTAGTCAGTGGATCTTCAAAAGCTTTTTTCAATAATGCAGGACACTGATTTTCAGGGAGAAAAAAATGACTTCAAAGCTTGGTATAATTTCAGAATTCTCTCTACTGCAGGTAATAGCGACAACCACAGAAATTGGAATATCCAAGTACTCTTTCATACTCTTGTCCAACAAAATCACAGAAAGTCTTTAATCTTTCAACCCGCGCTGTGTAAATGTGGAAGTATTTGAACACTTTGACCATAATTCCTTCAATATCAATGGGAAGAGCATCTAAAGCACTTTGAGCACTATTATGTATCATATGTGCAGTACAAACATAGCCTAAGAATAACAAGTCTGTAAAGTCTCGTTTTCATGTATGACCCTTTTTGTACTGCGCATGCGCGAAAATCCCTAGCGGCCAGTAGGCTCTTTATAGCCAGTTTAAAGAGTATTGCCATAGCATTGCCTAAGAAAAAATCCGCGTGTTATTATTAGAGTAGCCACTGTCTTTATTGATTTATATCAATTAACAAAATTTACATAATTTCTATGAGGAGTTTCATTTCTTTTGAGATTTCAGCAAGAATTATTTAGCGTTTCATTAAACTTTTGATATAAGCAAATGAAACATTCGGCACATTGCTCTTTTGATAGAGAAAATAAATCTTTTTTAAGCTTTAAGGCATACGAAAACGAATCCAGAGAATTCCACAATCTCGTTGTTCCTCAAGACAAATTTTCAATATTTGTGAAAAATGCAGAAAAAATATTTCAATCCCAGTTTTATGAAAAAATGCATTTATGTGGCATTTTAAAAAATACTGTAAATTTAATTGAGGTAAAGGTTCCTCTTCCAGTTTCTTGTACTGTCTTTAAAAGCTATTTACTCGTTTGAGAATATTTTATACAATTCATAAATCAAGAATTAAAATCTGGGGGAAAAATACCAAAAAAACTGCTACATCTATTGCATGTATAAAAAAAATTAGGAATTGCATTAAAATATTATATTGTATATAAAAACAAAAATTAGATTATACATAAATATTTTTTTTGTCTATGCTATTTTTAATTCGTAAATGAGAATCATTTAAAACAGTGTTTCTCAAATTTATTTCTATGAACGCCCCCTCAGTACAGGCAAAATTTACTAACGCCCCTTCCCCCCAGTCGCATCTTAAGGTTTCTGCAAATATCGAGGGATATAAAAAAAATTCTTGGGATTGAGGAAGTCCCTGGTTCAGAAGAAGGGAGCGAGATATAGCGATGGATCGAAAGGGCAGTTGGCATCTTGTAAAGAGCTTGCATAATAAACTGCTAAATGCTCTCACCGTCACTTAATTACAGAAGTGAATATTTTTTTTGCTACTGTCATCAGCAATACAATTAATTGAAAAGGCTATTTTATTTTCAACCTCCGATGGGGCATAACATAACGACAAATATGAACAGTAGTCAAGTACAATCAAAGTTATTTTTTGACGTAGCATGTTGAAATAGGTCTCCATGGCGTAATTTTGAAAGAAGAGCAATGCTGTCTTCTGCAGTTTTGATTTGTGACAACGCACGACCGCATAGTGCAGTGGTAACCCGACAGCTTTTTGAGCAATTTCAATGGCAAGTGTTTGATCACCTCACCTGGCATACATCCCAGAGCTGGCATCGTGTGACTTTCATCTTTTTCGCATCAAGAAGCCATGGAGATGTATCTCAACATGCTGGCGGCAAACGTTTATGAAGAGGATATTGGAAAACCGTTCACCGGTATGACAAATGTCTCAATCTCTACAGTGGCTCTGTCGAAAAGTAATTTTACTATACCCACTTTTCTTTATTTTATGCCCCATCGGAGGTTGAAAAGGAATAGCCCTCGTATTATTAAGTTCACAGAACTCAATCATAGCTGCACATCATTTGTGTATCTCGCGATCTCCGCTCCCACCGCCCACTTGTTACTTAGCGCCCCGCTACTGCCCAATTGCTATTTAACGCCCCCTCTAATGAATCTGCCGCCCCTAAGGGGGCGATATCGCCCACTTTGAGAAACACTGATTTAAAGCAATAAATAAATTTTAAAATATTATGCTGTTTTGTTTATTTATCATCAAAATTAAAAGCAAAGTTTTTTTTTTATAGAATTCATTTAAATGTATAAATCGGAAAAAATTATAATACATATTATCTTCAAAAATATAATAATATTTAGATATATTATTTTCAAAAAATAAAACAGTTTATATTGGCTGAAACGCTTGGTGCGCGAGTGTGCTGATGATATTAAAGCTCTAGATTAGGAAAGTACGGCAAACCTTTTCCGCGCCGCCCGCAGCTGCTAATTGGTAGAACGGCTGTCACGTGAGTTTGTCAGCCATTGTTGGCCCAAACGCAGCGATAGATACCATTGAAATGCACGTGGAAGATGCAATTTAGATTAAATTTTTAATGAAATATTCGTTGATTGATCCTAAATTTTAATCCGAATAAGCAAACTTTCACGATCCTTCAATCTATGCTCCTTGGAAGTTAATAAATTCGTTAAAATATCCGAAGAATTAATAAGAAGCAAGCAAGTACGTTTATATTATAACTTTACGGAATGTTATAGAAATGTTGCATTGTGCAATTCTCAGACGATCAGAAAATATAATTTTTGTTGAATATAGTTCTTTTTAAGAAAATACAATTCAATATAACAAGGTTAAACTGTCTGAAATGTGGAGGCAAAACTTGAAATAAAACGTCCATGTTATGTTCATCTTATTTTAGCGAAGTAAATTATCACTCATCATTAAACTTGAATATAACGTATGAAATTGAATAAAGAAAATTTGCTATTTGGATGAGAAAAATATATAAAATTTTAATTATAAGTATTTGGTAGATTTTTTACGTCAATATTATAAACCTCCATAAATGAATAAATTTCAGAATACGTTTCATGTGTAGTTATTTTTTTGATTTTTTTTTTTTGTAATCAAACGGATAGTTTTTCCAAATTATAATTTTTAAAATTTTCTATCAAAATATAATTATCAAAGTAATTTTTATATTTAAATCAAAAACTTAAATTTAATAGTCCCTATTTTATTAAATTATATTTGATATTTTTTACAATTATAATTTTTTAATAATTTAATATTTTTTATAATTTAATAAAATTAAAATTGGTAAAGTGAAATTTTTGATATAAATATAAAAATTAATTTGATTAAAGTTTATTAAGTTATATTTTAATAAAAATTTATGAAATTATATTTTGATAAATAAAATTACAAAAACTACACACAATGTTTCTTAAAATTTTTCATCAAAAATTTCAACATCTGAGGTTTGGCGTGAAAAAATCCTCTTAAGACCCATCATTTAAAATTTATTAATTACATGAAAATCGTTTATTAAGGATAAATAAATAAAGTGAAAATAAACTAAAAACTTAATCTGGTTATCATTAAATTGCCTTAACGTTATCATTACTTATACGTAAAAAATTATAATTGAAAACAAAATTTAAAGAAAAATCAATAGTTACAGAATTTACTGATTGCCAGTTATATTTCCAGACGATAATAATAAGAAAATTTGCGAAAAGGATGCATTTAAGACGAATTTAAGGGGAAGCGTAACTCACTTGATAGGGCCAACTGGGCCAACAATGGCGGATTTAGTAACAGACGACGAAGTTTGCCGTACTTTCCTAATCTAGAGCTTTAGATGATATCTAGGAGGAGGTCACAGTTACATCAAAGACGCCGCCTTCGAGTTTACAGACTTGTTATTCTTAAGCTATGGTACAACCAAGGCCAAAAATATTCTTCTGTCAGCTTTGCAATAGGGCCCTTTAATTATGGACACCCAGTATTTTGAAGTTAAATTAAAGTAAATTTTTTGAAAAATTGATAAAAAAAAATTATTTAATTTTACATATTCAAAAAATTAAATTTAGGGAATATAAAACATAGAAGATAGTCTTATAATTCAGAATATTTTCAGAAAAGTTTCTTAATGTCCACATACATGTTTTTTTGACATTAAAGTTTAAACATTTTTTTTATAAACACGTTAATCAACAATTTGGTAAAAGACAAATAAAAAAAAACAAATGAAAAAGATATTGAAAAAATCAATAAGAATTATTTTAATGATAACTGGAGTTGAAGTTATAATAAGCCGGCCTAGTAGTGACCGAGCAGTGATGGCTACAGAAACAAAGGGTGCAGCTAAATTCTTGCTTTAAAGTTAATAAAAGTGCATGGACATTTCAGTGACCTACATTTATATTTTTAAGGCGTAATGCTAATTTCGAAATCTGTATGCGATTAGGGCACGTTAAGGCTTTCTAATTTCTTCTAGGCTAATCTCTTCCTTACTTTGTGATGTCACGAAAAGACATCATCTGGTGGTACAGTCCTCAATAGTTTTTAAAGTATATTTTGCAACAATTTATGCACTATTTTTGCAGGAGAAAATTGCGAATAACGATTGCATTGAGATTTTTGAACTTTACACCTTACAGTTGATCTGTAATATCCCTCAAAATTTTATTAATGCTAATTTAAACATGAAAGCTTATTGCGGAATATTTCTTCTTTGTTTTGACAGTAAAGCGACCACAGGAAACCACCACATACGAATACAAAAGGCTCGACTTGTCAGCGCGGAGGATAAAAAAAAAAAAAAAAAAAAAAAAAAGCACAAGGAGTAACGCGATAAACAGCTCGTCACGGCTACCAACTAAACTGATGCAGTTAGTTAATATATTAAATGAATGTACGTAGCAGTTAGATTAAAATGTTTAGGCTTTAAATCACTCACGCCACAATGATAAGCTCCAATGAATACTTAAGCCGCACATTGCTGGCATTTATTAGTTTTAGTTTCTTGCGTTTGTGCAGCGCCGAGGGGCAGCGTGAGTGGTCTGAGGGGCAGCGTGGCGGGGCAAGGAGCAGCATAGCGCTGCACCACGCTGATTTTGCCTAGCGGCATCACTGCCGAGAGCGCTAAGGCGCAGTCCTTGTCGCTCTCCAGGCCAGCAAGTCGCGGGTTCGAATCCCAGTGAAGGACAAATGTTTGTTCTTGTCCTTTTACTAAGAAGCTTGGAGGACCAAGCAAAGCTTCGGTGGGCTGATCCCCTGCTAGGTTAAATTTCAAATAGACCCATGGTCCTTTAAAATCCTCCACACCGAAAAGGTAGTGGAGGACAAGAAAAGAAAGAGAAGTTAGAATAAATCGACTGTCGAAAGGCAAATCATATACTCATGATGATGATTTAGAAAGCGCGAAATCCTTTCGAGGAAGTCCACGTTGTCATTTCTTTCTTCATTGCAAGGAACTTTAAAATTGGCACGATTCTAGCCATATTTACATCCAATCACTACAACACCCGAGAAGCATTTTAAGAAAATACTTGAAAGCATATAGTAAGAAATTTATACCAAGAGAAAGTGGCCTGACAAAGGTCTCCGTTAAAAATAAGCTAAATTCTTGGCGGCCAATGGACTACTTTGATGTCGAAGCCATCTGGTGAGAGCAGTTTTCCCAAATTACGTTTTTAAAAATGCACAATGGAGTTGACCATCTTCTAACTTCTAATAACCATGCTACTATGATCATGTGGCTTTTGAGTGCCCAGGCTTGTCTTTCTCGTTGGCTGAGACTTAGGACAACCAACCTAAAAGACAGGCCCCGGCGCGGAAAAGTCACTGGTCATAGTAGGCCAACCAACACTCCAATTTTCATTGTTTCCATCATGGATTTAAAAACTAATCTAGCTACATCTCACAAAATACACTATATGCTCAAAAATATCCGGACACCCCTCACAGATCATCGATTGTCCCAATGTCACATGATAATGACTTGCACATCATTTAAATAGCTTCCCACACCTTCAGACACAACTCTGCTTGGACATTGGCAAGAATGGGTCGTTCGGCAGAGCTCAGTGAGTTCCAACGTGGAACCATCGTTGGATGTCACCTATGCGGCAAGTCCGTGCGTGACATTTCCAGCCTTCTTCAGATACCCAAGTCAACAGTAGGCGATGTCATTATGAAATGGAAGACTCGGAGATCAACAACAGTTCAACAACGAACCGGTAGACCCAAGAAACTAACGGACAGAGACCGTCGAGTGCTTCGTCGTGTCACCCGCAGCAACCGGAAGTCCTCGGCGGAAAAAATTGCCACAGAGTTTCGAAACGCCTCTGCAAATGATGCCAGTACCATGACAATTCGTCGGGAACTGCACACGATGGGATTCCATGGCCGTGCTGCTGCCCACAAGCCCCACATCAGCAGGGTCAACGCCAAGCGACGTCTGGAGTGGTGCAAAGCCCACAGAAACTGGACAATGGACCAATGGAAACGTGTAATGTGGACAGACGAATCTCGCTACACACTCTGGCAGTCCGATGGACGAGTTTGGGTTTGGCGCATACCTGGAGAACGCTTCTTGCCTGAGTGCACAGAGCCCACAGTCAAGTTCGGAGGAGGAGGAGTCATGGTGTGGGGCTCATTTTCATGGTACGGACTGGGCCAGCTCGTTCCTGTGCAAGGAATCATGAACTCCGACCGTTATCTGAATGTTTTGGACAACTGTGCACTTCCAAAGTTGTGGCAATTTTTCGGAAACGGGCCATTTCTCTACCAACACGACAATGCTCCGTGCCACAAAGCGAGGCGTGTACAGCAGTGGTTTGCAGACTCAGGGGTCGAAGAAATGGGTTGGCCGGCACAAAGTCCCGACCTCAATCCTATAGAGAGTCTGTGGGATGAATTGGAAAGACGCTTGCGGGCCAGATCACATCGGCCAACTTCTGTACCTGAACTGATTCTCGCTCTTCGGGAGGAATGGAGGAACATTCCGGAAAGTACCTACCAACATTTGGTGGAACGTCTTCCCCGAAGGGTGGAAGCTGTGATTCGGGCAAAGGGATGTGCATCGCCCTATTGATTTCCATGAAATCGTGGCTAGAGCGCAAACGTGCATGTGTCCGGATATTTGTGATCATATAGTGTATGATTGAGTGACTGCCTGATTTGATGTCACATGATCACAAATCACGGTATAAATATCCTGAAGCAACCTTTCTACTGTTAGTTAAGCGTGAGACAATAGCAAAAATGGGGAAACCGGTGATCTGACTGACTTCCAGCAGCGTGGCATGGTGGTAGGTCCAAGACGGGCTGGAATGAACATTTCAGAAACGGCGACTCTCCTGAACTTTTCACGTACCATAGTTCCAACGGTTTACTGAGAGTGGGTCATGGGGCAAAAAACATGTAGCAGCCATCGTGACTTCTGTGGACGGAAAACCCTTGTGGATGAAAGAGGCCAGAGGAGAATGTCAGACTTGTGCGCGAAAACGGAAAGGCAACAATCGCACAACTTACTGCTCATTACAAGTCAAGCAGCCAGAAAACAATATCAAAACAGACAACTAGTAGCACCTTGGCTCGAATGGGTTACCAAAGCCGAAGACCATCTCGGGTACCAATGCTGTCAGAGAAGAACAAGAAAGCGCGCCTCCTGTTGGCACAGCAGCAGAAGGATTGAACCATTAAGGATTGGAAAACATTTGCCTAGTCAGACGAATTGCCGGTTCCTTCTGTATCATGTTATTGGAAGGCTTAGAATATGGCGAAAACAACATGAAGCGAATAGGGAAGTTCATTCTTCCTCGAATGCGGTTCATGCCTCGTCGGATTTTGCAAGATGGTGGAGGCAGAGTTGGTGTGGGGAGTAATGGCGTTTTCTTGGCATGAATTGGGCCCTCTAATATCTGTAGAGGGTCGTTTGAACGCCAAACCATACATATACATTGTTGCAGACCAAGTTCACCCCTTCATGGTCACACTTTATCCTCACGCAGATGGCTCCTTCCAGCCGGATAATGTATGCACCAGCATACAGGGCCAAAATCACAATGGATTCATTCCAGGAACATGACACTGAGTTCTCCTTGATGCAGTGACCGGCTCAGTCTCCAGATCTCAATCATTGAACATCTTTGAGATGAGCTGGAAAAGACCGTTTGCTCCTTGCCTACACCTCTATCGAATCTCGAGAATTGCGTGAAGTTCTCATGTCTGCATGGGCCAACAGTCTCACCTTGGCTCGACTGAATATGTCGTTGAATCTATGCCCAAACGAATATAGGCAGTTTGAGGGATAATGAAGGTTCAACACGCCACTAGACAGGTGTTCCTAATACACTACGTTTACATGAACGTTTCGATCCGGATCGACTTGAGTTAATCCAAAATTGCCTCGCGTTTACATGCATCCTACTCGATCCGGATCGAGTCCGATAAGATGCCCTGTGGGTAAAGCTCTAGATTAGGAAAGTACGCCAGACTTTGTCATCTGCTACAAAATCCGCCATTGTTGGCTCAGTCGGCCTTATCACTTGAATTACGCTTCCTCTAAAATACGGCTGAAATTCAATTTTTTAATATTTTCTCATTATTATTGCCTGGAAATATAATTGACAATCAATAAATTTTGTAATTATTGATTTTTTCTTTAAATTTTGTTTTCAATTAAAATTTTCTATATATAAATAATAAGGTTGAGGTTATTTATAATGTTAACTATAACGTTATTTATATGTCAAGTTTTTGATTTACTTACCTCAATATAATAATCCTTAAAAACTTTTAAAATGCATTTGCATCTTTAAGTTTTTTATACTTATTTTTATCAAAATATAATTTTATACATTCTTATCAAA
>JAHWFO010043831.1:0-56785 GCA_023313115.1 Rhysida immarginata
CCCCCCCCCCCCCTGGAACAATTGGGCCTAAACTTCATATTATTGTAGATTTTGCCTAGAGGAATCTGGATACCGAATTTCACGCCTTTACGTACATAGCACAAAGAAATGTTGCCCTCCCTAAATCCCACCCCCGTAATTCCGACCCCAGTGTACCACCCAAACTAAATAGTACAGATGGCGATGTCCATATGCCCATAGTAAGCTACATTCCGAATTTCAACCTTCTACCTCAAAAAATATAGAAATTATGAAGGGGTACACAGTTAAGACATTATAAAACCAATACGTAGCTCCATTCTTTGGCAACTTAATAATATAGATTTTGAGCCCTTGAGCAATCGTGCGTCGACAAAGCAATTTCACGTGCGCGCGCCGATGTCAGTAATGCTTAAAAGATGAACAGAAAGTAACAATGTATTCCTTCTAGACATTATATGACATTATATGACAGAAAGTAACAATCGATTGTTATATGACATGCCATTATCTTTGTATTCTTTACACTCACTGTTTTAGCACGTGAATTCGACTTAAAGGGGTCCACGAAAAATTCTGAAAAGTTGATACGGCCGAGCTAAGACTTGGATGGTCATATTTCTGAAAATAGAATTTGAATTCGTTTTCAAGTTATCGTGCAAAAGGCGGACGGCCGGCCGGATAAACGTACAGACCAAGGGCGCATTCTTATAAGTAGCTTTTATGCTAAAGCTCCTAATAACAGTGAATTATCATCACCGTTTGTCTAAGGAGCAGGAAAAAAAAAATCGCGATTTCACGTTCACAGGTAAAAATCACTGATATCAAAAAGTAGCAGTTACAGTTATACCTGTGAACGTAGAATCACGACTTAGCTCATCACTACTAGTTCGAAGCTCCCGCTCGCGCTCTGTATCTTTGCGCCTTTTTCTGCGCCGCCAGGATGTCTTCCGCCTACGCGGCTTCCTGTTTATCATTTGCTCTTCTAAGATGTTGAAGATCCGCGGCATATTGTCAACAGATGGAGCCAGAGTATAACCAACATTATTTTCTAGCAGGGATCGCTGTTATAAATATTGGCATCGACTTTGTGACAAGGAGATATTGCTATGGAAACCGTTGAATTTGTTAAGTATTAATCCGGCTATAGTTATCCCACGGTTGTAAATAATCCGTGTGTCATCCACGTATCTCTTGTAGTAGTTGGCAATACCGTCCTCCATGAGTGGGGTTACATGCTTCTCCTCCGTGGTTTACAAAAAGAACTCTGATCACTTCTTGCGTATTTCCTTAAATATTTGCGAACTGAAATTATAGGTCACTGACCTGACGTCCTTCTTGTACGCTGTGGTCGGGTCCTTTTTCAATGTTATAAAAACGTTTTCTTCTATAAATTTCTGTCTTTTTGTTGTAATCTTCTTTATAAATATTAACAGTGGCGTTTCCTTTATCTGCACCAACTGTAGACGCTTTGTTCTTCGTTAACTTATTCTTTATGTTGGTGGCTATCTGCTGCTCGCGTGTCTAGGAAGTATTGCCATTTCGCAATTATTTAAAGAAATAAGCAAGAAGATGATCTGTACCAGACCCTTCCATCCCCGTATCAGCCCTTATAACCGATTCGCCGGGTCATCAATTGCAGGTATGCTACTTTCTAATGCTTAGAAAAGATGGTATCAATATCCTCAAAGTCGTAACTTGTACAACATCCACACACTGAAGAATAGTAACTAGCTTATGGTATCCCTCGATAACGTAATAATTAATAATAAACTGAACATGGTTTCACTAGACATTGTGAACTTCTACACTAATATCACTTTCGGTGAAACTATCGACACCATCAATAATTGGCTAATTTCCATCAATGCAGACGAAAACACCAGCGTTGACGTCATCAATGCCTTGAATACCATCCACAGTCAAAGTTACGTTGAATCTAACAATCAATTCTACAAGGTTCCCACGGGAGTAATGATGGGAACACCTATCAGTGCGATCATATCAGAGTTCTTTTTGCAAACCCTGGAGAAGCATGTAACTCCACTCATGGAGGATGGTACAACCACCTACTACATGAAATATATGGATGACACACTGATTACACTGTCCAACAACAAAAAAATTACTGAACAGAGAAGCACCGTTTCTAAGGTAATTTTTTGCGTAGATTAAAAAATGACGCTCGCTTTTGCCTATCAGGTCTCGATTTTTCGTAAATCGTGATTGAAATTTTTATATTTTTATGTAAATTTGACACTTACACCTAATAATATACATACATGTATATTTTATTTTCAGCTACATATAATACTTAAATAAATGAAAATGCCTAGAGGAACTTGTAAAAACAATCCAGATAATTTATTGTTATATTTGTGGATGTGTAACAACAAAGGTTTTATAAGCGAAAAATATCAGATTACGTCAAAAAACTTTATAATCTATATTTCGAAATTGAATTGGAAGATTAATTAATTAAGTGAAACTATAGTGTTTGGTATAAAATGCCTTAATTTACAGAAATTATAAAATTTTAGTATGTGATTTACCAAAAATTGAGACCCGATAGAGAAAAACGGTTTGCAGATTCGGAATCAGCGCACCCAAATTATCGAAAGTCAACTACTCTTCGCCTAGTAATTTTTTGAAAGTAAAAATTGTTGGACAGTGTTATTTCTACATACGGAGAAATACTTAACGGATATATATTGAGAGAAGTACGAGACACAAGAAACCCTTGAATAAAAATAAATAACAGTTATTAATTAAAAATACGAAATGAATAAAAAATAAAATATAATAAACAAAAATAATTAAAAAATAATAGATAAAATCAAAATCAAAATTAAAAGCTGACGTTTTGGATAGGGACTATCCTTTATCAAAGCAAAAAGAATATTAGAGAATTATCCTGAAGTTATCAAAGGAGTACGACAATCGACAATCGAACAGTGAAGTGTAGATTTTTTTAGATGGGACGAAAGCAGCGCTTTCACAAATCTCATAGAACCAGAATAAATTCCAAACGAAATACACTGAGGTAGTCAAGAAGCCTATCCAACCCAAGCGGTCTTCCATATCATACAAAAAAGAAAATAAGATTGACGATTGTCATAAACAAAATACAAACGAAATAAAAAACAAGGAGAAAGAAGATTATCACATCTTCCAGTAGTCCGGTAAAGTTTATGTCAAGAATATGCCTTGGTTTTCGATACTTCATATGCCACTTCATATCCATTGAGTTCTTCAGTATTCCAGTCACTAGGTCATTGTCATGAATCTTCATCTTCTGCTTCATAATCAAAAGGAGATCCTATATAAACTTTCAGATGTGGACCATGTATAAATCCGAGTGGATGGATTGGTTTTTCACAGTCCTTCTGTCAAGCTGGGCAATGGTCCTCAGGGTAACATTCTGGAATGACTGTAGCTCACTCCATCTACAGAAAGTCGCCCACGCAGGCATGCCATAGAGGAGTATGGTCCGAATAATCGACTTGTACAGGAGTAACTTATTGTCGATGCTGAGGGTGCTGTTACGGCCCAGGAGAGCTATGAGACTGTACTTAGCCCTCTTCGCTTTGTTCAGAGCGTAGGTCACGTGACGATTCCAAGAGAGTCTTGAGTCGATGATAACGCCAAGGTATTTGTAGTTGTCTACCCAGTCCAGGTTCATATTGAATAGAACAAGAGAATCTGGGGGACGCACAGGCCATTTATACGTGGAATAGTATAGTGAAAAACGTGGTACCCTATAGTATTTGTGACCTTTTGAACCGGAAGTAGTTCACCGAATTTTTCCACCAACGAACTCAATTCTCCGATTTCCCTAAGTTTTCGAATGGCGAAAACGGAAGTCAAAAATTCGGAAGAGTTCAAATGCTAGAGCACCAACAGACAGACGGACGGACGCACATTGTGAAAACATAAGTACCTATCGGTCCTAATAAAATGAATACTGATTTGAAATTCCTTTTATTAGGTTTATCTGCATATTATTTTAAATTTACGGCCTTATATTAGTTGATTAAATAAGTACTTTTAAAGCGTTAATGCTGTTAAAGGAACATTAAATGCCATCTAGCGCATTAGATACTTATGCCATCTAGCGGTGTAATCATTCATCATTACGCAAAAACAACGGCAATTGACACACTATTTACACTAATGATGTCAACTTATTGGGAATAAAGGCTTCACCCTCCCCCCAGTTTACATCACAGATTAAAGAAAACACAGACGCGACAAGCAAATACCAACCGGAAATAACAGTAACTACAGCCCCATCGAAGGATACCAAGGACACATAATAATTTGTTTTTATTCTGATACGGTTTTTTCCATAAAAATTTCATTCCTATAACTAGAGTTTTTCTTTATTTAGGCATAAGTTAAGTTTTCGTTCCATTCTAAATTTAAAAAGTGCTTGCTTTAGCACGGCATTTGGAAGTGTGTCCTTTGTACTGCTGGGATCGCTGCATTTGCCTCCCACTGTTTAACATGGGGTTGTCGCATCTGTGTTTTCTTTTATCTATGCTATTTCTTCCAGCCACTGTACACCAACGAGATTAAAGAAATAGTAGAGTGGAAATAATGAAGCTGATGTCAAAACTTGAAATATGAGAAAAAGAAAATAAACATTCGGTTTATTACAATCATATTTATCATGGTGGTGTATGCAGGAAATAAGTTTAGTCTAAACTTAGCTTACATTATTAATCTGGGCAACTTAACTAGCATCAGTCATTACAGCTGAGATCAAATACAAGCAGAAAACTCGACGCATGCAAATTATCATGGCTTCGTAATGGTGGCGCTGATGATCAGTGTATTTCTACTCTACTCTTTCTTTAATCTCGTTGCTCTACATTTTCAAAATGGCCGCTAACAACTGATGCCATCCACGATTGAAAGGTTTGGTGCAAAAACTGGTCAGCTCCATTTTCTTTCTGAAAATTACTTTTTAGTTGTATTTAAATGTACGTGACATGCTGAATCGGTTGTGGTAAAAATTGAACAGCTCCATGGTTTATAATGGGAAATACAACTATAAACGGAGTTGCCTCAAGAATCTTTTGGGTCAAAAACCGGCATCTCCATTTTGAAAAAAAAATATTTAACAAAATTATATAGTAACATTTTCCATAATTCGAAAATGCATTTTTTAATTTAAGTTTTCCTACTTTGAAAAACTTTTTTTTTCTTTCTTTTTTGACCGGTTTTTGCACCAAAGCCTTCAATTTATGTCAGAGCTACTTTTGCAAGTTGGTATTCGTTAACGTAATTTGTTAAAACAATGATCGTTTTTCAAAAGAGGTTCATATTGTCCTCAAGAAAGAAATTAATTTTCCAACCAAAAAAATTTTTTTTACAACCTAAAGAGGAGCGAAGGGTGGGGAGGGTCCATATGAGCTCATACAAAATTCGGATTTCGTTACAATGAAATGAAAAATGAGGTCTTTCTGGGTTTAAAAATTAATTAAGCTGGACCAAGTCACTTTAATCAAATGAAAAGCACTTATAACATTTATAGCGCTGGCCATCGGTTGTAGTTGAGGTACTTAATGATAGTTAATATTTGCTTTACCTTAATGGTAAGTTGCTGACCTAACCTTAATTCCTTACCTTTTTAATTTGCAAAAATTTTAATTACCTTAGAAAAACAAGAATCTGAAATATAAAAATTTTAAAAAACTAAAAAAAACTATTTAGAAAGCTGATTGTAATCTTTGTTTTAACCGTTAGCGTTACGTGTTTCAAATAAAGAAGTCGCTTCTAAAAGCTTCTTAAAGTTTAAAAGGTTTAAGCTTCAGTGCATGAGTAAGAAAGAGAGGAAAAAAAACTTCAACTGTCAAAACTGCTTAAAAATACACCAAGCCGCAGCCAAGACAGCAGATAAACCAGACAGCGTGCTCCACATTACAATGGTCAGGTGAAATGTCAACATTATTGTTTAAAGAGAGAAGGAAAAACTGTCACAGTGATGGCATATCGTAATGAGATTGTAAACAAAAGACAGCGTTGGCGGTTCCTCCTCACTCAAGAAGAGCCATACATTTTTTAGAGGCCGGGCAGAAGAATAATCAAAGCCACAGAGAGGAAAGTTTGAGGAGACTCACTGTGAGAGAAGAAAACAAAAAATTCTGCTGATGAGGAAGAATGGAAACGCTTTGTTAAAAGCAACATAAAGAAAAGCGGATTAAAAACTTAGTTCTAATTTTAAAGAATCTGTTGTACCGATACATGATATTAATCCACATACATATAACGGTATCGTGAAAATTATTTTGGTCTTTTTTTTTAATTCAAACTACTGTCATTTAAATTTTTTACTGGCGTTGTAGTCTGTCTTCGTATACCGTGATTACGAAAGAATTTTAAATATTTTGGTTTATTTTCGTATAAATGTTTTCAAAATTAAATAGTATTTATGTTCTTGTTTCCATTTGTGTTTTGCTATACGAAAAATTTTAATATACACTGTCCAACGAAAAAAAAACTTGGCGTGCTCATTTAATTTAGAATTTAGACAGCTGGTTGAATAAAATTAATACAATAGAAATTGTATATGGTCACTCATATTTTTTCTTTTTTCTCTTAGACTATACATATTCGCTTTGTATCATGCTTTGCTTATTAAATAATTTGCAAAGAAAACTTTTTTTTTCGTGCGTGTATACACTTAGTTATGAAATCAGCTCATACAGGATTTATACGAGGGCAAGTCAGTAAGTAAGTCACAAATAGATATAACAAGGAAACAAATATGAGTACTGTCTAGAAAACTACTTTTATTTCTCCACGTAATCTCCCTATACATCTAATCACTTGTCCCATCGTTTCACCAGCCCCTCAAAATCAGAAGCATAAAATTGTTTGGGCTGCTGTCTGAACTAGGCGGTGAATTCCCTTTGTACAGCTTCATCGCCCGGGAAGGTGAAGCTCAGTCTTCTGGGATCACTAGGGCATACTGTTTACGACAATCCGGCAGCGATAGTAAACTGTAAATGCCGACTCCAACTGTATCATCCTCATGAAACTTCGTAATGTCATTCGACGGAGGTGACCAGAGCTCCTCATCAAAGGCGTGTCGTTTTTGCATGATTAACGCACATCCTCATATTGACAACAAAATAACTGAGATGCTGTGAAAATTTAATAGGAAGTTTTAGAGCATCCTCCGTGTAGCCTTTACCTTGCTCCAACTGAGTTCCACCGCCTGGTTCAGACAGCAGTCAAAAATTTTGTTCACCTCCAAACTGTTCATCACCTAAAGTGAACCAATGGCCAACTTCTAAAATACAAATCTGACAGAATATTTTCAATGGAAGAATTATTAAGTAGCGGAAGAATGGAGCTACTTATTGTTTTCACAATGTCCGTCTGTCTGTCCGTCCGTCCGTCCGTCCCCTTCATAATTTCCGCATTTTTGGAGATAGAAGGTTGAAATTCGGTATGTAGCTCACTATGGGCATCTGCATCTTCACTTTTTAGTTTGGTTTTGATTGGTCCACTAGGGTCGGAGTTTCGGGGGTGGAAATTAGAGGGCACCAAATGGTCTACCCATATTTATGCATATAAAGGAGTGAAGTTTGGTGTGCATATTACGCTAAGCAAGATCAACATTACTGTAAAGTTTGGGCCAGATTGCCCCAATAGGGTCGGAGTTGTGGGGGTGGAAGTCACTTGGAAATTGCCATGACAACATATGGCATGTCATATATCATTCGTTCGGAAATGAGGAGAAACGAAACAATATAATGCTCTTTTTCATTTTCTAAATACTACGTTCGAGAAAATCAATTGTTCGATTAAAAAATGGGGGGGGGGGTGGGCGGTTAAAAAGTGCAATTAAAAGGGTAAAAATAGATGACCTCAGTGCTTCCGCTACTTTCCTATACCTTCCTCGGGAGGATTAATTTCTTGTTATACTTTTATCTGAGAGGTATTTATGTGTATACCATTTACAAAACACAGACGCCATTTTCGAGTAAGGACGTCAACATTGCAATGTGCAATGGAGACCCCTATCTTTAATGGTATTTTGAGATTATACACAACATTTGAGAAATGTTTTATTCTTGGTGGCCACAAGATGTCACAAAAGCTACCACAGGGATAACTGGCTTGCAGCGGCCAAACGTACACAGCGACGTCACTTTTTGATCCTTCGATGTCGGCTCTTCCTATCATTGCGAAGCAAAATTCCCAATCCCAATTCAACCACTAATAGAGATCGTGAGCTGGGTTAATTTGGTCCTAGTTTCGCGAGTTTAAGAGGGGCAAACAGTCACATGAAAACAAATTTCGCAGTGGACGATCAACCGATGCAGTTACGATAAAAATATCTGTGCTAAAGTCGGATATGATCGAGAATAATCAGGTTGAGACAAGCCTGGGCATCGAATCATCAGCGCCTAAAATAATTGTACACGTACACCTGAAACTCAGGAAGGTTTCATCACGATGGATCCCTCGCTTGTTGACCCAAGAGCAGAAAACAGTCTCAGTGCACTGGTGCCAAAAAATGATCGAAAGGTTCAATAACGGGGCATCAAAACGTGTCAACGACATCTGAACACGTGATGAAACATTACCAGTCAATTATGACCCCCAGTAAACGCAAAAAAATTTTAACTCACAAAAGTTAAGTAGTTTAACTACAAAAGTTAAATAAACAATAAGAAAATGAAGACTTTGGGGCAACCCTAAACCCATGAATTATAATCTTTGGTACGTTATCGAACAGGAAAACGACTTAATGAAAGATCGCCCTGTAGACAACACCCTGATAATGATTTATGTTAAAGCCAGTTCTTCATTTGCGATCCGGTAAGGAAAAAAATTATTTTGGGCCATGATGCAATATTGAACCCAAAAAACGTTGTTCCATTTTTGTCTTGAGCAGAACTGAAGATATCCCGCCCGAACTGTCAGCGCATGGAATTTGGAATGGTAGGAATCTCAAAATGACGCAAGGAACAACGCAGAATCCAAAAGATGTTGGCAAAAGTCACCAACGATACACACTGTTCGAAGAAATTCAACCGTAGTTCGATCAATGAGTCCTTGAAACAAAACTAGGAAAACTTAGGTATTTATTCGGCGGACCTACCTCATACTAACCATATTAATCTGATCCTTGAGTATACATCCCCCCCCCTTCTGACTTACCTATCGTCCCCCGTCGACATACCTTCTTTAAGACCTAGATATCAAGCAGACAATTAAGTTGTAACCTTGCAATAGCAGAAGAAATATTTGAACTTGATAGCTAATCGAACACATAAAAATAAGGATAGACTTTAAAAGAAACGTTAATAAATAATGCAAAAGATATCAGAAATCTTTGATTTAAGCACTTACCTTTGATGATGAATTATCACTGTTTGTGAGATGGCTTTAGATATTAATGAATTTTATTATAGAAGTATAATTTCACATGAACAATTTATTGAACATAGGGACGATTTTGAATATGTTAATCTATATTGTGTTTGAATGTTCACTTGATAAGAAAATCCTAATATTGTTTTTTTTTTTGTTTTTCGAATAAAACTGCGGTGAAAAGGTCGACCCAGACATCTGAAATGTATAAGACAAACTTGTATCATCTGAAGAGAAGGTAATATCCTGTACGATAAGAGACTAGAGCTTAAGGATAAAAACCAGGTTGTGGAGTTGAAAATGAAATCTTACACCGAAATTAATGTTATTAAATAGAAATATTGAGATTGACTCTGAAGAACAAATTAAAGACAATCAATACTGAATATGTATGCTTATAGCTGGTATTTAAAAGAATAAAGCACAGTTTTATATTTCGAATGGCCAGCGTATGGAGTATTTAGTTCCTTTACAGTTAAAACAATTAACCGTGCGTCTGCGATTTCAACTAATTAGTTTGTAAGCTAGTTCTTTGGATTAACGACTAATTTTAGAGAAAAAGGGAGCCATTTCAATGTACTGTACGTTGCCCAGAACGGGACCGTTACAGCACAACAGCGATGGAAAGGCCTCCTGGAACCTAGTTGGACAACTCCAACGATACCACTTTTAGTTTGTTAAGCTGTGGATGCAGCATGTAGTTTACTGAATTTCGTTTACTTTGATTATAATGTTTCATAATGTTTATTCCGTTCATAAGTTTTTGGATCAACCAATTATGCAATGGAAAGCCACCGGCGTTGTCGGGACAGACTACGATAGTCAGTGGACTGGAGAAGATGATTTCATGGTCTTTGCACCACCCTCTCTTCCGGTAAAAAGCTCTCCAGTTTCTTCTTATAATGTCATAATTGAATATTAGAATTCTTTTATACCCTTCAGGAGCTTTGCTAACCTTCTTGGCCCCTTCTGGTGGATGAAAAGCAGTTGGAGTTCGACAATGGAAACTCAAGAGTCGTCTGAAAAAAAAACAACCCGTCTTTCCATACAGTTTCCTCATGGACCGTGCCACGAAGAGCGAACGCTGACCATGGATCCGGATAAGACGACTGAGTTTTTCTGTGAAAATTGGGTCAACATGTTGACGCAACCTCCTATTCTCCAGACCTGGCACCTTGCGACTTCTTTCTTTTAACCACAATAAAGAGGAAACTCAGGGAGATCCATTTCGACAGTGATGATGACATCATAGCTGGGTACAACGACTACATTTTGGAGCTCACTGCCCAGAACCGAAAAAACAGCATATACGACTAGTTCAGGAGTATGAAACTTTGTAAAAAAAAAAAAAGTCGAGGGAGAGCACTTCGAAAAATGCTAAAAGAATTGTATTCGTAAGATGCGTGCAACGTTCACGACTGAAAACTTTTAGAGTAGCCTAACCCTCCTAGTTGGGCTCCAAGGATACAGCCTTACAGCACACTGGCTTTCACATCAAGTGGCGAGGAATCTATGTCGCCTACTTTATTTTGGTAATACCTATTGGTAAAAACTGAATATACCCTCCCGACCGAGCCCGCTATTGAAAGGCATGATCCCTGGTTGGATTCCATGTCGCGAAATTTTTCCTTCCCTTTTTCTGCTCTATTATTATGGTTATCTTCAATCTCGTTATTGTCTTTTCTTTGAGTTGAATTCTCATTAATTTATCTGGTCTAAGGGTAAATAGGATGCCCCATTTTGCGGGTCGAGGATCTACTCCGTCAGATGGGATGATTTGGTGACTTCAAGAAAGTCCATACACTCACACCAAAATGCGGGTCATATCACCTGATTAAAAGAGACCGTTGATTGTTCCAAAACGATCCGTTAAGAGAGTCGTTTGACCCGAATTTCCAATTCACCGTTGGGTCAGAAGACTCGATCGTATAAGATTTAAAACCCATTACGAACTGTTTCCTACACTTCATTTTGGTCATATAAACCATTCCTATACGACGTATCTTGCTTATACTTCATTCTACAACATATCCTAGTAAAATCCCGTTACAATGAACTCGCTTTAACGCATTTTTTAAAATAGGTCCCTGAGTTTTAAATCCTGGCACCATTACCATTACCATCAGATTGTTTAGTATTCCAGCCACCAGGTCAATGTCATGGCTCTTCATCGTCTGCACCATGTTCATCAGGAGATTTTGGACACTTACCAAGGAGAGTAATGTTCAGATCCGAGTGGCAAGTAACGATTTTTTTACGGTCTTTTTTTCCATGCTGGGCAGTGGTCCTCAGTGTAATGACTGGAGTTCACTCCATCTGGAATGACTGGAGTTCACTCCATCTGGAATGACTGGAGTTCACTCCATTCTGGAATGACTGGAGTTCTCTCCATTCTGGAATGACTGGAGTTCACTCCATTCTGGAATGACTGGAGTTCACTCCATCTGCTTTTACATATGGTTGCCCACGCAGGCATGACATAGAGGAGGATGGTCCGAATCATCGTCTTGTACAGTAGCAGCTTATTGTCGATGCTGAGGGAAGAGCATCGACCCAGGAGAGCTTTGAGGCTGTACTTAGCCTTCTTTGCTTTGTTCAGAACGCAAGTCACGTGACAGTTCCAGGAGAGTCTTGAGCTGATTATAACGACAAGGTACCTGTAGTTGTCGACCCATTCGAGTTTCTTATAGAATAGGACAAGAGAATCTGGGGGACGCTTAAGCATTTTATTGCAGAACACAGCTTTGCATTTTCCGACATTAAGGTTCAGTTTCCAGCGATTAAACCAGTCTTCAAATTTCTTCAAGGCGTTCTGCAGACGAGTGATAACGTAAGATGGCTGGTGCACCCATGCCATGACGGCAGTATCATCAGCTTAGAAATATAAATTAAATTTATCTGAGTTTGAGAAATCATGTACAAAATAACTAAATAAAACGGGCCCAAGGACAGAGCCTTGTGGGACACCGGCCTTTCCCTTGCAGGGAGTGGAGAAGTTTTCGCCAACTTTAGCATGAAAGAACCTGTTACTAAGAAAGGATTTCACCATCAAAATCAATCCAGGAGGAATCTCGTTTCTAATCATGTTGTAGATTAGCCCTTCGTGCCACAAATGATCGAAAGTCTTACGGACATCAAAAAAAAACACGCCACGGTACCTTGAAAGATAAAGTGTGGCTTCTCGGCCTTTTATCTAAGATAAGGTGTAGTATGAAAAAGTACGACAATCGACAAAGCTCATCGAACCAGAATAAATTCCAAATGAAATACACTGAGGTAGTCAAGAAGCCTAACCATCCCAAGCGGTCTTCCATATTATACAAAAAAGAAAATAAGATTGACGATTATCAAAACCAACATACAAACGAAATAAAAAGAAGCAACGAGAAAGAAGATTATCACATCTTCCATTAGTCCGGGAAAGAAACGTTGCTGATGTCTTCAAAGTTGATGTCAAGAATGTGCCTCGGTTTTCGATACTTCATATGCCATTTCATATCCATTGAGTTCTTCAGTATTCCAGTCATTAGGTCATTGTCGCGAATCTTCATATTCTGCCCTATAATCAAAAGGAGGTCCTGTATAAATTTTCCGATGTGGACCATATTTAAATCTGAATGGATGGATTGGTTTTTCACAGTCCTTCTGTCAAGCTGGGCAATGGTCCTCAGAGTAACATTCTGGAATGACTGTAGCTCACTTCATCTGCTTTACAGATAGTCGCCCATGCAGGCATGCCATAGAGGAGTATTGTCCGAATATTCGACTTGTACAGAAGTAACTAATTGTCGATGCTGAGGGTGCTGTTCCGGCCCAGGAGAGCTATGAGACTGTACTTAGCCCTCTTCGCTTTGTTCAGAGCGTAGGTCACGTGACGATTCCACGAGAGTCTTGAGTCTATGATAACGCCAAGATATTTGCATTTGTGTACCCAGTCCAGTTTCTTATTGAATAGAACAAGAGAATATAGGGGACGCTTGAACTTTCTGTTAAAGTACATAGCCTTGCACTTGCCGACATTAAGGTTCAGCTTCCAGCAGTTTAACGAGTTTTCGAACATCTTCAAGGCGTGCTGTAGACGAGTGATAACGTGAGCAGTCTTGTGTGCCCATGTCATAATGGCAATATCGTCAGCATAGAAATATAGATTACAATTTTTGGGTTTCGAGAAATCATGCACAAAATAATTAAATAGCACGGGCTCGAGTACAGAACCTTGATGGACACCGGCCTTTACAACACGGGGCGTGGATAGATTTGCACCAACTTTAGCTTGGTAGGACCTGTCGGTGAGAAAGGATTTCTCCATCAAAATCAAATAGGGAGAGAACCCATCTCATATTCATCTTGTAGACAAGGCCCCCATGCCACACTTGGTCAAAAGCTTTACTGACATCGAGGAGTACCACTCCTCAGTACTTGGAAAGGTTCAAGGGGGTGCTCAGGTCTTCTACGAGCCTCCATATCTGCATCTGACAAGAGTGGGCGGCACGAAAGACAAACTGATCTTTCCAAAGTAGATCATTGTCGAGACAGTGGCCCTGGAATTTGAGGAGGATCGTTTTCACCAAAACTTTAGACATTGAGGGGAGCAGACTAATAGGTCGATAGCTCGAGAGAATTGCTGGGTTTTGCCCCTGCTTGGGGATACTCAAAACAATAGATTGTTTCCAAGATGCAGGGAAGTTAGAAAATTTCCAGCAGTCGCTAATATATTGGTGAGATAGTCAATAAATTTCTTTGGGAGATTAAGAAGTGCGTTATTGCTCACCTTGTCTCTTCCTGTAGCCTTCTTCTTTTGCAATCGACTTATGATAGTGGCGATCTCTCCGGCCTCGATGTTGTTCTTCGTTGTAAGCTGCGGGACTGCATCAAAGTTGACAAGACCATCTTCAAAGGTTGCATTCTGTTCTATATTGCTGACTTCATTAAATAAAAAGAGAAGGTCCAAGTTTAGCAATATTGGTAGCGTCTTTATTGATGTTCAACGCGTTTCGAGTATTAACTCATCATCAGGAACTATGAACGACTACAGAGTTACAATGGTCGACAATCGACAATCGAACAGTGTAGTGTATCGGTATTCGTGTGGAACTTGAAGCATAGCTTCTATAATCTCACCCTTCATAATCATATTCCAAGGGAAATACACTGAACTAGAAAAGAAGCCTGATGTACCCACAAAGGTCATCCAAAGTATGAAAGAAAATTGCCTCCTCTTGGTGGAGGAAAATTTGATTGACGATTGTCTGAAGTAGGAGTATATTACATGGTAAGACAGGAAAAACGAAAGAATTTATGAAACCCAGTAATCTGGGAAGATGACATTATCAATGTCATCAAAATTTACATCAAGGATATGTCTTGGATTACGATGCCTTTTTCTATGTAGAGAATGTTTTAGAATGCCAGAGACTAGATCATTATCATGATTTGCCATAATAGGCAGCACGGTTTTCATGAGCTCTTGAACATATTTCCCGACATGGGTCATATCGAAATCATTATGAATGGAGTAATTGCGAGCAATTCTCCTATCTAATTGTGCAATAGTCCTTAGTGTAATGTTCTGGAAAGTTTGGAGTTCCTTCCATCTTGTCTTGCAAATCGTAGCCCAGACGGGCATGCCATATAGCAAGATGACAAGAACAATTATTTTGTATAACAGTAGTTTGTTATCAACACTGAGGGCACTGTTACGACCCAACAGAGCAATTAAGCTGAACTTTGCTTTTTTGGCCTTGTTCATCGCATAAGTCACATGCATATTCCATGATAGTTTTGAATAATAACAACGCCAAGGTATCTATAATTATCAACCCATTCCAAGTATTTGCCATATAACTTTAAGGAGTCAAGATTTCTCTTTTCCTTCTTAGTGATAAACATTGCTTTGCATTTGTCTACATTCAGTTTTAATCGCCACTTGCTAAACCAGATTTCACATTCTTTAAGGGCTTTCTGCAAACGTGATACAACAACACTAGGCTGGCCCCAGTGAACACTAGTTCACTCGTTTCTGTCCAACAGGTCGTTTCATGCCAGTATAGCAGCATCATCCGCATAAAAATATAGCTTGCAGTAAGAGATTTCAGGGAAGTCACGTATATAGTAATTGAACAGAACTGGCCCCAGCACTGATCCTTGTGGGACACCGCCATTTATCTCACAGGTATCAGATAATTCATCTCCAACACTGGCCTGAAATGACCTGTTGGACAGAAACGAGTGAACTAGACTAATTAAATCATGTGGGAAACCATCAGTTATCATTTTATAAATAAGGCCTTCATGCCAGACCTGATCAAATGCTTTATGAACATCTAAGAAGATGACACCGCAATACATCGAAAGATTAAGGGGAGTGTTAACATCCGCTATAAGTCTCCAAACTTGGAGCTGGCTAGAATGTTCCGCCCGAAAGCGGAAATCTTTTGATCTGCACGGATGAGATTATTGGTTGTGCAGAAATCTAAAAATCTTTTGAGAATCGTTCTCTCCAAGACTTTGGATATAGAAGACAGCAAACTGATGGGCCTGTAGCTTACAGGGTTTGCAGGATTTTGACCGGGTTTAGGGATACTTAGAACAACAGACTGTTTCCATGTATCCGGAAAGTAACAGTTATCCCAACAGTCGTTTATAATTTTAGTGATATCACTACTTACATTTTGCGGTAAGTTTTTTAAGGCATTGTTATTAATAGTGTCTTTACCTGGTGCCTTCTTTTTCTTGAGTTTCTTAAAGCAATTTTGAATCTCAGCTACCTGTATTTTATGTTTGGCCACATGATGGCTATTGTTGTAATACTTTGTTATGCTGCGTTCTACCATTTTGTATATTTCTAGTCCTTCTGGACGATCATCCTTTGGAGTCACAAATTGTTTTTTAAGTGAATCAGCAATAAGCTGTGCTTTGTCTTGGTCATTAGTTATGAAATGTCCATTAGTGTCTAAAAGCGGTGGAATATTCATGGCCTTTTTGTTTTGTAAGGCTCGAATCATGCACCATATAGAATTGTCCTGGGTTGACAAACTCTTCACCTTCTCATTCCATCTATCGTTACGAAGTTTATTTACTTCCTCATGTACTCTTCTCGTAAGTCTGTTATATTTGGTTTTAAGCCAAGGCTCTCGTGTTCGGTGCCATTGCCTCCTGACCCTGTTTCTTTGATCTATTAGATACTTGATTGCTGGAGTAAGATCGAGATGATCAGGCCGTTTCACGTATACTGGAGAAGCACAAGCATTGATGGCTTCAGTAATACGTGTAGTGACCCTTTCAACATTTATGTCAATCTCCTCCGTGCTATGCACATCATTGAGTAGATTACTGTCATTTTTGAGAAGATCTCTGAAAAGTTTCCAATCTTGTTTAAGCCCCATTTGTTCTCTGCAGTCAATATTGAGATTTTCAAAATTCATTGCGACTGGTTTATGATCTGATAAATCATCAACAGTAAAAATGTCGAATGGCTTATAGAAGCCTTTCAGCAAAACAATATCAAGGACATCACTTGTAGGTGAGTGATCACAGTAATACGTGTCATTTACAGGACCTATCGCAATGATATCAGTTTTGCTCTGTATATATCTAGATAATATGACACCGTTCTGATTATGACGTTTGGAGTTCCACTGCGAGTGCTTAGCATTCAAATCTCCCGCCATTACTACTGGGATACTCCCAGAGAATAGCTCATCGAGCTCGACAACATCGATCTTATGCTTGGGAGAGTTGTAGAGAGCCAGGAATTTAACATCGCCAACAATAGTATCCGTGATAATAAGAGAAGCCGCCTCCATTCCTGTATACATTCGTATGAGGTCTTCCCGATGCCGAATGCCTTTTTTAATGATAATTGCTGCACCTCCAGATGAGCTTTTGACATTGGGAGTAATAATTCTATCTTTGCGATAAACACAGTAGCCCGGGATTCTGAAGTCCTGGCACGGCTTTAGATGTGTCTCACAAACAAATGCCACGTCTATATCCCATTTAATTAAATAGTTATAAAACTCAATACGCCTCCGGGGAATTCCCCTGGCGTTCCATATGACGCAACAAAGCTTTCCTCTGTTAATAATAGTATAGCGTCGATCAGCCATAATCTCAGTGTTTGCTCGTAAGAATTCCACTCATTTGTGGCATTTTCTTGCCCAGTTCGTTTAACAAATTGCATACACTGCCAATTTGTTTATACATTACTTGAAAATCATTCACGTTAATGCTCTTATCTTGTTTGGAGACCATTGAGGCATAGGAAATCTCCGGGGACACTTTAGCACTTTGCACTCTCCTGACTTGCGGATATTTAGGACATTTTGTGTAACTGGAGGTGTGTTGTCCATTACATCGAATACATTTTGGGGGATCTTGTCCTTTTACATTTAGGCAGTCTTTTGACTGATGATCTTTAGCGTAATTGTTACAACGGGGGGATTCCGTACAACCCATAGATACATAGCCAAATCGCAAACAATTATAGCATTGTAAAGGTTTCTTATTACCTCGAAACATTTCAACACTGACAGCTAAGGGCCCTATGCGGGTCACACTTTTAAGTGTCTTATTGTGTTCAGTGTTTGATAACAGAACCAGAATCATGGGCATATCTATTGATCCTTTGGCTTTTTTAAGCCTAATCACTTTCTCAGGAAAGTAGTTAGCCTCTTTCAGGTCTTTCTTAAAATCGTTAAGGTCATAGTTCACGTCTACATTTCGTATAACGTATTTGAGGACTTTTTCCGATTTAAGTTGATGATGCTGAATCTTTAGCACGTTATCAGCCTTAATGCCAGACACCAATTTACTATGCGTTTCCTCATCATGACACCTTATTTTGATCGTCTCTGCTCTGCCTGTATGTACAGTAATTTGGTTAATCGCCACATGCTTTTGAATCTCGCCCAGGATTTGCTTGATTGGTTGACCGTGAGTACGTATTATGATTGGCGGAATATAGGAGCTGCTCTTGGTATTTGGCTTTTCAACATTTTTTCGCTGTTCGGACTTGCTTTCTCGAAAAGCAACAGCGATTGTATCATTTATATCAACAACATCCTTAATGTTGTCAATTTTCAACCCTTTTTTAGCCTTTTTAGATTTTGCAGGTATCCATTTCTCCGTATGATTGTATAGCCGTTTGCGATTTGTACTAATCGGGTCTTTGCCATCGTTATCATTACCCCCTGAGCCGGAGGGGATAATTTCCATAGGCTGAGGATTCACACTCTCTGTTTCACAAGAGTCTCTTAGATAGTCAGAAGTTACACCAGTAGGCTGATTACCTTTCATTGACAGAGCAGAGAATTGATCTTTGAGGAACTGCTCCAACTTATTAAAGTTCTTGTTGGCTTCATTACGTGCTGCAGATATTTCAGCATTCATATTAGCAATTTTATCGTGGATTTCAGTTATGTTCCCTTTTAGTGACTCGACTTTTCCTTGTAAATTATCATATTTAGTGCACATTTCTTGGCGCATAACCTCTAGCTTATCCTTAATTATAACATCAAAAGCTTCGAATCTGTAATCTTTACAGTCATCTTTATATATCTCGCCATACGTATATTTACCATCACTTGTTTTTTGGCTTGCAATGCCACTTAAAGCTTTGCCTGAGTCTGGCATTATGATAAAATTTAAAATAATAAGTAAAGAATAGTCAGACTGCTAGCCCTGAAAAGGGCTTTTCCAGAATAAGATCTGTAGAAAAAACAGCCTTAAAGAATGGGATATAAAAAACCGCTGACCTTAAAAGAGTGTGCCTTCAATTAACAATCCTTCTCCAATCTATACCAATCTATGAGTAGGATACCATCTATGAGTAGCTCGAACCCGTGATCTCTCCAGATATGTGAGTTACAATGGTTACAACACCTGGTATATGTGGGAGGGGTCCACCAATCAGAGAAAAGTAATTAACTCCGATTGGTGGACTTACAAGCAATGGGTTAAATTATTATAGAAAAAACACATAGTTGTGTGAATACATGATTGGATAGGTAATATTTATAAGAATTACAAAATTAAAAAATAATCAACTTTATAAAAACTTTATATTTATAGGAGCAATACTGGATATAAGAGCAAAGCTAGATATAAGAGCAAAGTGGATATAAGAGCAGAACTGGATATAAGAGCAAAACTGGATATAAGAGCAAACTGGATATAAGAGCAAAAACTGGAAAAAGATCCATAGGCAGATGCAAGAGCCAACAAAGCAAAACAGTAGCTAAGAGTTTCCATCCGCAGGCTGTGGACATGTTCATTTCCGGGTTTATTATTCTGTTGACTGCATCGAGTATTGGGTTTTCTCAAAACTGAGCTGGTTGTTTAGAATCTTTTTTCTATCAGTCGTGAGGTGTTTCATAATTATCAAGGCTTCATACATGAGTATTCTCTGTAGATCACAGATGAATTTGACAATGGACATAATTTCTTGTATTTCACCAAAACTGTGTTTGTTGTCGATAACGTGGTCTGCAAAGGCCGACTTGTGGTCTCTGTTAACCCAAGCTCTCCTGTGATCATTGAATCTTATACGGAATGATCTTCTGGTGGATCCCACGTAGAAGCAACCACAAGTTGGGCATGTGAGTTTGTAGACCCCGCAGGCATTGTAGACATCATTATGTTGAATCCTCTCCTTCGGATTTAATAAATATCGGCATTTGTTTGCGGTTCTATACGCAATTCTTAGCCCGTGATTCTTGAAGATGTTAGTAATCCTAGTTATCTCTGGGCCCGTATATGTAAAAGTGGTATATTTAGGAGATTCCGTTGTACCGTCAACACTATGGTTGCGTGACTCAAGTGCTCGTCTCGTCTTTCGTAAAATAGTTTTTGTGATCTGGTCTGGGAAAGCGTTTTTTCTTGCCACATCGTAAGTAAGTCTTAGTTCCTCGTTTCTGTCTTTAGCAGTGATAGGATATGATAGCGCACGATGAAAAAGGTAGTTAAGGGCCGCTGTCTTATGTTGTGGCGGATGGTTAGATTCGAAATTGATTATATTAGAGGTGGCTGTAGGTTTCCTGTATATGGAGAATTCCAGTTTTTTGGTGTTATAGTTTTTGTTCAGTGTTAAATCCAGGAAATTAACTGAGTTGTCTTTATCTTCTTCCATCGTGTAGGAGATGCTGTCATGGAAACCGTTAAAATGATTTAGAATCTGTATTGCGTTTGTCTTCTCCTGGTTGAAGGCAATGAGCATAACATCAACATATCTCTTGTAATAAACAATTGTTCCGTTTTTGAGGAGTGGTGTGACATGCTTTTCTTCCAGGGTTTGCAAGAAATATTCTGATATGACTGCACTGATGGGCGAGCCCATCAATACACCCTTGGGCATGTTGTAAAAATTATCGTTGAATGTAAAATAACTCTGATTACGGACAGTATTAAGGGCGTTGACTATGTCAGAACTAATGTTATCGTCCACTTTGTTGGAGGTCAACTTTTCTTTGATCATACTAATAGTTTCCGTAAAAGGTATATTCGTGTAAAGGTTTACGATGTCGACGGAAATAAGGGTCAGATTTTCATCAATGGTTAAGTTCGCTAGAGTATCCGTTAGTTGCACGCTATTCTTCAGTGTGTGGAGATTATTCAATGGGCAAATGTTCCTGATAATATCCGAAACTTTTTTCGCTAAGTAGTAGAAGGTCGACGACATGCAGTTGACAACAGGGCGGATCGGTTGTGTGACTTTATGTATCTTAATGAGTGCTCGGATGCGAGGGGGAGTCGGTTTAGCACAAATAACTCTAAGGTTCTTAAATAATTGTGATTTAAAGTTTTTGGTCACTGACTTGATATCTTTTTGGAAATCTGTAATGGGATCCTTTATGAGCTGGGTGAATCCATTTTCTGTTATGAAATCCTCTATCTTTCTGTGGTAATCGTCTTTGTAAATGATCACTGTAGCATTCCCTTTGTCTGCGCCAATAAGGTATGCGTGGTTGTCCTCTAGCTTCTTCTTTATTTTGGATGCAGTTTTGTAATCCTGTGACGGGGTGCTATGGGCAGTGATCCGATTGATTTTTTCTATCTCCTGTGCTGCTAATGTACGGGGACTGACACGTTCTCCGAGGAGAAGTTTTAGTAAAGATTGTTCCACTTCAACGGCAAGGTTTACAAAGTCGTTAGCGTTGGGTTTTCTCCTAATGTTGTGTTTAAGTCCTTTATCTAATAGGTTGTTTTCTTCTACTGTGAAGTTGATTGATGTAAGGTTGACTAAATTATTATAGAACCAAAATTTACTGGCCTTTTGTTGGTTCTTGGCTTTGGTTAAGTGGTCCAGTTTGTTCGTCATTGTCGTGAATTTCTCCAGTTTTTCTTTTTCCAGGCTTTCTTTGATGTTCTCCAAAGTATTGAGTAAGATAATGGGATTCATGCATTCGGCCATTTCTATGTGTAGATTCATCACAACTTGGTTGAGGCGTATCATCTTCTTGTGTAGGGAACGAAGTTCTTCAATGATTCGTCCCCTCTCAGCAAATTTCTTGGTGTGGATCGCAGGGGCAGAGCGATCGCGGATCCGAATAGTAGTATATTTGGGAGTTACCTTTAAATGCAGGCATCGACGATTAAACCATATATTCAGAATGGTGTAGGCCAACTTGCGAGACTGGTAGTGGAATCTTCGAATTAAATCCAAAGGTTGCATTCTGTTCTATGTTGCTGACTTGATTAAATAAAAAGAGAAAGTCCAGGAATAGCAATATTGGTATCGTCTTTATTGATGTTCAACGCGTTTCGAGTATTAACTCATCATCAGGAACTATGAACGACTACAGAGTTACAATGGTCGACAATCGAGCAGTGTAGTGAAACGTTATTCGAGTGGCACTTGAAGCTAAGCTTCCATAATCTCACCCTTCCTAAATAAATATCAAGGGAATTACACTGAAGTAGTTAAGAAGCGTGATGAACCCATAAAGGTCATCCATAATATGAAGGAGAAAATAACCCCTCTTGGTTGGAGGTGATTTTGATTGACGACTGTCTAGACTAGAAGCAGACCACCAGTATTAGATAAAACACGACCTATGAAGTCCAGTAATCTGGAAATAAGACATTATCAATGTCTTCAAAATTAATATCAAGTATATGCCTTGGATCACGATATCTCTTTCTATGCATAGGATAATTTAAAATGCCAGAGACTAGCTCGTTGCTATGATTTTCTATATTAGGCAGTATGGATTCCATGAGCCCTTGAACGTATTTACCAATATGAGTCATGTTGAAGTCATTATAAATGGAGGAATTGCGAACAATTCTCCGATCTTTTTGCGCAATAGTCCTAAGGGTAACGTTTTGGAACGTTTGCAGTTCTTTCCACCTAGTCTTACATATTGTGGCCCAGAGGGGCATACCATACGTCAAGATGGTCCGAACAATGACCTTATAGAGTAGGAGTTTATTATCAATGTTTAGAGCACTATTCCGGCCCAGCAGAGCAATCAAGCTAAACTTGGCTCTCCTGGCCTTATTCAACGCATAAGTTGCGTGGGGAGTCCAGGTAAGTTTAGAGTCAATAACAACACCAAGATTTTTATAAGTTTCAACCCAGTCCAGTTTTTTGCCATATAGTGTTAGAGAATCTAATGATCTCTTTCTCTTCTTGGAGATAAACATCGCCTTGCATTTGTCTACATTCAATTTTAGCCTCCACTTGCTAAACCAGCTTTCACACTCCTTTAGAGCCTTCTGTAGCCGCGAGACTACTACGGCTGGTTGACGAGCACAGGTCAGTATAGCAGCGTCATCTGCGTAAAAAAAGAGCTTACATTTGGAAGGACTTGGAAAGTCTCGCATAAAGTAATTGAATAATACTGGCCCCAGGACTGAACCCTATGGGACACCAGCTTTTACTTCATACATAGGAGATAGACTATCTCCAACTCTGGCCTGAAAGAACCGGTCGGAGAGAAACGAGTGTATCAGAGTAATTATATCTTGAGGAAATCCATCCATAATCATTTTAAAAATAAGACCATCGTGCCAGACTTGGTCGAAGGCTTTGTGTACATCGAGGAAAACGACCCCACAATACATAGAGAAATTAAGGGGCTCATTGATATCCGCTGCGAGCCTCCGTGTTTGGAGTTGGCAGGAATGGTTTGGGCGAAAGCCAAATTGTTCATCGCGGATGAGATCGGTGGCATCACTGTACTCAATGAATCTCTTGAGAATTGTTTTTTCCAAGATTTTGGAGATTGATGGTAACAATCTGATGGGCCTGTAGCTAACAGGATTTGCAGGATTTTGTCCTGGCTTAGGAATGCTTAAGAGAACTGATTGCTTCCAAGCATCCGGGAAGTAAGTGTTCTTCCAGCAGTCGTTAATCACTTTTGCAATATCTTGAATTGTATTTTGAGGTAAATTTTTCAAAGCACTGTTCTTAATAGAGTCTTTACCTGGAGCTTTTCTCGTTTTTAAATTTTTAATGATGCTTTGGACTTCATTTACATCAATGCTATGTTTTGGGAATTCATTACCGTGAATATTATAGAAGCCAGTTATGCAGGATTTTACTTTCTCAGACATATCAAGTCCTATTTGCCGACCATCAGTAGGCGTGACAAACTGTTCTGAAAGTGAATTTGCAATAAGCTGCGCTTTATCATCATCATTCGTGATGAATTTGCCATTTTGGGCTAACAGTGGTGGGATATTAATGGCTTTCTTGTTTTGCAAGGCTCGAACCATGCACCAAATAGAGTTATCGTGGGTCGACAGACTCTTAACTTTATCGTTCCACCTGTCATTACGAAGTGCTTTTACATCCTCGTGAACTCTTCTTGTGAGCCTGTTATACTTGGTCTTAAGCCATGAATCACGAGTTCGGTACCATTGCCTTCTAACCTTATTACTTTGCTCAATTACTTGTTTGATTTCTGGGGTGAGATCAAGGTGATCAGCTCGCTTCAACTCTAAGGGTGAAGCACTAGAGTCAATAGCTGCATTTATACGTTTAGTAAGCCTTTTCATATTGGTATCTATGTCGCTCGTACTATGTACGTTATTTAGTGGGTCGTCATTTTTGAGAATTTCTCTAAAAAACTTCTATTCTTGTTTGAGCCTCAGCTCTTCTTTGAGGTCAATGTTTACGTTGTCAAAATTTAGTGCAACTGATTTATGGTCTGAGGATAAATCATTGACAGTATAAATATTGAAAGATTTGTAGAAGCCCTTCAACAACACAATATCAAGTACATCGCTTGAAGGAGAATGATCACAATAATATGTATCATCCACAGGGCCTACTGCAATAATATCAGATTGCCTTTGCACGTAGGCATACAAAAGGACACCGTTTTGTTTATGGCATCTTGAATTCCAGTGCGAGTGCTTAGCGTGCAGGTCTCCCGCCATAATAACGGGAATATTCCCGGAAAACAGCTCGTCAAGCTCATTGGCATCGAATTTATGCTTGGGCGCATTATATAGAGCCACTAGTTTCACCTCTCCCAGTGTGGCATCAGCAATGATAGCAGAGGCAACTTCCATTCCCATATAGTCTCGGTTTGGTTCCTCCCGATGATGAATGCCTTTCTTAATAATAATTGCTGACCCACCTGACGGGGACTTTACTGTAGTGTGTCTGTACGATAGACACAGTGACCAGGTAGCCTGAAGTCGCGGTCTGGCCTTAAGTGTGTCTCACATAGAAATGCTATGTCTATATCCCATTGGGTTAGGAAGTTGTAAAACTCAATACGCCTCCGGGGGACCCCCCTGGCGTTCCATATTACGCAACGAAGTTTACCTCGATTTGTAATAGAATAGCATCGATCAGCCATACTGTCAGTGTCTATTCGTAAGTATTCCACTCATCAGTGGCATTTTCTTGCCCAGTTCGTTTAACAAATTGCATACACTGCTTCGGCTTATTCTAGCTATTTTCAAGGCCGATGGGTACGAACCTGAGTTGACGGAACAATTAAATATATATGATAATAGGGCAGTTATCGCATTCTTCACTGCAATAACAATATCTGAACGAATATCACATGGATCTGAAGTATAGGAAGACTTAAGACGGGCTATTACATCGGAGATTTCATCTGGAGTAGATGGAATAGTGAAAAATGAAAAAGAATTGCGTGGAATATCATAAGGATAAGGATAATTAAGATTAAATGTGGAGTTCAAAGGTATCGAAGTAAGGGAAGGAAGTAAAGTGTGAAGAAAATCATTTAATTGATGTTTACTGACTTGGTTACAATGTGTGAAAGGGGACTGAAATGAATTAGACCCATTAGTTAAATTATTTAAAGTTCGCCATTTTTCTTTACTGGAATATACGAGAGGTGATTGATAAATAAGGTCTCCATGGCTGTAACTTTTTTATTTTTAAACGATTTTCAAAATTCTTTTTGTATCTTATACTCACATTTGTCCTCTATGTAATGCACTATTCACTTTTCGACATAGTGACTAGTTGGGTGAATTCGCCCAGAGGAATTCCGGAGTTGTTGTCGACACCAGGATTGAATGGCAGCTTTGGACCCTCTTCTGGAGTACGATAACGTCCGCCCGCACACGAGTCACCATTGCAGCGCCTACAGTTAAAAAATGAAAACTTGCAGTTCAAAAATGAAAAACTTTGCACATTGCGACTTTCACCACTTCCCAAAGAAGAAAGAGCCCCTTAAGGGACATGAGTTGGTTCTGACGGCGAGGTAAACGCTGCCATTCAATCCTGGTGTCGACAACAGCTCCGGAATTCCTCTCCGACGGGTTCACCCAACTAGTCACGCGTTGGCGCAATGCTTGGAAAGGAATGGGGACTATGTCGAAAAGTGAATAGTGCATTACATAGAGGACAAATGTGAGTAACAAATCGGTTAACAAATAAAAAAGTTACAGTCATGGAAACCTTCTTTATCAATCGCCCCTCGTAGTTTATTAAAGAGTCTTTTATAATATGAATTTTTGACTTATTTATGAGATTTTTTAGATAGTTAGAATGGGACTTAAAAGAGCGGATATTGGAGGCAGAAAAATTACGACGTGATTTCAGATAAAGTTGATTCTTCTTTTTAATTAGTGACAATATATGGTGAGTTATCCAGGGTTTATGAAATGTTAATGGCTTATGATGAGTATTGTTAACATTCTTAGCAAAGTACCGGTTATAACCAAGTATGAATTGGGTTAAAAATAAAGAAAAGAGCTGGTTAATATCAGAAGAGGGAAATAATAAGCTGGACCAATCAGTTAGCGTTAAGAAATAGGTGAACATTTCAATACGGTTCTAAGTAATAATACGTGAATATGAGACTTGTTTAGGTTTGGATAAATTAGATTGATTGGATTCAAAGATAACTAGCAGAGGAAAAATGATCAGTGAAGAAAATATTTAAGGTATTACTGTATATGGGTGCTGAAAAGTTAGTGAAACACATATCGATAGCAGAATATCATGTATTAAAACTAAAATTATGAGAGTAGGCAGTGGAAAGTAGAAATGCGTAACAGAGACGTGAAATAAAATGAAATTCAAATGTTTATTTCAACAATATAAATAAAAGTAAATGGATTGCATGAATCTATTATAAAGCTTAACACTAAGCCAGAAATTGTAATTCTATAAAACAAGTAGCAGAATATGTAATTCACACAATTCCAGTACTACATCTACTTATTTATATAGGAATTTAACTCTAACAACAAAAACTTCTTGTCAAACAAAATTACCCTATAAAGTACGCACAAATAACCAATCCATACACTAATCAACCAAGAGTATAGATAAACAAGATTATTTCTATAGTTGCGTTAGGAAATTCCTTACAGCTAATTTTCTCTAACTGTACTAATTCATACCATATTCCTTAATTAATTGCAATATTAATGGTAATAATAAATTAGAAAAACATAAGAATTCATAAGCACAACTTCCGGCGTGTAAACGTATGAGCAGTCCGATAGTTCAACACACAGTTAGTTGATAGCAAGCATACATCAATAATGTAAAATGTCCTTACTAGTATACCACTCTTTGCATATCAAAAATGTCCTAAACACTAAAATCTTGTATAGGATAAAGTCTTAAATTAATGGGACCAGACAAAGGGCAATACAATTTTAACAACCCCTATGAACGGCACGATAAGATACAAGCGTAGCCGTATGTATATTCCACAAGTCAATTTCGCACAAATGTTCAGTCTACAAAACAGAGTCTTTCAATAATGAATCACAAACGTTTTCAGTCCAAAACTTGAAATTCTTAAACAACAGTTCACAATAAAACTCGGTTCCATAAGCGGCATTCTCTAACACAATTTCAAAGGCAAATCAACAACCCTTTTAAACATATCAAACACCTTAATTATAAATATTCCATATCAGTAATTACAATAGCTAAATGTATCGCTAACGCAGCACATAATGGAGCACTTTCTTCTTCTTTTCATTCAGTTTCCCGACGTCACCCAGACTCACCACACAGCGCAATGGCGTTGTCAATAAATATATAAAGTAATCACTTATGAGCTCCCCGCTTCCTTTCTGTTTCTTCCAATTCGCCCGACACTAAACACTTCAGATTGAGGGCTCTAACTGGACAGGCTAGAAACACCAGGTAGACAAGTATTAAATTTACTCACAGCGCTATTCAATTTTATTAGCATTACATTTTACCCTCGACGTCACCGCTGCTGCCGTCACCAACTTCCGGGAACACAATTACACCAAAATGGAGAATGCCTCCTTTTCTAATGAGCGGGCACAAATTAACTATCAAATGCAGGGATTTCTAGCGCACACGAAACCCAACGACTGCTCAATATAGGCCAGTAGGCTGAAGGGCCACAGTCCCCGTATGATGGTTTTCGTTTTTAATTCAGCGCGCCGTAATTCCAGGACATTCCTTTACTTTATGTAATCTATCTCCTACTACAAATTGAGCGCTTACCAGCGTTACTGTCCGTTGTATCGCTATCGTGGGAATTAGCCGTGAAGGACGCTTGTAGCTCGCCGCCTCCGTTCCATTTCCATTTGACGAAACCATTTCTCGTGCCGCTTGCTTTGTCGTAGCGAGGGTCTCCTTGTCGGTCAAGGCGTCTGCCCCGTTGCTCGCCGTCCGGAAAGCTCCTCTCTCATTTACGAGCTGCTTGGCCTCCGTCCCTCGTCCGATAATCGTGAGCAGGGATTTTCCTTGCTGTCCTGGCTCGAGGTTCCTGGCCGAGATCTCTCTCGATCCGTCCACATTGCTCTCTCTCGTCCTTCTCCCTGTCTCATTGTCCTGTCTTCGTTTTCCACGACGAAACTACCGCTGTTCACTCCCATTGGTCCGCCCCTGCCGCATCTGCTGACATTTGAGGTTTCGCCGCCCCCTTCCGGTTTTGTTTGGTGGAAGACAGGATCCGGAATTGAGGGACGATGTCATCGGAGTTTGGCGTGTTTTTCGAATTCCGTGACACACTCGCCGTCTCCAACCGCAGAAACTCCTGCGATCTGCTGATGTTGTTGACGGCCAGCGGCTGGTAGAATGAGCTTGCTTGAGCGTCGGCACTCTTATTGAAACGTGTTCCGTTTTTGCCTCGATCCCCTGTAATCGGGCTGTCTTCAACATAAGCGTTGATATTAAATAACCCACTTCTCCTGCCGTTTGACGCAGATGATCCAACACTTTTCTGTTGGCCGGTTCCTCCCTCTCTTTCCTGATGTTTTAAGCACCAACCGTATTAATGAGGTTTGGGTATATTAACCTTGTTATGACTGATATTCAGGAGGCCTTTCCTTGCATTAATCTTATGTGCCAGAAATTTTTACCTTCTTTTTAAGTAATTGTAATCTCGAGCATTCATACGCTGTTTCGCTGCCTGCTGCTGATGAGCTGGTATAAGATTATTTTCCTTTGGTTTCGAAACTTTGCCACCTGACTTTTTCCCATCTTTGGTAGGCTGGTGCATTCCTGGGAAGTTGGCATAAGCGTTTTCATATGCTTTATCTCCTCCATAGCTCCTACAAGGGGTTTCCTCCTCTGGGATCTGGACTTCGGAGCGTTGCTTCCACACACCACTTGGCTCTGAAGTATGACACCGGTACATTTTTCCTTTCTGACGCCGCTTCCTACCTCCCTTCCAGGGCTTGGGACGGGACCTTTGCCATGTTATGAGGATCGTTAAAGAATTTTCAATTCTTGATAAAGTTTCCGCGACGTCTGTTTGGTGTCCCTCTGGTGGAACCGCGTTACTACGACTCTCCCCAGAGCTTAGCCGCATCCAGCTACCATTTATGGTCGCAAAAGTTCGATCGGTTCTGCTCGATGGCATTGGTAACCTTTACTTCTGCTTATCCCGAGCAATCTTCCTTGCTGCAGACGGATTCTGTTCCCTGGAATTGATCTCCCCTGAATGAGATAACTTTTCACTGGCGATATAACTTTCCACGAGACGGCTTACATTAGTGTAGCTGATTAGTCCCTGAAGCGTGACTAATCCCTGGCGTAGGTCTTCCTCCATCTTTAGCAATGATATAGGACCAGTCGCAATTTGATCCGGCACTTCCAAACTTAGACTTTTTTGACTCAGTCTAACAGGTTGGGTCTCTAATTCGTTTTGAACTATTTCGGCCATACAGTCATTGAAGAGATCATAACCTAATGATCTCCAATTCGCCACCGAACTTGCGAATACGGTCCATATCTTTTCCATTCTGAATACTGAGTACATGATCAAACTCACTTTCCGAAGATTCTTGAGCTGGATCTATTGTGGCACTCTTTGGTTCTGCCACTGCTGCCAGATGATTTACATCATTGTCCTCTATATCTTCTCCTAAGTGGTGGGGCTCCTGATGGAGATGCTGCTTGCTGCTACCGCATTCTGGAGGTAAATATATAGGCGGCTCTGTGAGCCAAGTTTCTTCTATAGTAGCCATTTTGGTAGCTTTTATTTCCCGTTTGTGATTCTTCTTCTTCCTTTTAGGAGATCCTTCCTTATTCGGTTGTGCACCTTGTATAATCAGAGGACCTGCAACCGCGTTGCATACCCGTTGGCCTAGCTTAGTATTGCTAGGTTTTTCCGCCCATTTGATTGAAGAGCTGTCTTCGCTTGGTCGTAACATGGATTCCGTAACGCACATGGCTTCGGCTAGATCGTTAGGATCCGTCTCCTCGAGGCATTCCTTCATCATTTGGGAAAACGCATTGATATATATATCAACAATTTTTCCTTCTCGGTGAGGGAAACAATTCGTGTTGCCGAGTCTAGGTAGGCCTTGTTAAACACCGTAATGTTTATATTTTGAAAAGCCAGCCTCTTCAACTCCTCAATGCGAGATACTTCCATTTTGGTTGAAGGCACAAGATGCACAAGACGTCTGTGATAACTACATACCCTTCTGCTGTAGCAGTATTAACAATTTTGAAATACTGCCCGACTGAAGCACGATACGACGCACTCACACAAACACCAGCACTAATAACATGGCACCATCCAAATCTTCAAGGCAGTAAACTTTTTTTTCTCTCTAAATCACTGTTATCTTGGAACACCAAAGCACATACCATACCATCGAAAATCGTTGTCGCGGCGCCTCAATCCGGATGCCGCACTATCAACACCTAACATCCAAGGCACCAAGTAATTTTTCTTAAAACACTCAAAAAAAACAAAAAAAAAACACCAAAGATAAGCTCCTTCCTTTTTTTTTCTTTTTTTTTAAATAGACACAGCACGTAGCACCAGCCGCACTTCACAATGGCACTTTTCTTAACCAACGGAACACTCCTCGAAGTAAAGAGAAAACAATAACACAGAACTCAAAACTGTTGGTCCGGGAACGTAAATTGCTCTCTAACACGCGGCGCCTCTGTCACGTATAAAAACTAAAATTATGAGAGTACACAGTGGAAAGTAGAAATATGTAAAAGATACGTGAAATAAAATGAAATTGAAATGTTTATTTCAACAATATAAATAAAAGTAAATGGACTGCATAAATATATGACTAAGCCAGAAATTGTAATTCTAGAAAACAAGCAGCAGAATTTGAAATTCACACAATTCCAGTACTCCATCTACTTATTTATACAGGAATTAAACTCTAACAACAAAAACTTCTTGTCAAACAAAATTACCCTATAAATCCATACACTAATCAACCAAGAGTATAGATAAACACAACAAGATTATTTCTATAGTTGCGTTAGGAAACTCCTTACAGCTAATTTTCTCTAACTGTACTAATTCATACCATATTCCTTAATTAATTGCAATATTAATGGTAATAATAAATTAGTAAAACATAAGAACTCATAAGCACAACTTCCAGCGTGTAAACGTATGATCAGTCCGATAGTTCAAGACACAGTTAGTTGATAGCAAGCAAACATCAATAATGAAAAATGTCCTTACTACTCGTAGTATACCACTCTTTGCATATCAAAAATGTCCTAAACACTAAAATATTGTATAGGATAAAGTCTTAAATAAATGGGACCAGACAAAGGGCAGTACAATTTTAACAACCCCTATGAATGGCACGATAAGATACAAGCATAGCCGTATATTCCACAGGTCAATTTCGCACAAATGTTCAGTCTACAAAACAGAGTCTTTCAATAATGAATCACAAACGTTTTCAGTCCAAAACTTGAAATTCTTAAACAACAGTTCACAATAAAACTCGGTTCCATAACACAATTTCAAAGGAAATTAACAACCCTTTTAAACATATATCTAGCACCTTCATTATAAATATTCCATATCAATAATTACAATAGCTAAATGTATCGCTAACGCAGCACATAATGGAGCACTTTCTTTTTCTTTTCATTCAGATTCCCGAAGTCACCCAGACACACCACACAGCACAATGGCGTGGTCAATATACAGGGTGTTTCAAAATTATGTACAATAAATTTGGTGACATATTCTTCAGGTCAAAAGAAAACGAAAATGTTTTATAGTACTTTCTCTGGAAACTATTTATTTACGCGATACAGCCATCTACACCCGTGGCTCCAAATTACAGAAATTGTTCAAAGTGCCCACCACCAGCTCGGACGCACGCTTCGGCTCGTTGCATGAGCGACCGTCTGATGTCATGGAAGAGCTCGTCGCCAGCATTACGAACGGTTTGGCATGCATTTTCAATTCGTTGTCGCAGATCCATAATGTTAGGAACTTCTGTGCTGTAGACGATCGTTTTCACATGACCCCACAGAAAAAAGTCCAAGGGATTAAGGTCGGGTGATCTTGCAGGCCAGGCTACCGGTCCACCTCGACCTATCCACCGATTCGTGTATGCAGCATTAAGGTGTGCTCGCACAACATGGCTGAAATGTGCTGGAGCGCCATCATGCATGAACCACATGTTAGATCTTATCAAAAGAGGAACATCTTCCAGTAATTCTGGCAATGCATTCTGCAGAAACAAAAGATACGTTCACCCAGTCAATCGTGGCGGCAACACATAAGGGCCAATTAAGTTATTTCCGACAATACCACACCAAATGTTCACGGAGAAACGCTCTTGATGCGCTCGAGCTTTGGTAACATGCGGGTTAGGATCTGCCCAATGGTGCTGGTTGTGAGAATTTACGATTCCTGTCCGGGTGAAGGTTGCTTCGTCCGTGAAAAGTATCTGGCTGAGACAACTAGGGTCTGCAGCATGACGACATTGTATCCATTGGCAAAATCGTTGTCGGTGTGGATAGTCCGTTGAGTTCAGTGCCTGAACCAGTTGCAGATGGTATGGATGCAAAAGCTGACGGTGAAGAATGCGCCAAACAGATGAGTGCGGCATGTGTACCATGGAAGAAATACGACGGGTGCTTGTCTGTGGTTCATCATGTATGATGTCAATTATCACATCCTCCTCATCCGGAGAATGTGCTACGGGCCGCCCTTGTCCTGTTTGACGGCCAAAGGAACCACGCTCCCTCAAATGTCTGTCGACAGATACAAATGTTCGATTATTTGGCAAACGTCTATTCGGAAAGCGTTCTTTTTAGAGTCTTCTTGCTTCCACAGCATTTCCGTCCGCAAGACCATACATTAGGTGCATGTCAGTGTATTCTGCACTGGAATACGTGTACATGACTTTTTTTTACGTAAATCGTAATGCGAATGTCAAAGCACGCAAACGTTCTGAAATTGATATTCCTAGTGGATGTATAGTAATGGAAACAACCGTACACAACTAATGGAACAACCCTAAAGTAGGTTTAAATGGAACAAACCACTCAACCTAGTGTTGGGTCGAAACGCTGGAACTGCTAAAATATCGTCCGCTAACTACCGTGCTTCCCTACTGTATGATATTGGATTACTCGCAAACAAATCGTTTCCAGACAAAGTGCTATAGAACATTTTCGTCTTCTTTTGACCTGAAGAATATGTCACTAAATTTATTGTACATAATTTTGAAACACCCTGTATATATATTGATAAAGTAATCACTTATGAGCTCCCCGCTTCCTTTCTGTTTCTTCCAATTCGCCCGACACTAAACACTTCAGATTGAGGGCTCTAACTGGACAGGCTAGAAACACCAGGTAGACAAGTATTAAATTTACTCACAACGCTATTCAATTTTATTAGCATTACATTTCACCCTCGACGTCACCGCTGCTGCCGTCACCAACTTCCGGGAACGCAATTACACCAAAATAGAGAATGCCCCCTTTTCTAATGAGCGGGCAGAAATTAACTATCAAATGCCGGAATTTCTAGCACACACGAAACCCAACGACTGCTCAATATAGGCCGGTAGGCTGAAGGGCCCACAGTCCCCGTATGACGGTGTTCGCTTTTAATTCAGCGTGCCGTAATTCCGTGAAACATTCCTTTACTTTATGTACTATATCTGCTACTACAAATTGAGCGCTTACCAGCGTTAATGTCCGTTGTATCGTTATCGTGGGAATTAGCCGTGAAAGACGCTCGTAGCTCGCCGCCTCCGTTCCGTTTCCATTTGACGAAACCACTTCTCGTGCCGCTCGCTTCGCCGTAGCGAGGGTCTCCTTGTCGGTCACCCCGTTGCTCGCCGTCCGGAAAGCTCCTCTCATTTACGAGCTGCTTGGCCTCCGTCCCTCGTCCGTTAATTTTGAGCAGGCATTTTCCTTGCTGTCCTGGCTCGAGGTTCCTGGCCGAGATCTCTCTCGATCCTTCCACATTGCTCTGTCTCGTCCTTCTCGACGTCCTGTCTTCGTTTTCCACGATGAAACTCCCGCTCTTTACTCCCATTGGTCCCCTCCTGCCGCATGTGGCGACGTTTGAGGTTTCGCCATCCCCCTTTCCGGTTTCGTTTGGTGGAAGACACGAGTCTGGAAGTGAGGGACGATGTCATCGGAAATCGGCGTGTTTTTGAATTCCGTGATACAGAATAAATATTATGATTTGATGACTAGTGTGAAAACGAATAAGAAGTAGGCAACAAACCAGAGAGAAGTAATGGGTCAAGAAGTGAATTTAAAGACGTGGAAGGATTATTGAAATTAATGTTAAAATCGCCTACTAAAATTAATGATTTATTTAATAGTTGTAAATCGACTAACAGAGAAGAGATATGTGAATAAAGTTGTTGAAAATGTCCTGATGGTGGGCGATAAATCATAATTAATATGTTTTGATTATCAATAGAGATTTAAGAATTTCATGTAAGAATATTGTGGAACTGGCACTGAATACATTTCTCAGATATAAACAAGTACCACCGCCTAGTTTGTCTTTAGGACTAATGGAATTAATATTGTAGCCTGATATGGGGGGTAGTTCGACAGCATTATGAACCCAAGTTTTGGTATAAACTATTATATCAGATGTTATATTTAAAGAGGCTAAAGAGGCAAATGTGGTAGTAAAATTAGATCTAATACTTCGTAAAAAAGGGAGATAGTATCTAACGCTATAATAGCAGGATTGGATACAAGGAAATAATTTAAAGAAGTAACGATAACTGGATACGAGCAATAATTCATATCAATAAATGGTATTTAGGTAAAAAACAATCAATCACAATCAAAAACTATTAAAACTAACTGACAACGTAAACCAGGTTGTTTATAGACCAAGTATTCTATAAGTTAGCGTAGTTCTAACGCCAACAGCGGTACGTGTAGCCTAATTAGTAAGCAGTAAGTAATAAATTATAAAAAGTTAATAGGCAATCAAAAATTAATTAATATAGGGTAAGTAAACAAAAATAAAACTAAACCAATACAAGCAAATAAAAACGAAAAAAACAAGAAAAAAACAAAAAAAATGGCTGGTTGTGCATTACAAATCGATTGAGCTAAAAGTGTAATATACTAAAGCAATGAAAAAAACTCAACAGGCGTAAACAATATATGGCTATAGCACACAGTAAATACAATAACTTAATTAAACAAAGGATGTCATAAGTAAGTCAATATATGTAGGAAGGTAAACCTTGAAACATCTAAGATCAATAACTGTAAATGAATATAACGTAAAAACTTTATGTAGGTGGCCTGAGCACCTAAGAAATAATCCATGATCAGTTGGAAAGGTACTCGGATTAACTTGATGGCCAGTTGGAAAGTTACACAGATTAACTTAATAGATCGAGTCGAAATCATCGGATGAAGTGAGATGGCAAATTTTCCCGACGGAATCTCTTGTTAAAATCCGGCCGCCAAAGCTCCACACTTTTCGATGACCGAATCTTGCTTTAGCAGCACTCAAAAGTTGATAAAGGACGGAGGTCAAATCCTCGACAATAACAGCGTTAATGTCCCGCAGGTAACGTCTATTTTTAATTAGAAGGTCACGAACACTGGGCGAGAGAAACTCTACTCTAATCGGTCGTTTTTCGTTGGATCGAGGACCTATCCGGTGGATCACATCTATATCATCAGCGGTAATGGAGATTTCCAAATTAGATTTGATCAAGTCAACAAATTTCGCTTTTAAATTTTCCTATATTTAATCTTGTTTAGAATTGTGACTAGTATTAAGCTTAATCTAGCTTAATTTTGAGAACTTTATGCTCATGGATAAGTGCATTTATTGTTTATTATAATAATTTAATCCAATAAATTTCATTGGTCACTGACTAAAATTGTAGATTGTGTCATTCCCATTATTAATTGCCCAGCTATATAGCGTTAATTCCACTGCGTAAGCGATTGGTACGTGACAGTGTTCCAATACGTCCTCGACTTCGATGTAGAATTAAAATATATAAAAGCCCCCCAGAATTTTTTCGCCGATGCTTTATCGCGGTATTTCCCCAGGTTCAGGAAGCAAAAAAATTTTCAAAGGGTAAATCCGCATGGGAGGCAGGGGAGGACGTCCCGAATAGTCGTGATAGAAGAGGAGAACGAAGAAAAGGAGCAATGCGAAAATGAAACTAATTTTAAGCTCGAGAGCTCCGATATAGCACCATCTCTTGGCAAGTAGCGATTCCAGAGAAAGTATTCTAAAGAAAATAAAAGGCGTTTCTCAAAGCGTTGTAGAAAGAAAAGTGCTTCGAATGCGAAGGTGGTGGCGGGAAGGTCGAGAATAAAGGAGAGAGGAAGTTTCCTTCTGCAATCGATCATCCCTTCAATAACGGCTATATGCGAAAGTCGGGACTTTATTGAGCCCACAATAAAGGAGTGTGGAACTCAGAATTGACCTTTATCCCCTGTATTGTGATTGGTTGCCACTAAATGTCACTGACTTTTTTACAAAATGCAAATGGCGGATACTGGACGTGTTAACGGCATTTGTTGACTGTATCGTAAGTGAAAGTTTTAATTGTTGTTGTTCAAAATTTTTATTCTATGCTTAAATATTGTTGTATTTCCAATTGTCAGAGTGAGGAGAAATAAATAAACATCATTAGAAAATAATTTTATAGGTAATTTGGAAATGACTATGAAATTAAAATTATGAAAGGTTATCAGCAAACATTTAAATCATTATATTTTGCAAATTTCAGGTTAATAATGTATGTTAAATTAATAAAGATAATAATAAAAATCTTTAAAGTAGTAAAAACCTACGGAAAATGTAAAAAAATGAATTTTACTCAAATCACAAATGCTTACAACACGACCAAGGGACGCCATTTTTTATATGGTCACATGGGTAGTCAAGGCTACGAAGGCTAAGAAAGTGTGTGAGAACGAGAGTTTATGATAAAGGTCAATTGACACTGAATGATAATGTATCAATAAATTTCTCACCTGTTGCAGCAGTTAAAGAAGTTCTCTACGAGGTTCGAGAAGTGAAGCCACAGACAGAAGACGTCCAAGTGGTCATTGCTCAAGCTCGAGAGGATCCCTGAGTTTGTCCCATTTCCAGTGAGTTAGACGGTATCTCCGAGGGAAACTATTCTGTGTGCGATAGCAACAGTAGGCCGACATAGGTTAAGAGGACGTATTCAACGCGTAGCGGAGAATTATCGCCCGCCGTTCAACGTAGCAGAGACGGTTCGCTTCGTTTTTCTTCCCACATCGTAGTCAATGAATTCCATGCATTCATGCTAATTCAGAGTATGCGCAGCTGTTTGGAACACGTTCTTGTTGGCGACCGCGAACTTCAAACTTCACAAGCCCAGGCGAGCCCATATGCTTTGTTATGCCGTGGGGCATTACAGCATTCTCGACAGACGATTTGGGAGCAGCATACGCCCAGCTAGAAGGTAAGCTCGCTACTAATTCCTCTCCATTTGAGAAAATTACTTTCAATAAATTTTCCCGCCATCATTCGCGCTCTAATTTATATGCGTAATGGAGAGTAAACTCAATGGCTATTAAATCTGCGTGTTGAAGCCTGATAGGATTCTAATATTATTTTTTTGTCTATTTTCTTTATCATAGAAAAATTTACTGTTTGAGAATCCTGGAACGCATTGCATAGCCGCTTTCGGTCGAGGTGGAAGTTTAATAAGGAAGAATCCTAATTACAAATCAGAAAATGGTATTCTGGTTCATGTAGGATAAATACTCTTAAAATTAATCCTGTGATTTTTATTTGTTTATCATTGTGCGTAGTCATATAACTACTGAAGAATGTATATTGTAAAGTGGTTATTAATCACTTTGGCTTAACTAAAAAATAGCTAAAAATTATGTGGATAGTGATAATGTAAAACATAAAACTAAAGAAAGACTATTTGACCACAACAAAGTATACGTTGAAAAAAAAACCCTAGTATTACTGGAAGCGCTTTTTGAATGCTTTTCATTCATCAATCAGCAGACCAAGTGAGAACCTCGAACCTTGAGAGAAATGACTTGGGACAATCGACAATCGAACATTGAAGTGTACATTCCTTCGGGTGGAGAGAAAGCAGTACTTTCACGAAGCTCACCCTACCAGAATAAATTCCACTGAAATAGGCAAGAATTCCACTACCCCAGAGGTCTTCCACATTATGAAAAAATAATAAGATTGACGATGGTCAGAAGATTGGGAGAGGGGGCAGGGGTAAGTGATGTCACATCTTCCAATAATCTGGGAAGGAAACGTTGCCAATGTCTTCGAAGTTGAAATCAAGAATATGCTTCGGTTTTCTATACTTTGTATGCCACTTCATTTCCATAGGTTGTTCAGTATTCCAGCCACCAGGTCATTGTCATGGCTCTTCGTGGTCTGCACCACGTTCGTCAGGAGATATTGTACACACTTACCAAGGTGAGTCATGTTCAGATCCGAGTGGATGTAATGATCTTTTACGGTCCTTCTTCCATGCTGGGTAATGGACCTCAGTGTCACATTCTGGAACAACTGGAGTTCACTCCATTTCTTTTACATATGGTTGCCCACGCAGGCATGCCATTGAGGAAGATAGCCTGAATCATCGTCTTGTACAGTAGCAGCTTATTGTTGATGATGAGGGCACTATGAGGCTATACTTAGCCTTCTTTGCTTTGTTCAGAGCGTAAATCACGTGACAGTTCCAGGTGAGTCTTGAGTTGATCATAACGCCAAGTATCTGTAATTGTCGACCCAATCTAGTTCCTTATTGAATAGGACAAGAGAATCCAGGAGATGCTTAGCTTTTTGTTGAAGTACATAGCTTTGCATTTTCCTATGTTAAGGTTTAGTTTTCAGCAATTAAACCAGTCTTCAAATTTCTTCAAGGCGTTTTGCAGACGAGTGATAACGTAAGATGAATGGTGCGCCCATGCCATGATGGCAGTATCATCAGCATAGAAATATAAATTACATTTTTCTGGTTTTGGGAAATCATGTACAAAATAACTAAATATAACGGGCCCAAGGACAGAGCCTTGTGGGACACCGGCCTTTATCTTGCAGGGAGTGGAGAAGTTTTCGCCAACTTTAGCTTGAAAGAACCTGTCGCTAAGAAAGGATTTCACCATCAAAATCAAATCTGGAGGAAACTCGTCTCTAATCATCTTGTAGATTAGCCCTTCATGCCACACCTGATCGAAAGCCTTACTGACATAAAAAAAACCGTGAAAGTTTCAGTGGGATCTTCAACAATCCTGCATATCTGCATCTTACACGAATGGGCGGCACAAAGCCGAACTGCTATTTCCGAAGTAGATCATTGGTGAGAAAATGATTCTTGAACCTGGTGAGGATCGTTTTCTCCAAAACTTTGGACATCGACGGGAGTAGACTGATAGGTCGGTAGCTCGCAGGAATTGCAGGAGTTTGCCCCATCTTGGGGATACTTAAAACAATAGATTGCTTCCAAGGAGTCGGGAAGTAGGAAAACTTCCAGCAATTGCTTATGATATTCGCGATGTCATTAATAATGTTGTACGGCAGATTCCTTAAGGCGTTATTACTTACCTTGTCTCTTCCTGGAGCCTTCCTCAGTTTGATATTTCTGATGGTGGCAGCTATCTCGCCATTCTCGATGTTATTCTTGGATGTTTTTTGCGGGACTTCATCAAGTCTGGGACATGAGTTGACTCTCGGGATTATTTTTTTCAGGAGTAACAAACTGCATCTCTGGGGAATCTCAATTATTTGTGCTTTATCCTGATTAGTTTGGACGTACTTACCTTGAAGAGTGCGAAGTAGAGGAAGCGTATCATTCTTCTTCTGTAGAGCTCTAACCATGCTCCAAATGGAATTGTCGCGATCCTGTTAACCAAGCGTCGCGTATCTCTTTCATTTCTTTCTGGGCTTTTCGTACTAACCTGTTATATTTGGTTTTTAGTCAAGGTACACGATAACGTTGCCAAAGCCTACGGGTCTTGTTACTTTCTGCAGTCAAGCGTTGAATTCCTGGGTAAGCACAATTCGATGAGGACATTTATTTTCCAGTGGATAGACACTAGCTTCAATGGCACTATTTTTTCGCCTGGTGATGTCTTCATCAAGTTGATCGATGTTATCCGTACTGTTTGCTCTATCGAGTTGCAGTCATGGTCCTTAAGGACTTCTTTGAAGAGCTTCCAAACTTGCTGATGCTTGACTTCTCTGAAATTGATGTTGACATTGTCAAAGTTTAACGCTACAGGCTTTTGGTCAGAAGAAAGGTCATCAATCGTGAAGTTGTTGTATGACCTGAAGAAACCCTTCATCAGTGAGATATCCAACACGTCACTTATAGGGGAATGGTCACAGTAGTAAATGTCCTCCACTGGCCCTGCAGCAATGATGTCATCCTTACTTTGTATATGCCGGTATAGAATCGTGCCATTGCAATTCCGTGTTCTGGAGTTCTAGCTTGGGTGTTTGTATAACTGGAATGTCACCATCGAAGGATTCAGCAAGATCGCTAAGGTCGAGAGTATGTTTAGGTGAATTGTAGAGCCCTACGAACTTCACTGCACCAAAGGAGACTCATTGATGATGATGGACGCCGATTCCATACCTACATAAGATTTGGAGACCAATTCCTAATGTTAAATTCCCTTTTTGATGATGATCACAGCACCACTAGAGGTACATCATGTAGTGTTTGGAGTCATACAATCGTTATGGTACACACAATAACCGGGTAGCTTTAAATCTCGGCTTGGCTTGAGGTGTGCTTCACAGAGTAAATAACGCTTCAGAGTGATTTCTTGCTTCAACAGAAAGTTGTGAAACTCTATACGCATTCGGGGAACCCCCCTAGTGTTCCATATCACGCACCGAAATTCACCTTAGTTGATCTCATTATAATATCGTGTAGCCATGATGAAATTAGTTGGTCGTAAGGAGCCCACTCAACTGTGGGTAACGTTTGCCTAGATATGTAAACAAATGACATATTGGTCCAGTTGGTTTATACATACCTTGTAGGTCGTTAATGTGGAGACCTTTATCCTCCGGCTTAGACATTGCAGCTGCAAAGGATTTGTCCGCGGTTACCTTGGAACTATGCATCATTTTAACCTGGGGATATTTTGGGCATTTTGTATAGCTTGAAGTGTGCTGTCCTGCACATTTTATGCACTTCGGGGGGTCTTCTTTAATCTTGGGGCAGTCTCTTGACTGATGTGCCTCTGCACATTTGTTGCAACGAGAGTCTTCTGTGCAGCCCATGGATACGTGTCCAAAGCGCAGGCAGTTGTAGCACTGTAGTGGCTTCTTGTTCCCTCGGAAGACTTCTACTAGAACTGCTAGTGGATCGATACGAGAGAGACTCTTCAATGATTGGTTTTGTTCGCTATTGGGGAGAAGAACCAAAACCATAAGAATATCTATTGATCATTTGGCTTTCCAAAGCCTGATTACCTTTTCCTGGAAGTAGTTAGCTCTTCTTAGGTCTTCTTGAAGGTCTTATATATCGTACGTAACATGAACATTTCGAATAACGAACTTCAAAACCTTCTCAGACTTCAGTTGATGGGGCTGAATTTTCAAAATATCCTCAGCTTTGATACCAGCGACGAGTTTCTTATAAATAACTTCGTCTAGGCATTTCACTTTTACTGTCTCTGCTCTGCCTGTATGCATTATGATTTTTTTCTAGTGGTACAGTCATCAACAGGAAATGATCCACACGAGTTTAATACTTAATATTACATTTCATGCTAATGTGTTGTTTTAATAGCTTTTTCAATTATAATTATTTAAATTTAATAATCTTTATAATGTTATCTCTAAATGTAATATTAAATTATTAAAAATAAATTAATATTGAAACGGTAAAACTTAGAGTAAAATTCAAGTGTGGATTATTTCCTGTTGATGACTGTACATGATTCTTAATCTTGTCCAGAATTTCTTTAAGAGGCTTACCATGAGTGCGTATGATAATTAGTGGGATATATGAACTTTTACTTACCTTTTGGCTGATATTTTTGGCGGAGTCCTTTTGTCCATTTCTACTGCGTTTTTCTCTGGTAGCAGTAAAAACTTCTTCATTATCTAACCTCGTCTCTTTCCTGGATTTCTTATATATCACGTCAATCCAAGGGTTGTCATCAGTAGTAGGGTCATCTTCTGTTTTCCTTTTGCGACTGGGGTCGTCCTTGCTCCCACAAAGTACCCGTGGTAAGGAGGCGTCCATGTACTCATCCTGCTTCTCCATATCAGGTGTCTGTTCGATATTGGGACTGGCAGCCACGGACTTGGTTGCAAGAGCAATCTTAATCAATAAATCGAATTCTTTAAGTAAAACTAACCTTTGTTCTTGAAATTTCTTATCCATTTCTGACATCAATTGTTGGTATAAATCATGCTTTAGTGCTGCATGATTTTTACCGATTTTAGCATCAAATGCAGCAAAACGCTTGTCTCTGGTGATGACGTCATTTTATACGAACTCATGGGAGAACTCTCCTTCATTTGGCATAGAAGCCCCTATTGGTAACCTGGTTAGATATTTAAAAGAAATAGCCGTCCTTAAAAGGACGTACCTAGCTTTAAAAATAAAGTCAGGTTTGCGAGAAAATTAATTCTACGCCTGGGACCCACTTGTGAATGATTAGGATGATAATAGATGATATGAGAAATGTCCTTAGTCAGGTTTGGAGGAAATTAATCCCAACGCCAGAGACCCAGAAAGGTAATGAGCGTCTTGATGTACTGGTTTACTGGAAATATAACTCCAGCGCCAGGGACCAGCACATAAGACGTAACAGAAGGTGAATCTCGCCTTGAAAAGGGCATACCGGGAAAAGAGAGCAATGAGAGATGATACCTGAAATGAGAGTAGAAGAGCTAGTCCGTCCTGATCGTCCTGAGCTAGTCCGTGCTCTCGATTGCTGACTTGGGACAATCAACAATCAAAAAGTGAAGTGAAAAGAAAGACACGAATGGTCCAGGAGCCAAGCTCACTTTGCACGCTCGCCCAAAGAGTAAACCAGAGGAGATAGAATGAACTGGGAGAGAAGCCTGATGAACCTCTTTAGTCCTCCAGAGAAGAAGTCCTCAGAAGGGACGAGAATCAGATTGTAGATTAACGAATAGGGAACCCGAAAATCAGCAGATCTAAAAGATGCAGTAGTTGGGGAAGACAGCCTTGTTAAAGTCATCAAAGCACACATCCAGGACTAGCTCTTGGTGGGGTCTTCCAAACATGAGGGGACACTTAACAACGAGTGGATGGTCCGGAATAACAGAAACCGGAGTATTTTCATGATTTTCCTCTTGGGTAGCATGTTCTTCATAAGTGTCTGGACAAAGGTGACTATGCGGGTCATCACCAAATCGTCATAGATAGTGAGTGATTGTTGGCAATTCTTCTGTCAAGTTGGGCAATGGACTAGGGAGCAACATTTTGGAAGGTCTGGAGATCCTTCCACCTAGAAGCCCATGGTGTAAAATTGTGACAAGTCACGTATTTAAATTGGGGGAAGTTACATGGGCCCAGTGGGAATTTAGTAGTTTGATATTTTAGCTAGCAATTCTCTAGTGGTTGTATGGTTATTTTATTACCAGCCTAATTCTTTCTGATGACTTTATAATTACAATTTTGATATTATATGTTTAGAAATAAAGGATATTTTTTTATGTAAATATTCATTTTCATTGCATCGATCTCAACCCTGTTGCGTCAACAAAGCAAAGTAACAGAGTGAGATGATCGCTGATTAGCATTGTTGTTGAGAGAAATTCTTGGAAGATGAGGTTCTCGTCATCCTTCAATTGTTGTGTTGATGCGGTTTTTTTTTTTTGTTATTGTAGAAATAAGTGTTTTTTTTGTGTGACCAAAGAGTTCGGAATGAAAGGACGCTTTATTTTTTTTTGAAAAAAAAAAATTGCGATAATGACGTCGATCTGTAAATGGAACTCCGCCGTCCTAAGTTGACACTTGTGTATCATTAATCATCAGCAAGTATAACTTAATGGATCAACATTAACTAATGTATGTGTTATAAAAAATAGATTTTTTTTTTCGGCAAAGAGAAGGGGTTTGTGAATGAACGTTTCAGATGTGGCGTTGCTACCTTGAGCGGAGCGTTCGACGGGAGTTTTCGTTTGGCCATCCCGATGGAAAAGTTGCTCAACGCATAGGTATCCCTGTTGGCGCAATACTCGAATTTCTCCGATTGCCATATTGATGTCTTCGATTGGTGAGTGAACTTTATTTTACTGTTCTGCCTTATCCACGGAACTACTCGAGGGTCCACTAGAGCAATCGATGTGCAATAGATGTCGATTATCGATGAAAACTATATGTTCTCGAATAATTCGCACAGTTTGCGTGCTACAGTAATGGACATTGAGATTAATGTGAAGATTGTAACATGCTTAGCTTAATGACTTGCTTGTTAACTTTAACAATATAGATATATATTTAAGGAGTGCTTGTGAGCAGTGAGTCACTGACTTTTTTTTTAAAGTTCAATAATCGTAAGGCAGTGAAAGTTTTGTCGTGGATCCCTTGATTCTATAGGGAAGATGAATCACTGTGTGTGGTAGGTGTATGTTTGCAGTGGGTTGCGAACTGCACAGGAATCACCGGCGGGGTTACTGTGATTCTCCTCGCACTTCTCATTGAGAGTAAAGTTTTAAAAGAATCACGTGATGCTCTCCGGCATCATGCCAATGCAGCTAAAGAGAGGTGGTGTCCTGTGTCAGACCCATCGTTATGATATCTATACTGCGCCTTCATGTTTATGATTATTGTAAAAAGGGGAAAATCTGTTGCTCCTGCTAAGGCCTTAGTTAGATATATTGAAGGAAGCACTCAAGTTATGAGTTTGCTATTGTAAGGAACTGCATGTGTTCCGCGCGCTGGGTGGTGATTTACCTAGCGGTAGCGCGTTAGGCTAAGGGGCCCCTTTAGGTTTGCGTTACTGTCTAGAGTTGTACACAATCAGTCAGGAATATTTAATTTTACCAAATTCCAATTATGATTAATACTTAAAATGTATTGGGCTGGTAATGGTAATAAAATTGACGTTTATTAGTAAATACTGCTTGATTAATTGTGTAGTTAGTCTCACAACATCTCGTTTTTCACATATCAGTCCTGAACCCGTTGACGATCGCCTTCCGACACATTGGCTATGCTTATGTGGGTTCATGCATATATAATTAGGTGGGGGTTCGTCACAAAATGACGCCCGAACAGGGACTGATAGTCCGGAATTTACGGATTAAAGAGGGTGAGATTTTGTGGGCCTAAAAGTTAAAATTCACAAAGAATTGCCAGTGAGATAAAACTTATGGGTTTTCTTGTATTGGGATAGGATAAGATTACGTTGATTTGAGTGGTGTTAGTGTGCTGTGGGGCGTGGAAGGGGTTATTGATAATTGAGTGTTTGTGGATAAGGTTCACTTCAAATATGCCTGGTGACGAGGGTGATAAAGAAGTGGATAGGGGAGCAGTTGCCATGCCCGAGTTAGTGGGATTCACTTCGGCGGTCCCCACATTCTCCGGGGAGGACGGTGGAGTGAACATCGTGGCCTTCTGGCTAGTGTGGAGGACATGGCGGAGATCAGCCACTGGAACCCAAAGTCAAATTGTCGGTGGTCCGATCGAAAATAAGGGGAGTCGCCGCGAGGCGTGCTTCCGATCACGGAATTTTTGAACTGACTGACTACGCCCAGATGCGGGCTCGTCTCGAACAAGTGTTTGGTCGGGCGAGAACGGCTCGCGATGTCGAGAAGGAGTTGTACAATACCATTCAACGACCGTCGGAGTTCGTACTGGCATATGTGGATAGGCTTGAAATAGCCATGGCACGTTTCATAAGTGCACATTCTGAGTGGAAAGCCGGCCGAGACCTCATGATTCTGCAAAGGTTTTTGAGTGGGTGCCTCCAGGCACACCAGCGCATTTTGCTGGCCACCAAACCACAGACGTTTAAAGAGGCGGTGGAGGCGGCTCTTAAATCGGAAGAAATTGAAAAAAAAGGAAAGGGAGCCTCTAATGTGGCTGAAGCTGGCGAAAGTATACCTAGCTGCTCCCAAAATAGAGGGGGGGGGCAAAGAGCAATAAGTTGTCCGAACTTTCAAAATCACAGCCGACGAGTTGTGAATGTAGCGCAAATGTAAAACGGTTGGAGGAGACAGTATTGAGTCTCACTCAAACTGTGGCCCAACTGAGGGCTGACCTTGACAAAAAACAAGCACCGACTGGGCTTAGACCTAATATTGAGACGGGCTGTTTTCGATGCGGACAGCCTGGGCATTACGCAAAACACAAAGCCCTGTACTGCAAGTGTGAGCTCTGCAGCTGGTGAGCCATTGGTGATGCATTGCATCGATGGGGGTCTGTGTGTGACAAAAGTGGACATCCAAGGACAGCCAGTATTTATGCTTAGAGATACAGGCTCTCAAGTATCACTATTGGATTCAGAAGATTGTAAGCAAATTGCAGATGTACCATGGCAACCTGCTAATATGATTATTCGGGGGGGTCAATGATAGCTGTATGGCGGTGGAGCAGAGTGCCACTCTGGAGGTAAGTCTCCATTAACGCCATATGGGGGCAAGGACATTTATGTTACATGAGTTTCCAGACCGTCCATACGAAGGAATATTAGGTATGGATGTAATGAGAGGATTGACATTTCAGTGTGTGGCAACCACTCTAGTTAATAGTGTGGACATAGTCCCAGTAGAGGCACCTAGGGAAGCAATAAACACTTGTGCACATGTTCCAAAGGAGCAAGAGTTTCAGAGATCCAAAAGCCCGAGAAAACGTAGGAGGGGCTCTGGCATTAATGGGCAATTGGTGATGATCAAAGTGCCTGATCTCTCGATGATTGAGGGAAGGCGTAAAACTGTACGTTGGGTGGGTCCCTTCGTAGTGAATGGTTGTGTTAATAAGGGCTGGATTCAGGTTGTGGGAGTGAGATATGGGGATACACATTGGGTACAAGAAAGCCAAGCTTGGTATAGATTTTTGGGTCCTACAAAAAATTGTGGCCAAAGACGGATGGATAAATTAGAGAAAACGGAGAAATTGATGGGGAACTATAATAGGAAAGGTCCTTCTGTCACGAAGAACTCTTATACTGAAGTTGGGACAATGACAGTCGGGGTAAATAAGAGCGTAGCTACTCAATATGAGGTAGGGAAAGTCCTTTCGAAAGGAGTCCAGGTGGGTAGTGGTCATGGGAAACAGGTGGAAGTTAGAGAAGTAGGTACGATGACCAGAAGTAGGGCAGTGCCAAAAGAGATGAATACTGGGATCTGTGATCCAGGAAGAGTTGAAGTACTGGCTGAGGTTCCTGAACGGGGATTGGCGTGGATGGGTGATTATCGTCCTAAGGGATGGGACAATAAAAGTGGTAAAAGGAAGAGTAGTCGAAAAATTCAGATGAACCCGTTAGTGCTAAAAGTGACTAATACTATTCAGAGGATAGAGGAACTTGAGGAAGCTAGAAGTAAGGTAAATGAGGAGGGGGATGAATACTGCGACGGCGAAGGAATTCAATTCCTGGACAAAGGGAGACGTTTGGGTTTTTGTGACCTATAAGATGGAGAATGAGTGTCAGTGTTTAGTGTTTGTCCAAATAGTTAGTTGATTAAATGTAATTTGGGGTTGGTTTTGCTAAAAAAAAAAAAAATTGTTCGTTTAAATATTTTTTTGTTGTCGTTGGGCGTATGTGACAAGTCAGTATTTCAATTGGGGGGAGTTACATGGGCCCAGTGGGAATTTAATAGTTTGATATTTTAGCTAGCAATTCTCTAGTGGTTGTATGGTTATTTTATTACCAGCCTAATTCTTTCTGAAGAATTTCTAATTACACTTTTTGATATTATACTGTATGTTTAGAAATAAAGGATATTTTTTTATGTAAATATTTATTTTCATTGCGTCAATCTCAACCCTGTTGCATCAACAAAGCAAAGTAACAGAGTGAGATGATCGCTGATTAGCATTGACGTTGAGAGAAATTCTTGGAAGATGAGGTTCTCGTCATCCTTCAATTGTTGTGTTAATGCGTTTTTTTTTGTTATTGTAGAAATAAAAGTTGTTTTTTTTTGTGTGACCAAAAAGTTCGGAATGAAAGGACGTTTTATTTTTTTTTGAAAAAAAAAATGGCGATAATGACGTCGATCTGTAAATGGAACGCTGCCGTCCTAAGTTGACACTTGTGTATCATTAATCATCAGCAAGTATAACTTAATTGATCAACATTAACTAATGTATGTGTTATAAAAAATAGATTGTTTTTTTTTCGGCAAAGAGAACGGGTTTGTGAATGAACGTTTCAGATGTGGCGTTGCTACCTTGAGCGGAGCGTTCGACGGGAGTTTTCGTTTGGCCATCCCGATGGAAAAGTTGCTCAACGCATAGGTATCCCTGTTGGCACAATACTCGAATTTCTCCGATTGCCATATTGATGTCTTCGATTGGTGAGTGAACTTTATTTTACTGTTCTGCCTTATCCACGGAACTACTCGAGGGTCCACTAGAGCAATCGATGTGCAATAGATGTCGATTATCGATGAAACTATATGTTCTCGAATAATTCGCAAAGTTTGCGTGCTACAGTAATGAACATTGAGATTAATGTGAAGATTGTAACATGCTTAGCTTAATGACTTGCTTGTTAACTTTAACAATATAGATATATATTTAAGGAGTGCTTGTGAGCAGTGAGTCACTGACTTTTTTTTTTAAAGTTCAATAATCGTAAGGCAGTGAAAGTTTTGTCGTGGATCCCTTGATTCTATAGGGAAGATGAATCACTGTGTGTGATAGGTGTATGCTTGCAGTGGGTTGTGAACTGCACGAGAATCACCGGCGGGGTTACTGTGATTCTCCTCGCACTTCTCATTGAGAGTAAAGTTTTAAAAGATTCACGTGACGCTCTCCGGCGTCATGCCAATGCAGCTAAAGAGAGGTGATGTCCTGTGTCAGACCCAACGTTATGATATCTATACTGCGCCTTCATGTTTATGATTATTGTAAAAAGGGGAAAATCTGTTGCTCCTGCTAAGGCCTTAGTTAGATATATTGAAGGAAGCACTCAAGTTACGAGTTTGCTATTGTAAGGAACTGCATGTGTTCTGCGCGCTGGGTGGTGATTTACATAGCGGTAGCGCGTTAGACTAAGGGGCCTCTTTACGCTTGCGTTACTGTCTAGAGTTGTACACAATCAGTCAGGAATATTTAATTTTACCAAATTCCAATTATGATTAATACTTAAAATGTATTGGGCTAGTAATGGTAATAAAATTGATGGTTATTAGTAAATACTGCTTGATTAATTGTGTAGCTAGTCTCACAACATCTCGTTTTTCACATATCAGTCCTGAACCCGTTGACGATCGCCTTCCGACAAATTGGCTATGCTTATGTGGGTTCATGCATATATAATTAGGTGGGGGTTCGTCACAAAATAGTACGAATCACATCCTTGTATATCAAAAGTTTGTTATCCACACCAAGAGCGCTGTTTCGCCTAAGAAGTGCAATCAAACTGAACTTCGCTTTCTTTGCTTTGTTGAGCGCATATTGGACTTGGTCGTTCCAGTTTAGTTTGGAGTCGATAACGGCATCAAGATATTCACAGCTTTTTACACACTCAAGTTTCTTCCCAAATAAGAAGAGAGGCTTTGGAGGGTTTTTGCGTTTGCGAGTGATAAACATGACTTTGCACTTTTTGACGTTCAGTTTTAATCGCCACTTAGTGAACCAGCTCTCGCACCGATGTAAACAAGTGATGACATAGGCTGGGTTTCGTGCCTAGGTCGTGATGATCCCGTCGTCAGTAAACAAGTAAAGATTACATTTTGCAAACTTGGGAAAGTTAGAGATAAAGAAGTTGAATAAGGCTGGCCCCAAGACAGATCCTTGGGATACACCAGCATTAACATCGTAGGGTTCAGAAAAGGAATCCCCAACCTTAACACGAAAACTCCTCATTGACAGGAAGGAGCGAACCAAGGCAATCAGGTCACCAGGGAAGCCACAAGTAATCATTTTATAAATGAGTCCATCATGCCAGACTTGATCAAAGGCCTTTTAAACGTCAAGAAAGATGATACTATCAAACATAGAAAGATTGAGAGGACCGTTTAAATCAGCAACAAGTCTCCATAACTGAAGGTGAAGAGAGTGGTCTGGACGGAAGCCAAATTGCTCACCACAAATGAAGTTGTTTGCCTCGCAGTATTTGTTGAACCTCTTGAGTATAGTGTGCACAAAGATCTTGGAAAGCATGGGCAACAAGCTAATGGGCCTATAACTTGTGGGAAGAGCAGGATCCTGTCCAAGTTTGAGAATGGTGATGATGACTGAGTCTTTCCAGGCACTAGGGAAATGGCCGCTAAGCCAAAAGTCATTCATAACCTTGGTTATAATGCAGATAACACTGGGAGGCAAATTCTTGAGAGCACTGTTGGTAATGGTCTCGATGACAGCTGCCTTTTTGCTTTTCAGGCACTTTATGATGTCCAATATCTTAAGCTGGTTTTACACTAGCAATCTTTCCCGGGAAAGTAGCGAGCTGTACCCGCGAAAGCTTTTTACACTATTCACAAACGTGGCCGTGCGCGAGTAAGACGAGCGCGCTAAATTTCCCGAGCTGGCTTTCCCGAGTAATGCGGCTCGCTTCGCGAAAAAGAGGCTGCGCATGAGAGCGAGGCTTATCTCTGTGAATGGGAGGGAAATTTAAGAAAAAATGTCGGAAGGTAAGCCAGTAAAGAACCAATGGAGCATGTGGGAGCATGGAGAAATATTAAGCTTGATAGGATTTTGGGCAGATAAAAATATCCAGGCTCAACTGGAAGGGACAACTAGAAATATGAAAGTATATGAAAGTATTTCTCGAAAGCTTCAAGATGCAGGATGTAATAAAACTGCTATTCAATGCAGAGAGAAATTGAAGAAACTTAAAAGCGAATATAAGAAGGTTAAAGATCATAATAACATTACAGGGAATAATAAGAAAACCTGTAAATATTTTGCGGAAATAGATGCTGTTTTAGGCTTTCAGCCAAGTATTTCCGTAGAAGGACTGTTGAATTCTATGCAGGTGAACTCGGAAGACAATAGTGAGACTGTGGAATCCAGTAACATTGGAGAAATGATGCTTACACCTTCAAAAGACATAGGTAATTTAAGGATTTTTTTTTTTAATAATAAGTTATGTGTTGTTTAAAAACTGGCTTATTATTGTAATTGTTTACTGTACTATTCAATGCAGATTCATCAATGCAGATTCATCAAATGCATGCCAATCGGAAAACCCTTTCGGTGAAGTTACAAGAAATATGCCTTCTTCACCCACCCCGTGTTCACCTGGCACAATTAATAGCAGCCGTAAGTTTTTTATATGTATATCTTACATTAAATTTTAATTCTCTTATACTAGAAAAAATTATGCTTCTATGCTATTCAGGCATTTACAGGGGGTAAGTGATAGGTGAAATTTTATTATCAATTTATTATCTTACTAAATTTTAAACTTCAAATTTAATAGTTATGATCGTTATTAGCTTATTCATCTATATAATTTATAAATGTATTCTGAAAAATCATCTAATCCTAGTCATTGTGTATTTAATTGTGGGCATTATGATTAACCCTCAAGTTTGTTTATATTTCCATTTTCCAAATCATATTTTATTTTTAACTGTGTATTAAAAACAGTTCGGTTTGTAATTAGAAATGTGTATTTAATTTACAGGGTGTTTATTGATGCATATTCAGGGTTAATTGAAACAAAGAAAAAAAATATTAGATAGCGATGCAAGTTGAATTATAAATTATAAGAAATATAAATCTTTAACAATGAATAGATATTGTTAAGACTTGAAATCGAATAAATTTTAAATAACATTATTATCCATCATTTGAAAGCGTAGGCTTTCATATAATAGAAATCAAATTTTCATTGTTATTAAACTTTAATGCAACTTGTATTCAGTACTAGAAAAATTTCTTCAATTGATGTATTGATATATAAGAGTCAACAGGTCATTTTTCATAATTTTATTTGACATTGTAAAAGAGTAATAAATTTAATCATGACTTCTATTTTCCTTAAAAAGGTTCTATGAGCAGAGCAGTGAAAAGAAAATCTACTCATAATTTGAGTTATGAGGAACTCATGAAATTGCAACAAGAATTAGACCAACGATTCTTTGAATTTGAAGCTGCAGAGAGAGAGAAGGAGCGTGAAGAAGAGATGGATGGAGAAGAGATTATAAGCAGATCGAGAACATGAAAGACGGTGTTTAGTTTTCTTGGCCAGATAGTCACAAAAATTTTTCAGCCAAATGAAGATGACAGTAAATAAGGGATCAAAAACATTTTAAGACATTGGCATAATGTTAGGACTATTTTCTCAAACCACTGAAATATACTATAATATTTTTGTGCATTATTCTTTTAGTCATCTTGCTGTTTATATTTATGATCGTGTATTTTATAATAATAAAACACTAAGAAATTACATTGTTTCATTTTATTAAAAAAATCATACATCAACTTATATATGCTTGACTCTTATTAAAATTAATCATGACAAAGAAAGCTATATTTTTTAATATTTTGGGGGGTTTTGATGTTTAAGGAAATACAAGTAGAAGTAATTTGCCAATTATATTAAAGTAATGTTTTAAAGTGTGAACATAAGTGTGGAAATAAAAATTTTCATCATAAACATAAATGTTTAGAGATTTAAGAAATTATAAAGTATATTTTTGAAACAGTAACTACAAATGAAGTTAAAAACAATTTTGAATTTAATTTCAACCAATAACAAGAAAAAAATATATATTACAATTTTTATTTAAAAAAAATTAATTTGCCTTCAATTCACACATTTTTGTTCTATAAAAGTCATTACATGAAGCTGGAAAAAAACTCCATTAAGTGATTCCTTACAGCCTCTCCTTTTGCATTAGAATCTCTTTGTGGCAAAAAAACATTTGGTTGCTCAAATTCCTCTTGAAATTGCATCAAATCGTCTGATATTTGGTCACCATTTGTTTCACAGATGTTGTGTAAAATGCAACAAGTCATAACAATTTTTTTAATTAATTCAAGATTGCTGTCATTTCTTTTAAGTAAGCAACGCCATCTCGCTTTTAGGCGACCAAAGGCATGTTCAACAACAGCTCTTGTGCTGCTCAGTTTCTTATTAAATTGTAATTGGGAAGGACTTAACCGTCCACTATCCAAGTACGGTTTTAATAGCCACTCCCTTAATGGATAAGCTGCATCACCAACCAAGAAGTATTTTACAGGTCGTCCATTGATTATAGATGAACAGTCTGGAAAAAGGGAATTTCTTGCTGCAAGTTTCCAAATGGGTGAAAGTCTCAACACCCTGGCATCATGTGCACTGCCTGGGAAGCCAATACATACATCCCAAAACTTTCCGGAGGCATCCACGATAGCTTGAAGAATGACAGAATGCCAACCTTTTCTGTTTAAATAATCTGTGTGGTGTTCCGGTGGAGCAAGGATTGGGATATGTGTTCCATCTATGGCACCAACACACTGAGGAAAGTGAAAGTTTTCATTAAATTCTTCAGAAATTTTTGTAAAGCATTCAGCAGAAGGAAAATGTAAAAAATTATCCTTTAAAAGAATCATAGTATCACAAAAATCCAGAACGCATATATATACAGTTGATATGCCTACACCGAATAAGTGCGCTATTGTCCTGTACTCGGCATTTGTTGCTAGACGCCATAGAGCAATGGCAACTCTCTTCTTAGTAGGAATCGGATATCTTAATTTCGTGTGTTCTCTGGTGAGAAACGGCTCGACACATCTGCATATATAGTTAAAAGTTGTTAAAGTCATCCTAAAATTTTTACGCCAATCCTGGGAATCAAATGTATTCATTACTATATTTTCCCACCAATGTTGTTTTTTTGGCTTGTTCCAGATTGTTTTCCTTCTTTTTTCAGTGGCTGACTTAACACAGATGAACTGAAACATTAAAAATATAATAATTCGGCATAAAATTTTATATATTAAGGAATTCTATATTATATAAATGTTCATAGATTCTTTGCGACTACAAAGAAATAAAAAGATCAATTCATTTTTTTTTATCTTCAATTAAATACTTGTGAAAATGCAATGACTGTATGGGATACTTATTTCAAAGTTGTAGGTTCAATTATATCAAATTAAAAAAACCTACATTAAAAATATAAAGCAAACTGAAAAATGTACAGAATCTTTTTATATTTAGAAAATAGATTTAAAATAAACAGCATTTCCCATATAGAGTCACATTAAACCCATTAGAAAATACTGCTACTTATTTAAAGGGAAAAAATGGAACGCATTATTATTTTTTAGGAAACGCTTGCAAGAAACGAATATTAATATCCATTATAACGGGAAATTGTTTTCATTTTTGGCCTACTTTAAAAACTCAATAAGAATTGATCGAAATTTATTTCACTTTTTTTTTGCAAAGAAATATATAGGCTACTTACCAAATTTCTGAATGATTCTCACCGCCTGAATAAAAAAAAACGCAATCTGTTTATGCGGCGTTTTCGCAATCTGTTTATGCGGCGAATATCAAGATCTCTTCTATTCTTTCGATACAAATAAAAGGCTTCAAGCATAAAAAGAATGAAGGTCAAAATCATTTTTTTAGTTTGCATTATTGTTACCGACATGTTGACGTCCATGATTGTTGCAACGGAACAGGAAATGACGATTAAAAAAAATATCGGCCTTCGTCACTTTCTCGGGAAAGATTCTTTTAATGTAAACGGTTAAGCGGCTGCACCGGGTTCTAGCAAAGCGAGCGCAGCCCGGGTAGCCTTTCCCGCTAATAAAGCGTGCTAGTGTAAAACCAGCTTTAGAGGTGTCAATGACATCAGGAGAGGCAAGAGCGCGTTGTATATGGCCATGCTTGTCACACTCGTTTTTGACCTTACGAGTAATACTGACCAGGTCATCCTCTTTGGGGGTAGAGAATTGGTTCTTCAGTGAATCTGCGATAATTTGTGCTTTGTCCTGTTCATTGCTAACAAAATTGCCACCCTCTATAAGCAGCGGAGGGAGAACAATAGTCTTTAACAAAATAAAAACCAAATTACCTTAACTGTGGATAAATAACATCAATGGTAACACAAAGAGCCAAAACCGCTTTTCCACAACAAAATATTTATTACGCCTGGATACGTATTTCGGACGCTACGCGTCCATTTTTCAACAAGACTGAATGTTACAGTGTGCCTTAGGGCTATTTATATATAATAGGAACCAATCAGGTTCCTTTACAAGTGGATAAACATTTTTGCAAAGCTAATCAGGTAAATTACAGCCAAGAATACAGAATAAATTCGAAACAAAAATAAGCCAATCAATTGCGAGCAGGACATAAGTACACCAAGGAATAGATAAAAAAAATAAAAAGAGTGTGAAGTAGCCAATAAACGAGCGCGGGAGGGGGGGGTTCAAAGATTATCACTACATATGTCAGAGAGAAGGACCAATCCGGTAAAAGCAAGAAAGAAGGTCGAAACAAAGAGCCTCAGGCCCAGGTCCACTCAGAGAACCCAAAAGCATCAGTGCACGTACCTAAGCAGGTTATCCCAGCCGTTAAGGTCCATAGGGCCCTTGTCACCATTAAGGAGTTTGCTTCCCTGCTCTTTGTAAATCTCTAAAGTTTCAAGGAAATTGAGCTTCCTCCAGTCGCAGGTACGGTGGAGAACTTTGAAGTTGTCAGGTTTAGCGTCATGTCCAGTCTGTATAATATGCTGTGCGAAGGCAGAAGCTTCAGGATTGTAGCGGATGTTCCTGAAATGATCTTTGATCCTTGTAGTAACCATCCTCCGTGTCTGCCCGATGTAAAAAGAGTCACACGTCCCGCAATTTAATTTGTACACGCCAGAACTTTGGATACAGCGAAGACATGATTGATAACCTCATCAGGAAACATACAAGGAAAAAGGCAATACTTCAAGCAACCACCCTTGAACCAGTGAGTGACAAACCAAAGTATTGAGCGATTCCTTATAACAGAATATTCAGCAAAGGACTTGACAAAATCGCAAGAAGATTTGGACACAGGATCTCCTATAGAAGCTCGCACACGCTCAGGAGACTCCTGGGGTCGGCCAAGGATAAGATACAACCTGACCAAAGTTCTGGCGTGTACAAATTAAATTGCGGGACG
>JAHWFO010043833.1:0-10770 GCA_023313115.1 Rhysida immarginata
CAGGAGACAAAGAGGAAGATGACAAGACCCAAGAAAAAGCGAGGAATAACGTAAAATGCTATTTCGGGGCCTATTTTCATAAATACGAGGTCTGTTCAAAAAATACGTAGACTGTTTGAATTGCGCGGGCCCTGTTGGTCCCAATCAAAATCGCTTGGTGTCGCCATCTTCTGACAGATCCGCTGATTACAAGGCAGTTTTTTGATTGCAAATATCAGTATTGGTTGATTAGCTACGCGGTTGTTTGTCAAGTGTGTTTTTTTTCGTTTGGCGGATTTTTAGAATGAGCGACTCGAACGAGCAAAGAGTTGCTGTGAAATTTTGTGTTAAACTCGGAAAAACTGCCACTGGACGAGTGGAAAAGGCCAGAAATGTGGACGAGAGGTGACCGGTTGTTTCGTCACGACAACGCTCCAGCCCATTCAGCCCTCGGAACTCGAGAGTTTTTGGCCAAACACTCGATCACTGTTCTTCCTCACCCACCCTACTCACCTGACCTCGCTCCTCGTGACTTCTTCTCGTTTCCCAAACTCAAAAGGCCTTTGAAAGGAAGGAGATTTGAGACGATTCCCGACATAAAGGCGCTGAAGGACATCACAAAAGAAGCGTTCCAGGACTGTTTCCAAAAGTGGAAACACCGTTGAAGGTGAGGAGAGTACTTTGAAGGGGACCCAGATGTGTAACTTCTGAATAAAGTATATTTTGTTTTATGACGTCAGTCTACGTATTTTTTGAACAGACCTCGTAAATATCTTAAGTTATAAGGCATACCAATATATGAAATGGAATCCGATATCAAACTCCTGCAATGTAAGAAAAGGGAGACCATCGTTTTTTTTCTTTTTGAACAACGTGAATCTTCTTTCGAATCAGGTCAAATCTGAACATAGAATTAATTTAAAATAATTGAATTAATAAGTAAATCTGCTTTTAATTCTGAGTTAAAGAAATCAATAAAATAAAGAAATTAAAACAAAAATTCTTGGAGATATGGTGATGAAGAAGAAGAAGTGTTCGGAATTATGTTGTGAAATTCAAAAATCAATTATACGCAAAAAGTAAATATTGTCAATGAATTTCTAAATGTAAATATAGGAGTAAAATGTAAAAAAAAAATAGGATAAAAGGTCATATGGTTGAAAAATAGACCAAAAAAATTACAGAGTAAATAAATAAAAGGAATAAAAAGGTAGATACACAGACAAGTAGAGATTAAAAAATATGTCACTCATGCATACAACATTAAATTTCATACTTAACACGTCTAATATTGATGTATATCAGTCAGGTGTTGGATGTAAACATCACGGGACCATTTGATAGTGTCAGATACACATAGCTTCCTGAATAAGTTGGCATATTGTTTCCCACAGATCTTGGCCAGGAAGCGATCATTGGAAGGAAGGGTCCCAGGAGCCTAGTTCACCGACTATTATTGGTTCTACAGAAACATTAAATTGGTTTTCTTCCAGGATTCTGAATTTTGATTTTCCTGCTTTCTTTAGTCTGTCAACGATTGCATTATGTCTCGACTGATAGGCGTCGGCAGATCTCATACAGTGTCACAGAACATGAGGAAGAGTTTCATTAATGAAACCACGCCTCCTGCAGCTTTTATTAGATGCACTTGCAGAGTGGGACACACCGTTGAGAGGGACTAGGTTTAGGTCCCTTTCACACGAGGCCACCATGGTGGTGACAGTTGAACCTTTCACACGTGGTGGGGAGGGCGCCAGTGGACGCGTGGCCAGAAGAGGGGATGTGCTCCATACGCGATTCTTCGAGCCACCAAACTGGTGGCGCGGCCGCGTCGTTACACTGCTCAGAGTAGAGCCTTTCACACGACGTCGCGCCACCACCACTGTTGGGGAGCTGAGGAACGGGGTTTCCGTAGTAACAAATCGTTTAGGGCAACGTGAACAAAGGGTGACTATTTCCTATACCACCCCTCGCAAACACCTGTGCAGCCAGTTCGCCAGCTGGGTGTTTGCTTATTTCCGTGAATAAAGGGTGACTCATTTCTGGTGGCCACGTTGGTGGCAGGAGAATTTGAGCACGTCACCGAGGAACACGCCACCAAAAAGAGTGGTGGCGCGGCCATGGTGGCATCGTGTGAAAGGGGCCTTAATCTTGCCCGGTGAATAAAGCGCCAGTCAGCGAATCGTGTGGCATATCCGGAAGGCATAAAATGTGAACTGGCGGGAGAGGCAGCGACGCATTCCATTACTTTGCCTTGGTTTGGGAGAGAAAGAATAGAGGATGCACGCTCGTTGGCTAAGACGAAGCGTAGAATTTTACAGATTTTTTTTTCTCTCCGATGCTTTCCTCGCGTCAATCCAGTGATTTCTCAACGGATTGGTAGTGCCAAAGTACTCTCCATTTTGCTTAGCACTCAGAAAGTCACTGGCATCATTTAGACGAGCGGAAATGGTGGTAATTATAGATGAGCGTGCTATGTCTAGAAGGATGGTATCATTAGACGATAGAAGTTTGAAGGCGCTGTCAATTAACGCTATATCTAATAGAGGAATTCCACAACACCCAGAAGCACGATGCCCATATAAATAGTCATTTGTTGCTTCCTGTGGGACGTTTAACGTTTTTTTAATTTCTGGACGGAGGACATCATCAACACTTTTCCACTCGGTTTTGGAGCATAGTCTCATTCTTAGGGCAAATTGCATGGATGGTTTCAAATGCCTGAAAGAAGCAAAGTATTGGAATGAATTTTTCAGAGGATTTGATAAGAGAAAAAGATTAGCGCAAAAGAAGGAACACCCCCGTTCGCAATCGACTAGGCCCGTCAAGAACGGAAAAGCCGGAGCCGCGGGATTGGAGAATGAAGAAGAAGTCGGAGCCACGGGATTGGAGGATTATGGAGAACGGGACCCGAACCTTATGGAGGATAGGCAGCAACGATCAGGAGAAACCCTGAATCCCAGGGACCACGGCACTAATTATATGGGAAACGGGGAACTTGCGTTGTGTTAAGGATGGTAAAAGTTGTATAGTGGAATTCAGGAGGTTGAACCACTACCAAACTCGCAATGAAGGACAAGAAAGAGCAAAAAAACAAGGTTAAAAACAAGACTTAAACTTAAATAACGCATCAAATAAAAAGCAAAACAAAACAGTTTAAGGGCAGCAAAACAAAATAATAAAAGTAAATAACAATCAACAACAAAGCAATCAATCAAAACAAGCAAAGCAGCAACAACATAACAAAAACACGCCTTTCAACCCACAAAGCAAAAAAATAAATGTTACCTACAATCATACAACCTAATACAGGATGGCAATCATCCTCAGAGTAGTGTTGGCTAAACGCTCTCGTGAGCAGAGAAAGAGAAAGAAAACCATCTGGGCCATAGATAACGCCTTTATTAGACAGAGTGAAAGTTGGTGTTACAGCAAAGCAAACCTCGCTGTAACAAAGATAGAATTTATCGGCAACAGAGGGCGCCAGTGGTAAAGGAAGTGAGAAGGAAGGCGGGTAATTCGACTCGTAAAAACGGAGGAGCCGAAGGTAGAAAGGAGGAATACGCCAGAGCGACGTTTAGAAAGAAGGCAGGAGGATATGCGGTACGTCGCGTGGAAGCCAGACGGATGATTGCAGGAAGGGCTACTTCAACGCGAAACTCGAGTGAAATATCGAGGAATGGAGAAGCCACGAAAAACGACGACGCAACGTCGGAAGACAGCGGACGGGAGCTAGTAACAGAAAAACCTCGTCCAAGCCGTAAACGCTGCAGAGAAACTCCATTAAATTGGAAACAAGGAATTCCGCCACAGCCTGCACCGTCAGCTCCTGTAAATTTCCTAACCCGTTTGGACATCGAATATTGGCGTCAGTTATTCTTAGAAGAGGAGGCTTCGAGGGTCTTCGTTATGCAACGACGACGTTGGACCGGAGCGTTTCCGCGAGGTCTATCAGCATTTACGAGAGATAGCGTGGGATATTTGAAAGCACGCCATTGCGAGCTCGTGTTTTAAAACCGTGAGTACTAAAACGTTTTGAATGAATAAATTTCGTGGTTGTTTTGAACTATCTGACCAGAGCTTGCGATGCGTTTTTCTCCTTTCGTTTCTATTGTTGCTCCTGCGTTTTTTCCTCCTTTCAAATTCAATTGTTGGGTGATTTTATGGCTGTGGTGTTTCTTATGTTTGGCGCGAAGTGATATCACATATTTGGTGTTTCTGGTAGCGGACTTTTATTGTCTTTGGTTGTGAAGTGGCTTGTTTCTGGATTTAGGCGTTGGAAGGCGTGTTTTTGCCGTTTTTTCCCGTCGTGCTGTAGCTGTTGCCATCGCAACCACACATAATTAGCATATCGCGGTGGTTTCGAGCTATTTGTGGATTTCTGATTTTCTTTTTGCTTTCTGGATGATTAGCCATTGTCGAAAGGAACCATGTCTTAAAGGTAAGCCAGCATTTTTTGAGCGTTCTGGTGTTGGGTTAACTTAGGTTTAACCATAAAATGAGTTCCCGTAACTTTCTGGCAGCCATTTCTGTGACCACTAAAAAATACGGATCATTAGTTTCCTGTAACCGGCCGAGGGGAAACCAACTGCCCCCTGTAACCAAATAGGTTGGGGTATATATCAATTATTTACCCCCGGAGAGGGACGTCGTAGACAGAACGCCGAAGGCGTTCGAGTAACGGAAAACAGTGACCAGTGAGCCTCAGTGAATGAGGCCCGCAGCGCCGAGAGTGGTAAAAGTTTGTTAAATTTAAAGGTAGTTTTTTTCCACAGATTAAGGAGAAAACATTAAAAATTTGTTTTTCTCCTTAATATGTGTTTTTTTCCTTAGATAACCTGTCTCAGTATACGGTGGGTCGTTCATCACTGGAACTACTTTTAGACTTGGTCACGTTAAGTTGCGATTGTGCAGATACCGAAAATTTACCAATTCTAGTGCGACACGTGGAAAATTTATCAGTGTTTTAAGAAATAGTGTCAGTGAAAATTAGTGAAGGGAAAAACTTTACCGTCTTCCCTTCACCAGAAGCCAGAAACATCTAAGCGATTAACTTGCGGTATGCTGGCGCCGCCTATTGTTGGTTTTCCTGCCGTCCTCTTTACAACTGAATTGAACAAACGCGAGCAAGTCTGAAAGTAGTTCCAGTGATGAACGACCTGCCGTGTGTTGAGAGAGGTTACCTAAGGAAAAAACTTAACTATCTGGTTAAATTGAACTATCTGACCACGGCGTAATACTAGCCGCCACTTCTACAATACTACTACGTGGACGCTAACGCTTCGCTCACGGCGACCCCGAATTATAAACATACCCCCAACATATTTGGTTACAAGAAGCAGTTGGTTTCCCCTTCTACAATACTAGTACGCGGACGCCATCGCTTCGCTCACGGCGACGTCGATTTATATACGTACCCAACCTATTTGGCTACAGGGGGCAGTTGGTTTTCCCTCGGCCGGTTACAGGAGGCTAATGATCCGTATTTTTTAGTGGTCACAGAAATGGCTGCCAGAAAGTTACGGGATCTCATTTTATGGTTAAACCTAAGTTAACCCAACCTCAGTTAACCTAACCCAACACCAGAACGCTCAAAAAATGCTGGCTTACCTTTAAGGCATGGTACCTTTCGACAATGGCTAATTATCCAGAAAGCAGAAAAAAAAGAAAATCTGAAATCCACAAATAGTTCGAAACGACCGCGACATGCCAATTGTGTGGTTGCTATGGCAACAGCTAGCGCACGACGGGAAGAGACAGCCAAAACACGCCCTCTAATGTCGGAATCCACATGCAGGGGGGTGCCAACAGTACTCGGACTAAATATTTTTATTGGCCACAAAGTGGCTCCCAGAAAGTTCTGGGAGCTCATTTTATGGAACATTCTAAGTTAACCCAACCTCAGTTAGCCTAACCAACATAAGAATGCACCCACACTTTTAGAATGAACCCCCCCAAAAAACCAAGCCCCTGTTTTTCTCAATCCCCTTCAAAATAAGTCGCCCACTTTTAGAATTTTCTCTACAGATGGCGTCACCGTACATCATACAGAAAATCGCTCAGACGTGTCTGGCTTCCGGTGAAGGGAAAGCCGTAAAATCATGCCCACAAAAGTTCTAATTGTAAAATGTATTCATTTATAGTTGTGGCTTAAATTATAGTTTGAAGCAGTTAAATATATTTATTTACAATTAATTGGGCATACTTGTAGCGGCAGAGACTATTTGTTTCTCTCATGAACTGTGGACTTTAGTTTATTGTTACATGTTTGATAAATTTGTTAGCCCAAGATTTTCTGCATTCAAAGAATGAAAGGAAATGTAAAAATGTAGTTCGTGAATACTTACGCATTATTTGTTTGATTAGGAAATATGTCATAATACGTTTATTTGAGTTACTATTATTAGAGGTGTGCAGTTATATCCAGCTAATTTTTAGTACTTTATTGCCTGAACTATTGGACTCTTATTTTGTGCAAATTTGAAGATAATTTGTAATTAGAAAGACTTTTTGTAGCAGGTTATGACTGTGTTAGGCTAGTGAGCCTTTTTACCCTATAAATTAAGTTTTTGTGTTGACGTTTCGCAACTGATTTCAGTAAGGGTAATAATTATTATTTTCAATATTGACGTGGCATCAGGTTTATTTTTGTCATAACTTTTATATACGAATTTAAGTCATTTTGATTAGAGATTAGGTTGTTATTAAGTATTATTTGACTATTTGAATTTATTACAATTTTCAACAGTAAGAGCTACCTTTACTTATATGTAAGACATTGAAATAGAATAAGTAGATTTCTATGCAAGAAACGTTTTTCCTAATTCAATTATTAAATTTTAATTTATTTCAATAAATTGTTTGATTTGTTTGGTTCCCTGACTAAAATTGTTGGCTTGTGTCATTCTGTTACCCAGCAACTTCCGCATTTCCACTGCGCTTACAATTGGAACGTGACAGTTGGATTGGGTAACCGGGATATAAAGTAGGCAACGGAGAAAACAAGAAGACGGTTAAACGAGTAAAAACAGCAAAGCACGACCGTAAAACGTAAATCGGTGCGAACTTGCCTACGAAAATCTCAGCTTACCGACGGAGCTACGGTGATTCTCTGGAACAACTGATGAGACTGAGAAAGTCAGTGAGGACTCGGCGTGGGGGAGAGAGAGACGGCTGAGACCAAGGAGACAGAGAGGGGATCGACCAGGTGTCAAGCAAAGCCACCCCGAAACAATGCCGAACGAGACTGGGAACCCATCAGTCTACGACAAGGCTCGAAGCCATAGGACCATCGGCGAACAAGCAATTCCGAAGTCCGATCTCGCACCAGTGGTCGCCCAGCGACAATCTCCGCCCGACCAGCGAGCGAGGTCTACCACCTGCTCCCCTGGCCGATCAGTCACCAACTACCTCTTCAAAAACTCGGAGACAAAAACTGTCTAAACTTGATAAAGCAGCCGACACAAGTCAATCGACCAATCAATTGACAGCCAAGCCCGTCTGTCATCCGATCCAAGAAAAGTCACTCTCTCACAAAAGACGAAACTAAGAAAAGCGCGCTAATTAAGCTGACTCCTCTGTCCAAAGCGGAAAAGAGCCATAAAACCCGCAAATGGCAACGAAAGGGGTCAAAGGTCTCCTGCTGAATAGCCAAGCCCTAAACAAGAAGAGAAGCTTAATTAAATATTAAGAGGGCAAAATTCCATGAATATTACGAAAAATTTAAAATATGGAACCAAACATCAGCTCCACGAGAAAAAGCTATCATGTGGAAATACACAGAGCGAAAAAAGGGAGGGAAGGACTGCACAATCACCATAGGATGAAGTGCGCAAACTCGGCACAGAATCCTCCAAGACCGAATAAAAGGCGACGACGAGGGCCAGAAAGACAGAAAGTAAGAGGCCATCAACAGGAACGAAATCTCTCCAGCCAGACTCGTCAATGGCGATGTTGTGCGATGCCGATGAACGAGGCTCACGGATCTAAGAAGCGAGGACTGCCCAGGGCAAGTAACCATTTGATAGAAATGACTCTGAATCTTTCCATTTTCATGGAAGTCCCCATACGGACCTTGGGCAGTCCGAATGGAGAGGATTTCCACAGCCGAGGGCGTGCGGTTCCAATAAACCACATCGCACCTCGACGTCGACCCGGCCAAGGAAGGAGACGACCCCGGAGGGATCGCGCTACGTCTCCCGCCCCTAGGAGGGGCACGTTCTCGGAAGCCAGCCAGCGCGATCGACAGGAGCAAAAGGCGAGATACGCTTTCACAGCCTAGTCCACGTAGGCAAACATTTGATGAATCCAATTCAACTAACGTGCTTGAACTGATTTCTAGTGGAAACCCTGCCCGCCATGACGGCCTAAGAGACATTAAGAAAACGAGTGGTGACGTGCGTTGGATTGGGCGAGCATCTGGTCCGGACGGAATTAGCCCGAAACCCCCGGCGCCACTAGTGTTAGCCGCTACTTCAGTGGATGAAATCGGCGCTCAGACCGAGTTAGAAGCTGACGTTCTCCCGCCTTCCGAGGACTGCTCCGAAGCAGATGAGCAACCAACAGGATTGTCCCGATTGGAAAATACACGAAATCATCGACAGGACCCCGTCTCTTACACATCCCATAACGATTTCCCGTGAGGATCGAAACCATCGAGATGGTGTTACCTCTGGATAGCATAGCAGGCATTCTTGCGGGGTGCCCTGCAGAACGTCCGCGCTTGGACCGCTACGCCGCTTCGCATGGTACCTTGTTAAGCTAAGATAGATCGTAAAGTATTGCATTTGCTTTTGAGAGTCTCGTATTTCTTCCTCTTATACATTGATGTGTTATACTAATGCTCTCGTTCTATTTCATACAGCGTTCCCTCCTCGGTTGACAAACCTAATAAGGTCGCCGCTATCTGACGTTGCGGTACCCTCTCTTGGCCTACCAAATTCCATTGATGCTCCCACCCCACGAGCCGATTTGCCAGCAGTCGAGACGACAGCAATTACCGAGCCCCAGATAGAGTTGTGGTCAGGATTCGATATCGCTTCGGACCAAGGCCTAGATAAGAAGGCCCGGACAGCTCGAGCATGATGGGAACGGTCATGTGATCAAAGGAGGGAAGGTTGATGCAGATGATGCAGGCGATACTCGGTCTTTTGCTGAGCTTGCGTGCGGATACAGATCATTTTATCAATCAGCATGAACTATTTAATATAATTCTTTCACATAATATTGTAAAGGAACCATGGATTGCTAACATATTCTTCAAGTAGGCATAAAATTTTATTTTGTTTCCGTTCATCTAAGTGACTTTTGTAAGTGATCCTTCATGTTTAGATCATGTTCAAGCGATAGCGACGCTCAAATTTGACGAAAATCAAAACAGCTATTTGGATCAGCTGTTTAAATAGCTAATGGGATAAGCTAAGTGGATAAGCGATTTGAATAGCAATTAGGATAAAGAAAAATAATAATATTTGTATATACCCGTCTTTTCTCCTATGGTATACATAACGATAACGAAATGCGATAATGAAATATTATTGCATTTGGTCCTTTGAACTGATGTTAGTAATAGTTCAAATGTTAACAATTAATGTTTTCATTTATATCTCATTTTTAAAATCATAATTAACAACTAATTCAGAAAACAAAACAGGTGCAGACTATACAGGTGCTTAGAAAATATAAGCTAACATTCAAAATTCAATTATGAAAATATTGAAACCAAATATTGTGCCTTTCATTAATTTTATGAATAAATTATGATGTAATTTAAGTATTTATTATCTAAGTTCTTTCATATTTAAGTATTTTTGTAGGGTTGTTTAAATAATAATAATAAATCCGTATTTTACGATACCCTTGCAAATAAGATAAATTTTACGAACGTTTAGCTTCTCAGGCTAATTTAAGATGAATCATATATACTATTACATGAATTTATTTGTTCATAAGAGAAAAGGACGAGACACAAAAAACCTGAGACTTCAGGATAATTCTCGAATATTTTAATTGCTTTTAGAGAATTATCCTTTTTGCTTTGATAATTCTCTATCCGAAACGTCAGCTTTTTATTTTATTTTATATTTCTAGTTTTATTTTGATTTTATTTATTATTTATTTTTCATTTTTATTTATTAACTATTATCTATCTATCTATATATATAAAGAAGGATGTTTGTGGGTCTGTGGGTCTGTGGGTGGGTCTGTGTGTACGTTTTTTATACAAATCTACAGTTTTATTCCGATCTTGATGAAATTTAGCATACATGACCTTCAAAGCATGAGGAAGGTCACTGTCTACTTCAGACTTCGAAAAAATAATAATTATTCATAAAAAATCGATATTCATGGATATGGCAGGGCATATTAATGAGAAATATCGCATGACCAACAATGCAAGACAAAGTTTTTGCAACAATGGTATCAACAAGCAATTCACAAACACTCTGCACGGACCAACAATATATATCTCATGACCAACAATGCAAATAAAAGTTTGTGCAACAATAGGTATCAACAATGGTTTCAACACGCAATTCACCAATAACAATGAGCTCAAAATGATGATGCAATGATAAAGCAATCCTTTCCAAGAATTATAACAATGAACATAAAATGATGATGCAATATGGATAAGTTTCAATTTGTAACAATGCATAGAATTCCTGTTATTCAGGCTTTTCTTAGAAAAGAGAGTTCTTAGTACTTAACAATTTCTTGAAAATCTTTAAAAATGATCAGTAAATGGAGATAATGGAGAGTTAGCAGACTATTGAGAAAGAGTGGAAAGAC
>JAHWFO010043834.1:0-13334 GCA_023313115.1 Rhysida immarginata
CAACGACGTCACAATTTTTTAAAGCTGGCTAAAATCTCATTCAGCTCCAGGTAAATTGAAATTTTAAAATTAAACACAATGGAAAGGAAGAAAGAAAAAATAAAATCCTTTCTTAGTGGCTGCTTAAGTAACAAAATAAGCCTACTGTCAAAATAAGCTTTAACGGTTTCGACTCGGCGATGATGAATCACTCAGCCAGGACATGTTATTTTATGTACAGGGTGAGTAAAAAGTCGTTGGACAACTTCCTTTCTTGGATATGCAAATTCCAATATAGGGAATAAATAAGAACTTGAGGGTGCTCTATCTAATGGAGCACCTTTCACTATCTCAGATGTACAAATTAGGATACATCCAAATTCTATCTCGAAAACTTTAAGAGATACACAAAAAATTCCAATTGGACATTTGTTCAATAGCAATTCCAAAAAAAAAACAAAAAAAAAACTCATCAAAATCCGATGAGCGGATCACCCAAAATCCTCATTGCAAGCTCTGCAACAGGACAATTGGCTCTTCTACTGTTTGTTGTTATAAACAGTCATCTGATACAAAGTAAGTCTTTCCATCAACCCAGATAGAGTTCAATGTGATGTCCACTTGCACCAAAGCATAATTTCAACGATGTATATATTATTTTAGTCAGATTTATTATTTTTTTAAGAAATAAACAAAACTTCAAAGTTTATTTCCTAAAATAATAAATCTGCTTAAAATTAAATAAGTCTTATTATTTTCAAACACGTTTTTAATAGAAAATCTACTGATACCAACAGTAAAGAGCAGGATTTCAATACATAATATTAAAACCCTCGTGTTTACCCATGTTTTTAACCAAATACACAGGCCTTTTACTATCTAGTAGGCCGTGCTTTTTTCCTATTGTTTTTTTCCTCAGCGGACAGGCAGTTAGTATCAAGTAGGCAGTGTTTAAAGTCGCTTTAAAAAAAAGAAAAAAAAAAGAAAAAACAAAGGCGTGTTGACCTAAACCCTTTTACACGAGTTACTTTTAGACGAGCTTCAAGTAGTATTTTAAGCCCATCGAAATCTATCATGTACACCAATCTTTCTTCTTATACCGTGCTTGTAATAAGTACAACGCTATTTACAACTCTAACAAGGGGAGGACACAACCTCCGTCACACCGATTTCGATGGGCTTAAACATACAACTTGGGGATCATCTAAAAGTTACTCGTGTAAAAGGGTTTAGGTGAACACACCTTCGTTTTTTAAAAAAGCGACGTCATAAAAGCTAATGACCACACAAATCGTCCGAGGGCGCCGCTGAAAAAAGCTCACGCTTTTAACAAAGGAGATTCCCATCTTGTATTTCTTCATCCATGGTAATAGGCATTAGGAATAGTTGGCTTAATAATTAATTAAGTGTCATTAATAAAATGAGATAAACAAACTAGAACATCAATTATAAACGTCATTTTTTCTGTACGTCATTTTTCTTCTTCGCATGGGTTCAACTAGTAGATATTACATGTACATAGTATATACAAATCTTGGAAATCTTATAAAAGAAAAACTCTTAGAATAATAATGTTTTTCTAAAACGTTCCCAAATTTTGGGAAATACGAGGGCTATTTTTAAAGTAAGATCCACTTTTTTGTAATAAAACAAAACTCTTATATATTTTCAAAATTTATTCTTTATATTCTAAATATTTTAAACTATTTTTCTACATAGTTTCCATGTTTATTTTAACGCTCAATGAGCTCCTGCATGTGCACTTCATAGACAGTGAGAAAAGCCAAACTGTTTTTACTTCTTCATTGTTGCTGAAACGCAGGTTGCCGATAAACTCCTTTAGTAACCGGAACAGGTGGTAATCACTGGACACAAGGTCCGGACTGTAAGGAGGGTGATCAAGTTGTTCCCAAACAAAAGATCTGATTAAGCTTGTGTTTGAGCAGAGTGTGGCCTTGCATTGTCGCGGAGCAGCAACACCACTAGTCCATTGCATTAGGTCCTTACACCTTACTGATATGGCGATGCATGTCCGTTGCTATTAAAAAACCTCGAATCTTAAACAGTTTAATGACAGTGTGATGCGCACAGACTGACGTCACGGCTGTAAATGGTGTCTGCCGGTTCACGAGAGATGCTAGGAGTCTGTACGCATACGCGCTGCTACGAGCTCGAGAGATTTCCAAAAATATTTACAAACGGGATTACTTATAGAACAACCCTCGTATTATACTTGAAATGGATTTATGAGACGAAAACAAGATTAACTTTCGGTACTTGGTTATGTCATTCCTTAATGAGTTATTAACTGTAAAATGTCTCCTATCTTTCCCAAATCCTTCGTATATGTGCTTACCTGCAGTTTCTTCCGGATCACTTCTTTGATCTTTCGTTTTCGATACCGCCGATACGTTCTCTGAATGAGAATTACTGCCTTTTTCTTTGAGACATATTGCGTGCGCTTTCTCCACCCCCGCCACAGTGCTTGTATTCTGATGGCAGCCATCTCTCGCCGCCGAAAAGCTCGTTGCCGTTGTAAGGTTTCCTCTATACTTTGCGCACGTTGATGCTCCAGGCATTCGCCAGCGGTACGTCGCACCTCTTCCATTCGCTGTACTTGAATTCGTTCGTTTTCCAGCCGACGTTCTTCTACCATTCGCATTTCCTCTAAATGTTGTATCTCTCTTTCCAGCTTCTGCTGTTCCTCACGCATCTGTTGCAGACGATACTCTTCCATTTTCATGAGCTGAAAGTAGCGCTCCTCTTGCCGCGCCTCTTCTTCTCTCTTCATTCTTTCCAGTTTCTCTTGTTCTTTTTGTAACGTCTTCAGTTGTTGACTCGAAATTGATGGTTGCAACCTGTTATCGTTAAGACTATTGTCCTCTAGAGAATTAGTCTGCGTCCCACGGGTTTCTTCGTGTCTTGAAGTCATCACTTCTGTTTCGGTCTCCTCCAAGGGAGATTCTTCCTCGGATTCGCAAGCTGATTCGGAGTGGATAAAATTGTCCTCATTGCCATTTATGCGTATATTTTCACTATCTTTAATTATGCTTTCACTTTTAGAATTGGTTACCGGAAGAGAGTCATTACTCTTGGCTAGATGACGTTTTGAGGCACATGTTACGAGAAGAAGCGAGTGCTTCACCGCCCGATCGCTAAGATCGCAGCCATCATCGCTTAAATCGGAATTTGAATCATAAGAAGACATACTGCTTACTGCGTCACCTTTCCCACCCTATAAAATAAGATAGTTAAAGTAAAAATAAGGAGTTTTAATTTTTAATTTTAATTTTAATTTTTAATTTATGTGCTTATTAATGTCAAATCTAAAATTCATCTAAAATAAAAGAAAAGGATATTTTATGTTTCTTCGAGTTGCACATGACCAGTTCTTAAAGGTCCAAAATAAAATTTCTTTTTATTCAATAGAGGGAACAATTTTTAAGATTTGCATGGGCTAATTGATTATAAATAACTTAAATAATGAATAAACACAAAGACAAATTAAGTGATAAAAATTAAAATCTTAAAGATAAACTCCACGGAAAAAATCGACTTTATTTTTTTTTGCATCATAACATTAATCCAGGTTATTAGAGTATTTATCATTCAAAATTTTTCTATTTTTCCTAATATTTTATTAAGAAAAATGCCTCGGAAAATTGAAAATTTGCGTGGGATCTTCCATTCCTTCTCCACAGAACACGGCGGAACAAGCTGTCATTTCCGGCCGCGAGAACCTCGGGGAATTTCGTCGCCGAGATTCTAGTCGCTTAGAACGATTCTCGAAATTGCCATTTATGCAGTCCGATTTAGTCGCATATCGTAAGATTTTGCTAACCTGTTTTATGTCGGAATGCCTTCAATTTGTTCTCTGTTTGGATGTGTATATAGACAGTCGGGTAGAAAGTTCACGTTTCATAGATTTCCAGAATCAGAATCAATTAAAAAACAGTGGATTAGTTTTTGACAGCGACGGAACTGGTATCCCACTCCAAAGAGCTTCGTGTGCTCATTTTGAAGCGCCTTGCTTTGTTTACGCATCTAAATGGGCCTGGCGTGCTTCAAGAACAACGACAGCAACAGCACTCGTTAAACGCCGAAGGAATGAGGAGGTAAGCCTATTAGGGAGGCACACGCCGCCCTAATGTGCACACGCCGACGCGGCAATCAGAAGATTCCGTTTCACGGTTTAATGCATAGGGCTGTATATCGCAGAAGTTGCAGTAGCATTTAATTCTGCTAACGGCCCTTATATATCGCTGTCACTGTTATCAAAATCGCAGTCGTCACTACCGGTTGTTTCATACTCATAGTCCATTGCGATGCCCAACTGACAACTAACCGATAGCGTCCAATGTGTTACGTCACGAATTCGAAACTCCTTCGCACTTCTCGACAACTTGTGACGTAACAGTTGCCGAACCATGGCGACAGTGTCTATCGCAGGGGGAGGGAAAAAATGAAAGTTTTTTTTATCAATTTCGAGTACGAATTGAAAATTTTTATACATGCTACGTTGTTATTGAGACTTTTATCTTTCATTTTAAACAAAGTTGTTTTGTGTGTGGAGTTTACCTTTAATGGTGGGTGACGCGGGTTTCGGTCTAGGGCAATCAAGTGAATCCCAATAAGCTAAATTTGAAAAGATATCCTAAAATTTTAATTTTTATTGCTTAAATGGTCCTTTCTTGTTACTCATTTAATTTTATCAGAAATATTAGACCCCATTCTCATAATACGAATAAATTATTTAGTTTTATACAGTCGTGATCTTAATTGCATATAACCCCATTTGGAAATTTTAATATATTATTATATCGGGTAATAAAAAATGAATGGTACAAAAAGAAAACATACCAACGACTATTACAAATAATTTCTTTCACAAAAACCAAAATAATAAGAACGATTAATTTTCAAAATTTTTACGGACATTCAAAGATGTTCGATGTGGGCGCTCCTGGTAATATGGCAGACGTCTAGACCAATGTTTCTTAAAGTGGGAGTCGTGAAATATTCTTGAGGGTCGCTGAAATTTTGAGGGTAACCCATATTTTTCAATTATTTATAAAGTGTAAACTTTATAATTGATTATTTCATTTTAATTAAACAAAAGAAATTACATTATTTTGGTGTTAAGTTTGCCTCCCGCCCAGATTTTTTCCTACGCTCACCCAAGGTTCAGGGGTTCTTTGGGATTTTTAAGTGTAAAAGGGGGTCGCGCAAAAATTGTAAGAAACACTGGCTGCCTAGTTTTTTATAGACGAGAACCCAGTCCGTGCCAGCATAGCCTGATCAACTGAGTCGAACTCATCGCCTATTCCCTGCTTTATTTGCTGCAATTCATTGTAAATCATTTAATTGTTGGAAATCCACCCTGTGATGTTGTTACCGTGAGGTGCTTATTACACAAATTTGGTCCGAAAAGGTCTCTAAACAACGATTACCGATTGATTTTTTCCATATTCTAATTACTATTACTAAAAAAAATTTTTTTGTCCGCAAAAAACGCATTGTTGGATGAATTGTTGCAGGAAAATCAGTTTCGCGTGGTAAAGTTTGAATACCATTGTTGTAGCCGTTGGTTTAAAGGATATTTTTCAATCTTTAACCGTCCCATATAGCCGACATTGACATAGATATTAATACGGACGTCAAACGGCTTCAACAATGGTTTAGTAATGCAGGCATGCTTATGAACCCTGAGAAGACTACGATACTCAAGTTAGATAAATACCACGAGCCTTGTACAACAACTATTCAAATTTTGGGCCTTATTTTCGGTAACCTAAAATTCACCCAGCAGGTCCAAAAGTTAGTATGCGTAGGAAACAGGTTAAATTTCCTCATCCAGAAAAGAAATTACCATTATATTAAAAACCACCGAGCTTCCAAAATTTACCTACGCCTTTCTGACATGGAGCCCACCTAATAGGCATTTACAAGAACAGCTGAAAGTTGCTTTTAACAATGTTATATGCATGGCCTTTAACCTGACGTCCAGACAGTCCATCACTCAAGCCTGCAACGAAGCCCAAATAATGAATTTTACTTCCCTCATGAACTTTACCAAACTTAAAGAACTTTCTAGGGCTCTTTTCTGTGTACGCCACTCAGCCCAATTTGTTTTGTCGTGGCTTAACGACGGTCCTAACTCCAGGAACTCCACACGTTACCTTCTGACTCCACCCAAGATCATCTCTTGTTGGAAAGAGAGATACTTCCCGTATAATACTTTCTGTTTATGGAATAGTCTACCCCTGGATCTGGGTCAGTCAATCTTATCTTTTCAGGACCAGAATTGTCATAATCATTCAAAACATATTAGTAAATTGTTACAAGTGTGGATTATGAACATACAATACAACACGCTTTAACCAGAGACTTTGCTCTTTGCGAGCGTAAAATTTTATAATAATAATAATAATAATAATAATAATAATAATAATAATAATAATAATCCACGGGCCATAATATATTTAAGATGATAAGTCATTTGCCTGGTTATTCCGGGGGTGGTGGAAGGAATAATATTTACTATTTAATCTACTAATTTACTGTTTTGCTACGGGATGGCCTAGGCTATACCTATAATAAAACTGTAGCCGGCCCGTGTCTGTACATAAAAAATATTTAAGTAAATCTTATGTGATAGGTCTTACTAACACTAACAGAAACCAAAACAATCATCTTTAGAATCTTTGTCTCTCTGTTTGTATGTTTGTTACCTCATCACGCAAAAACTACTATACTAAAATTAATGCGGTTTTCACAGTTGCATCGTTTTAGACGTAACTTAAAAATGGTGTATGATTTATCGTGATACGCCGTCTAGAAGCCGAGTTCTAGGCTCAACTCTCTTAAGCTCTCTAGGCTCAACTCTCTTAATACAAACTGACATGCGGGCAGGATATACTTTAGTTCACAAAACAAACAACAGATGGCGCTATAAGCAGTTTAAAACTCGCTATCGTTTGGTTGTATATGTTCCTTGATTATATTTTTATATTCTTTTATGCAAAGGTAACATTCAAGTACCTATACATAATATCTGAAAAAATGGAAGGAAATATTCCACCACCTGGATACGAATAAAGGACCACGAGTATCACGCTCGTTGCCTCTACCAATTGGGCTGTGGTGAACACGGTACAGGAAGCCCGTCATCAGGTGTTCTTATAGATACCAGGAAGTCACGATGGCCTAATTGGTGGAGGCATCGAGCATAATACTAGTGGTGTTGGTTCGAATCCAGGTCGTGGAATTTTTCCTTCCATTTTTTCTGATAATATCATTTCCTTATGATTGGAGTATCATCTCCAGTTTCCAGTTATTATTTCTTACCTATACATAAACTAATATCTAAGCTTAGCAACTTTTTTTTTAACCATGTTCTGGTTTAGAATTTTTAAGCATCCACGCAGGCTAGTACACAATAAGCGTTTTCTTTCGCTGATGCGGCTATTTTGAGTAAGAGTGCATCAAGTGAACGATAGGGTTTTTCAGTGTTGCTAAATGGAATCTGGAGAGTTAAACTTTCATGTTTTTTCGTTTTTTGTGAAATAAATTAAATACCGTGTGTTTCAAAAATTCCCGAACGCAGGAGATGACTTTCCCTGCATAATGTACTGTTGTGGAGGTATGCTGAAGGGCTGCTAGACAGGAGCCACTGTGTCTCAACCTCTTTTTTAGGGTTTTAGCATCATCTAAAACCCTATTAACGACGGTACAGATGTATGTAACATGTAAGTCACACGCCATAACTTTTGAAAGGATTGACCTACAGTATTTTTCATTAAAGAAGAACCAATCAGAATTGGCTGCTTATCGCTTAGTTACTCCGTTCATCTCTCGCGCGCAGCGGTTAAGTTAAAATGGAGGGCATTGCTCCACTTACTGACTCGTGTGAAAATGAAGCTTGTAACGTTTCAATTAATAGTGACAATATTTTCATGCCTTGCAAAAATAAACGTAGTGCCACTATTCAATGTCGTAGAAAAGAAACTATTATAGAAATGGTGGAATCAATGTAAAAAAACCCGACCCTTTTTGGAAGACGCACTCGAGAAAAAAAAAATAAATAAATAAAAATAAGAGAAGCGGTGTGCCGCCGATTTCGCATAAGCGGGAAGATTTACTATAGAATCATGAGATCATGAGGCAGAGAACTGAATACCAAGCATCTGGAAAGCCGATTACAACACCAGGTAAACGATATTTCATATTTTCATTGTTGTGGAGTGATTAAAAGCATTTTTAAAACTATCTTTCGGTAAAATTCAGTGTAGCGACTCCTAAATTTCTCGGCTGACGTCGCGTTTATGCTCTGAATTTATTATTGTAATATATCTATTTGTTATATTTAAAATACATAATCAAGAGCCCTTATGAGCTCTAGATATAATAATAATACATATAATAAATTAATAACAATAATATTCTTAAAGTTTTTTTAGAGCGTTTAGAACTTTGGTTTCTATAATTTCTCTGAGTCTTTGCAGATTGTTTAAACGTTTACATTATTTAACTTCTCGTTCTTTAACAAAATTTTGATCTCATAGAAACAGAAGTTTCATTAAAAAGTTATTACTTCATATATATAAGGTAAACGAAATTAAATGATCTACAAATTTCATGTGATCTGATGAAAATAATAAAATTTGGCTTTGATGTTGAGAAAAGTGTGATCAGGGAGTAAAGAATAGATTCTATTGAAGTTTCTGCAGCACAAGTTCCAGGAGAAAGTAACGGATAAACAGTGCACGCACCTGATTGGTTTCTACTCTGACCCGAACAAAGGTCAACGGACTTCTTCTATGAAAAATACTATAGAGGCTTGAAATTTTCTACACACGTAGGCCCTATACAGAGGACGGAGCGAAAAATATAACGAATCCTCTAGAGTGGACCAAACCATGTGTTTTTGTGGTTTTTCCAACTGACTTCCTTTCATGACCATGGAGTTTTGATTGCGTTTGAGCAATTTGTGATGTCAGAATTTGACTGTTTGACGTCAGAAGAACTCTATTTGTAGTATAGCGAATCCTCCCGCTACTGCTCGTAACATTTTGATGCGATAACTTTTGAAAGGATTGACCTAGAGGCTTGAAATTTTTTACACACGTAAGCCCTATACAGAGGACGGTGCGAAAAATATAGCGAATCCTCTTGGGTGGCCCGGGGCCCCTCAGAAGCCACTTGTATGAATTTCATGGTTCCTTTATCTTTTGAACAAAGAGGGTAAAAATCCTGAAATTTCGTAAATTTGTAGTGCGGCTTTAAAAAAATAAAACCAATATAAAAGAAAAGTGATATAAGCCTCTAGGGCCCCGCCAGAGGTCCCGAGGCCCCAAATACAATTGAAGCTATAACATTTGAACGGAACGACCTAGGACCTGAAATTTTATATATTTTTAGTGTGGTACTAAAAAAACATAACAAATATACAAGAAATGTAATGTAGGCCTATGGGGCCCGCCAGAAGACTCCGAGGCCTCAAATACAAATCAAGTATAACTTTTGAACGGAAAGGTCTAGAAACATGAAATTTTGTATATTTTTAGTTTAGTACTAAAAAATATAGCCAATATAGAAGGAAGCTGATATAAGCCTCTCGAACCCTGCCAGGGGCCTTGAGGCACCAAATACAATTGAAGCCATAGTAGTTGAACGGAAAGGCCCAGGAACCTGAAATTTTGTATATTCATAGTGTGGTACTAAAAAAATATTGCAAATATACAAAAAAGTAATATAGGCTCCAGCAGAGCCCCAAAGGCCCCAAACACAAGCAAAGCTACAACTTTTAAACGAAAACGTCTAGATATCTGAAATTTTGTTTACTTATAGAAAATTACTTAAAAATTTAGCTAATATACACGAAAAACTGTTATAAGGCTCTTATGTCTCCGCAGGGGCCCTGAAGCCCAAATCACAAATAAGCTCTAATATTTGAATAATAAAAAGGCCTAAGAACTTGAAGTTTTATATTTTTACAGTGCGTTATTTAAAACTGGTATAGGCCTCGGGGCCCCTGGCTGCCACAAATGCAAATGAAGCTATAAAATTTAAACGGAAAGGCCTACGGTCGTGAAATTTTGTTTAACCATAGTGTGGTATTTAAAAATATAGCTAATATATATTAAAAATTATATAAGTCTCTTGGCAGGCCTCAATCTCAAATCAAGCTATAAATTTAAAACCAGAATTCCAGAAATGTTTTATATTTATAATGTGTTGCTTAATATTTTAGCTATTATACACTAAAATTGATATAGTCCTCTGAGGTCTCGGCAGGGGGCGCGAGACTCCAAATACAATTTTTGTACGAAAAGGCCTAAGAACCTGAAATTTTGTATTTGTGCCCCTCCACTTATTATAGTCACGAGCCACTACTGCTCGTAACATTTTGATGCTAAAACCCTTTTATCGCTGGATAACGATGCCTTTTTTTTTCAATTAATGGATGCTCCCAGTCGTTACGAATCCTGCTATTTATTTTACATAAATGCAAATACGCGAATATGAGAGTGAAATAAAAGGTTAAAGTAAAAAATAGAAGTTTTATTTATAAAACCTGTATACGGTATTAAGCTTATTCCTCAGGCAATCTTAATCAATGCATGCAGTGCGTTTGAGCAGCGACTAGCGTATTGCCAAGAAGTGAATGGTGAATACTTTGAGCAAATGGTGTAACCTACATGTACCGTTTTCTTTGGGAATATAAAAATAAAATAAACACATTTGAGAAACTTTGCCACTATGTAAAACTGATTTTATGTAAATTATTTCAGCACATGGTTTATTTTAGTGGTTGGCCGAACATTACTCCTGCTGTCATAGGTTACGCTTTCCCTACACACAGAAGGGGCAGTTCGAGAACTTTTGAAACGCACAGTAAAATCGTTGTTATGCTTTTTTTTTTGTACCATTCATTTTGAATTACCCTGTACATTATAAAGCATTTTGCAATCTTATACTTGAAAGAAAAAAAAAGAGCAAACCAAACTTTTCATAGAATAAAATGAAAAATTCAAAAGAAATTCAATCAGTTCAGCCAGCAATTTATATTTTACTCTAGTTAGGTTACATTAAAATTACCATTGATTTCTGTTTACGAGTTTCACGCTCTTTGTTCTTCAGCCAAATTCTAGGTTTTGGAGCAAATCGTATCTGGTCATTTTTGGTTCCCGAACGTAGTGCAGATTGGTATCTGTACAAGCATAATATATAAACACATTATTATTTAACATTATTATTGTTGAGGAAAATCTCATATTAAATTCAGTCATAAAACTGGTAAAAGTTTTAATAAGTTTAAGCCCTAATCAAGGCCCTAAGAACTATTAAGGATACAAGCAGCTCCGAAAAGGGTGTTTCTTTGCAAGTTAAGAGCACGTAAATCAGGTAAGTTTAAAATTTCTACGTATCTACATAGCCCTTTTGTATTGGAATGTCTACAGCAGTCTTTTTCCACAAGCATTCCATTTCTATTTGTAAGTCCCGATACTTTGTGATCTTCTCTCGCTGCCTATCTTCAATCCGTGCATCACCTGGTATGGCGATATCAATAAGCCAGACTTTCTTTAACTCAACAACAGCTATCTTATCTATAATCTTGATGTGAAAATCTTAACCTCCTCTTTTTCCAGATTTGATAGTTCAGTGAATTTTGCTTCATTCAAATCAAAGATATGCCATATAATATATCAAACGACTCGTAACGACCAGTCATGTACGAATATATAAGAATAATTACAAAGTCCGAAGATGGTTGGATTTGATTCAGTGGTACATGTTCTAATGACACCATTATGGTATCAATGAAAAATTTCAGTGCTAAGATAAGTCATGTAATATATCAAACTAATTGCAATGACGTGTTATGATTCAGAGGGACTATGCTAATGACACCATCATACAACCATTTGGAAAGATACACGACAAAGATTTGGCAAATAATATATCAAACAACTTGTAATGACGTTGCATGAACACATATAAAGGAATAATTAATGAGTGTGAAGATGGTCGAATTTGATTTAAATCACTGGAACCTGTTTTTATGTTTCCAAAAGCAATGTTCAAACAGTTTGTGACCTATCGGTACTTCGTTATGTCATTCCTAAATGGTTTATTTATAATAATAAGTTAATAATATTTGAAATAATTTGTAATAAAAAAAAGATTTGGCCGGATCTACTACAACTACTTAAGCGCGAAGGGTTAGCTAAACTATTAAATAACTCAATTAATTTAACTTTCACATGGATGATCTCGAAAAGAAAAAAAGGGGGGTTACTCGCTTCCAAAAGAGTTATGATTTTATTCACTTATGATGTGAATCTGAAAATTTCTTCTTTGCCAGGTGCTCTTTTCAGTTTGAAAACTTACATACTTTTTTTCGTTACTGCTTAGAATTCTTAATAATTTTATGGAATCATTATTGTATATAAAACTTGATCCGTTTTTTCATATAAATACTAATATTTATCGAGAGCTATATTCAACCAAAATGTTTAATCTTTTGTTGTAGCTACTTAAGTTATAAAAAATTAATCAAAATTTTGGGCATTGCGGTTTTTAAATGTTATATGGAATAAAATAACAGTTGTCAACTTAACAGCAAGCCACACAAGGCATATGCCTGACACGCAGGAACTTCCATGACTACCATGTTGACGTCCTTGCGAGTGATGTCCAACAAGTCGCGATCTGGCATGAGGCCAAAACGGACGCAGCCCATTATCTCGCGGGCGTAGGTACGTCGACTCTTCCAGTCATGACTCAGCCATCGGACGGCCGCATCGAACACTTCTTTCTCTCTAGAAATTTTACGAAAAATAAAAACAGTGTAAATTGCATGATAAATAATTTCTAAACTAACGATTCTGTTGGATTATATTAAAAGTCCTTTATAGAGCGTGATCAGAAAAGCTTTTTCTTGATAAAATATGAATAACTCTGAAAGAAATTGCACGCACATCAAGCAGATGTACAAACATATACACTAATACATATAACGACTGATTTCTTCAATACATTTCTTATAGTAAAGAGATTTTGGATTTAACTCTTTAACGAGACAGGTTTTACTTTAGTAGGTTTGTGAGAGTCAGAATAACCGGATATAAGCTACAGAAAATCCCCACGTCGTACTATAAATAAACCGCTTCATACGTATTAGTACGGTAAGCTTCATACATGTGATAGAGAGATGGAAGGGCATTTTTACCATCTTCTCTGAACGCATAATCAATTGCCTTATATTAAAAGAAAAAAATATCATTTTTTGCTCTAATTTCAACTTTTTTTTTTTTAATTTCCTGACTCTAGGGCCCAATTTTTTGCTGTTT
>JAHWFO010043834.1:23334-47009 GCA_023313115.1 Rhysida immarginata
TTAAATCGTTGATCAAATGCCAGAGTTCTTTAGCATTTTTGGTCTTTTAAGCTAATAAATTTTGAATTGACAATGTTATTTAGTTCTTTGTACTCTTGTAGTAACTCCTTGGGAAAGTTAGAAAGTTTGCATTGTTTCCATAATTTATCTTTCGCTTTAATTAAATCTAACGCTTCTTCCGTTATCCATGGTTTATTGCTTTTACTTTTTTGCGGTTTTTTAATTATAGCTTTTTCATATATTTCTTTAAAACCATTTACCAATAGGTCGCATATTTCATCACAATTTGTTAGTTCCATAATATTGCTCCAGTTATACTTCTTAATTAGACAATTCACCATCCTGTTATTAATGACAGATGTCTCATTAACTACATTCGTCTTATATCCATTGTCATTTACTAATTTAAAGAACATTCAATTAGGTTATGATCTGCAAATTTTGTATCTAGTACTTTGACATCACATTGCCATTTCAGTATTCTTACTAGAACATGGTCAATAACAGAGTTAGTAACTTTTCCATTATATATCTCAGTTCTTGTTGAAGAGTTAGCTTTTTGAAGGATTCCATTTTGGGCAGCAATCAACAAGTATTTATCAACGTATTTATTTTTTTGGTTTAATAAGTCTATGTTGATATCTCTTAGAATTACCAAATTTTCTAGTTTCTTTTTTGCTTCAATATATGATTTTATTGAATTTTAATAATAATCATAATCATAAAAAAAGAAGTTGTTCAACAATTAACTTAAATAAAAACGTTATTCTGTCCGTCATCATTGACTTTCCCTCAGTACACGAGCGAAGCGAAGGCAACATCTAGTTAAACATATGACAGAGAACATTGCGAAACAAATTTTTACGAATGTATAGAATTATTCAAAGATTGATTCGAGTAAAGGGAGTCAATCTTAAATTCTGGCAGTATTAACATCATTCACGGTGTTACGATTTAGATTTGTATAGATTTGATACAAGGGGAGGTCGGTAAGTAAGTTACAAATTGATATAGAAATGAAACAAATAAGAGTATTGACTTGAAAACTACTTTTATTTATCCCCATAATCTCCCTGTATAATAAAGCACTTTTCCCATTGTTTCACAAGCCCCTCAAAACCAGCAGAATAAAATTCTTTTGGCTGCTGTCTGAACAAGGCAGTGACTTTGGTGCAGCTTCATCGTCGGTAAAGTGATGCTCACAGTCTTAGAGGCCCTAGGGCATATTGCTTACCACATTCTAGTTGCGAGAGTAAACTGTAAATGCAGACTCTTACTGTAACATCCTCGGAAACATTTTAATGCCATTCGACGGAAGCGACCAGAACTCGTCATCAAAAGCGTGTTGTTATTGCATGATAACGGGCTATCTCATATTGCAAGCAAGACAACTGAGATGCGCGAAAGTTCAACTGGGAAGTTTTCGAGCATCCTCCATATAGCCCTTACCTTGCTCCAACAACTTCCATTTGTTTGGCTTCAAGCTGTGCAAAGGGAAGTTACCGCCTGGTTTAGGCAACAGCCAAAGAATTTTATCTTATTAATTTTTGAGGGGGCTTGTGAAACGATGGGACAAGTGCCTCCTTGTACAGGGAGACACTGCGGAGAAATAAAAGTAGTTTTAAAGTCAATACTCTTATTTGTTTCATTTCTATATCATTTGTAACTTACTTACTGACTTCCCCTCGTAAAATGAAATTAATCAATTGAGGATACCGCTTTTTCACAATTTTTTGATTGATTATTTTTTACTTACTTACTTACTTTTCAAACCCGCTTATCCGTTAGGGTCGCGGGGGCAGCAGCCCTATGGAGGATCTCCAGCGATCGCGATCTTCCGCCATCAGGCGCATGTCCTCCCTGGTAATATCCAAGCGACTCGAACCCAGATTCTCCATGTAGTCTAGCCACCTGGTTCTAGGCCGACCCCTTGGTCTCTTACCCACCGGCTTGGAAAATAACAACTGCCTAGGAAGACTAGTTTGCGGCATCCGTATCACGTGGCCATACCAGCGCAACTGAGATCTCTCAATGCGGAGAAGTAGCGGCTCAACACCTAAAGATTCCCTTATTGTGCTGCTGTACACTCTATCTAGTAGGGTAACACCTGCCACACCTCTCAGGAATCTCATTTCGGCCGCTTGTACCCGCGATCGCACTCTTTTGGATTATTTTTTCATTATATTAATTTCCAGTTTCCTGGAATAACTTTCCTTACAATAGATTTAGTACCGGGTGTTTCAAAAATAACCAGTATATTTGAAAAATCAATAAAAACTAAACGGGCAACGATAGAAATACACCGTTTGTAATTTCGAAAGTTTGTCTGCCTGAAAATTTACTGTTGTCCCAAGCATATTGCAACACACGGTGTATTTCTATTGTTGCCCGTTTAGTTTTTATTGATTTTTCAAATATACCGGTCATTTTTGAAAAACCCGATATGTTAACATTATAGTTTCTGCCAGGACACACTGCATATATTGATAGAAATCTGGCCTAATTTATATATTATATTTACATATAATAAATCAGATTATGTTATAGGTACGGAGAGAGATATGCTAAAGAAAGCAAGGACATATTATTCTTCGGCCTATCCGATGCCCTCTGATTCTGAACGATTACCTTGCATCGGGGTTTCCATGACAGCAAATTTTTTTCCTGCGAGATCTTTCATAGATCATATAGTTTCTTGGTCGGCGAATTCAAAGGCTTCTATGCGCACACAGATCGCACAGAAATACACGTGGGCTGCATCGTCAGATATGATGGGAATGTTCAAAACAGAATCGCAGTGATTCCTGTTTTATTGCAAAAGATATAACGAAAAGAATCATTGATCAAGTCTTGTGGTATATGGTGCTGTATCCCGAAGGAAAAATCCGTTGTCCGTCTACGAAGAGCATGGGAATTCCTTCGCGAAAAACTGGTGCCAAAAATATCTGCTGGTAGTAGGGAGAGTTGACTTTCGCATTTGAAGATAATTTTTTTAAGCTTCAACTTTCAGCCTAACAACAACCATCAATCCTTTTGGTAAATTCTCATTGATTCTCGACAAGAATATTGTAATTTTTTCAGTTACGTGCATAAATGATAGCTCTTTCTTTGTTGCAATCAAAATAGGAGCCAGCCTCATCGAGAGTTACCATTTTCCTCCAGCTAAGTGCATCTCATATAGTTGTTTTTATTGGTTCAGCTACTTGGCTTGGTAGCATCTTACGAACTTTATTTTAATTTCAAATCCTTGTGGACAATCTTGTATACAGTTGCGACAATTGATTTCAGGATAGAGAGATTCTCAGTATTGAAGCGAATTTTCGTTTGATTGAAGATTTTAGAGAATCTTGCTTCGGCAATTTTTTTACTTTCTGTACAACGCCATTCGTTCTAATGTGACAAGAGTGAGCATTGGGTTCCACATGATAAACCAATCGTTGAGATACGCAAGGCTTACCAAGTTTTTTGACAGTACTAAAAAGCCCCTTCTTTGAAATTAATCTACCCTAAGTTTTGCATCTTTTCACAAGTTCTATCTACTTTTCTCCTCAAAGAAAACACAAATATACCCTTTTACGCAAGTATCAGGCTTCCGTGACAATTTAAGATAAAATAGTACATGTTTTACTTTATAGGAAAGAACGTTAGTCGCGGTAATACGAAAATGTAATTCTCCAAGTAATCCGCGGGTAAACTTGTACTTGTGGATTTTCGCGCCTTTCCATAAAGCGTTAATGGCGTTCTAAATTATGGACTAATTTTATCCAAGTGAAAAGTATTCGATTAAATCTAATAACTTAACTACAGTATTTGACTTATCTCCTTATTTCTAACGAAATCTCCCTTCACAATAGACAGGTATGAATCGAATTTTTTTTAAAGGGCAGAACTCACAACTTGGACATACGCTCTTTTAAAAAAAACTCGATTCAAAAGCTATTGTTTGAACCTCAGTTTAACGAAATTTCTGTTTAGCGAATATTTTTCTTGGTCGTGGCCACAGCCTTCTATTTTAATATGAACTTGACTGGACTTTAACAAATTTCGCTTTAACGAAATTTCACTTTAATGTATCCAGTTAGTTAGTCCTGCTAACATTGGTAATTTAACGAAGCGTTAGGCCTAGGCTGATGTCCATAGTAATATGTTTTAACACAATACACTCACTCACCAAAAGTCATGGCACACCCCTCCAATCAGGTTCCCTGTCTGTAATGAGACAGATCCCGCTGCTTCCATTCGGGGAATGCAGGTGCACAGGAGTCCTTGATATCACACAATCATTGTAAGCAAAATTTGCTGCAGAAATGCAGCATGCCGAGAGCTACCTGCATTTGAACAGGGGATGATTGTTGGTGCCAGACGGAAGGGTGCCTCAATATCAGATGTAGCAAACACCCTGCAATTTTCCTGCAATATATTTTCTATCGAGAATACACCCAACGAGGGGTTACAACCCATGTCGGACAACGGACGGGCCACCCACGCCTCATTGATGCCAGAGGTGTTCGCCGGGTCACCTGGTTTGCAACTGCTGACCGAAGAGCGACAGTGGACCAAATCATCATGCAGTGCAACCAGGGACTTCCCACGACGACAATTTGGCGAACCTTGACAGCTGCAGGCTTTGGGAGCAGGAGGTCGAATCTTGATAGCTGCACATCGTCGGCAACGCCTAGCCTGGGTCAACCAAGATCGACATTGGACCACTGAGGACTGGTGAAGGGTTGCCTGGTTCAAAGAGTCACAGTTTAAACTGTATCGGGCCGATGTTCGTGGCTATGGGCCCCGCTTATCAGGTAGGGAGCACTCAGGCAGGTGGAGGCTCAATACTTGTCTGGGGTGTTTTCTCGTGGCATGCAATGGGTCCATCCTGCAATTTTCCCGCACAACAGTTGCAAGGGTCTATCGAGAGTATAACTATCAAGGGGTTACAACCCATGTCGGACAGTGGACGGGCCGCCCACGCCTCATTGATGCTAGAGGTGTTCGCTGGTTTACCCGTCTTGCAACTGCTGAACGAAGTGCGATAGCGAGCCAAATCACCATGCAGTACAACCAGGGACGTCCCACAACTGTGCCCGTGACGACAATTCTGTGAACCTTGGCAGCTGCAGGTTTTGGGAGCAGGAGGCCACGACCAGTGCCACTCTTGACAGCTGCACATCGTCGGCAATGCTAGCCTGGGCCAACCAAGATCGACATTGGACCACTGAGGACTGGTGAAGGGTTGCCTGGTTCAAAGAGTCACAGTTTAAGCTGTATCGGGCCGATGTTCGTGTCCGTGTCTGGCGCAGGCCACACGAAACCATGGGCACCGCTTGTAAGGTCTGTGGTGTTTTCTCGTGGCATGCAATAGAGGTTCATTGGTGCATCTGACATCCACTCTGCGTGCTACTTCCTACGTCGATCTGCTTGGAGACCACCTGCACCCCTTCATGAACTGTTTTACCCCGCGGACGACGGCATCTTCTAGCAAGATAATGCGCCTCCACACATGGTCCTTGTGACACGGCAGTGGCTAGAGGAACATGCTGTCGACGTCACGACAATGATTTGGCCTCCATTTTACCCAGATTGCAATCCCATTGAACATTTGTGGGACGTCATTGAACGATCTGTCATGTCATCACCAACACACTGGTTAATTCAGCATCATTATGGCTTAGTGGCTGTGGATGGGTTCCGGGGACTGGTAGACTCTCTTCCATGAAGTGTTGCCGCCGTTAACCGGGCCAGAGGGGACCCAACACATTATTAGGCAGGCGTGCCATGACTTTTGGTGAGTGAGTGTATACGGTATAACTGCCGATCCAATCAGTTCTGTAATATGCGATTAATAGAAAATGATGACCATGAATAAATACGAGATTGATGCATATGACCATCGCGCATGTGGTAATTAGAACATTGAATTTTAAAATTATTTACTGTAGCTAAGTAACTGAAGAATATTTTATGTGTAGCTGTTTTAATCTCTTTTCTAATGTACTTCTATACTACCACAGTACTTGATTTCTGTATTTATTACAATTTGTTTGCTTGGTTTGCCTGGGGACTATCTGATATTTCGGGTTAGTTTTAGAACAGAAAATACTTTGAAATGCATTAAAAAGATGTTTTTTGTATAGCTATGAAGATGTTATATAGATAGTTCTTCCTTATTTCGAAGTTTTTTATGGAAGTTTCACGTTAACAAAATTTCAGTTTAACGAATTTTTTTCTTAGTTCCTAGGAATTTGTTAAATTGAGGTTCGACAGTATAAGTTCTTCAGATGGAAAACTCCTTTGTTCAAGTTTGTCCTCTTTCTGTTATTGCAGCGACACAATCCCATACATTGCCTGGTAATTTGTTCAAAACCACTGTTCAGTCAAAATATTATGACCATATCCAATAGAAGAATTGGCTATAAAATCAGCTAGCCGGTGCACACGCAAAAATGTGGACTCGTTTTACTTAGGGCACTTCACACGTTGACCATTCTTATTTTGCCAGAGACATTAAATTGTCCTGTGTTCATGCAGATATGCTCTTTATGCTTCGAAATGGAACTTGTCTATACAGCTCTCTAGAGAGTTTTACAGATAAACGGTTATCAAAATTGAATTTAGGGCTGAGACATGACCTATGACTGATATTTGGTGCGTTTTTTTTTAAGTTTCGAACCGAAAGTGCTCCAGTCAGAAAAGCTAAGGAAACTTCAAGAAGGATTGCCTAACTTTTTTTTCTATCTGCACCAACCATCCATCCAGTCAAGTTAACAGATTTCTGAAGCAATCTGCCCTTCTATTTTTGAATTTAGAGTTTATGATCCATTTCGAACTAAAATTTTGTTTATTTCATTGAATGGATGGATGCTTTGTTATTACTGAAAGCTATTCTTGATCATGTACATCATCCTTTCTTCCAGTTTCGGTAACATTTTCACATGAAAATAGATCTACTAATTGAGTGTTTACAGTTTTAGAGGCAAAAGTCACAGCTTGACATTTTACAATAAAATCCTATTAAAGTCGAAGCCAACTAACCTTAGGAATTCCATACAGCCCAATTACTCAGTTCCAAGAGGTAAAAAGAGACATTGCGCTTGCACAATTCATAAAACCATAGTTCTCCGCATAAAGTGGATGTGAACGTTCGAGCAGTTTTTTAGATGTGACATCATGTTTTGTTTAAAGCGAATGAGACGTGTGGAAACTCTTTTCGTTTTCAAATGAGCGCGGAGTGAAACATATCGTGAAGCATCACGTGACTACAGTTTGCAAATCGATCCAATTCCTAAGGTTAGCTGGCAGTGACTGTAATTGGACAAATACATATAATAGAACAGTGATTTGCAATGTTGAGACGCTTTATCTACAATTAACTATAATATAAGCAGTGTCTTTTATGTTACAGAGAAATTAATTAAAAAGTTTAACCTGCGAATATCTATCCTGTCATCAGACAAAAGATCTTCTAATTGTTCAACACTGTAATCTAGAAATTCGGACTTCTTAACAATATCCCGAAATGCTCTACGAGCACGTGGTGGTATTGATGAGTTTGAGTTCTTCATTTCTCCTCCCCTCTTAGCCTTAAGGGAAGCCACTAAAAAATCAGTACAAATTCTTTCGGCCTCTAGAAGGAAGCACAGATTAAATTATCTATGGTTAATGGATATTTTATAAAAGTAAAATTTTATTCTTTAAAATAGTTTGGATTAGGAAATTGCATTTTCTTTTTCATTTAAATGAATAGTCACCCACCTGTCATTTGCAGTTTCTGTGCAGCATCCGTTACGTCAGCCACATTGTCCATCGTGATCGACAACTTTCCCGTATTCATCCATTCCATGAGGGTTTTGAACGCACCTAATGGGATTACCAGCGGGGTAATGTCTACAGCTACCCGACCCTCGACGAATTTTCCCTTAAAATAAAGACTGTGCTTGATTAGCACTTTCCTGAAATATAAAATTGTGACATGGCTAAGAGAAGTATCTAACCTCCTTGAGTAATCTAACCTAACCTAATTTTAACAGCATTGGTTGTCTAAAAGGAAAGCATCTTTTCTTATACATAATCTTTTCTTATACATAAATTACCGTGCTTTTATGAATGACTGACGCGGAAATATGTAAACGATTAGAAATTATCTTCAGGCTAATTGACACAATATACTGAGCCCATTGTTGAATTTTTACTAAATACAAAATTGTATATTTTTAAAGGGATCTCTTTAATCACCGTCTGTCCCATACGTTGGCAGATGTGATCAAACGGCTACGGAGCATTTACACAACCACGACATGCAAGTGCAGCTGTCTCGCGGTGACTCTAGTGGTCTTCTCCCACTAGAATCGTTCCTGAGTACATTTTTATATCTTTATATACACAAATTTGGTAAATGTGACTTCGCGATCACCGAACGTGACCTTTCTAAACTTTAACAAGAAGATGATTTTAAAACTTTCTCGCAGACGTAATTCGATCGATATTAAAAAAAGAAATGAAAATCTACAGCATTTTGCTTCTCTGTTTTCAGCAGTGTAATTTGCATAGGTGATTTCTTAATAATTTCGTACATAATAGCTCAATAGGGTTATCAATGGGGATCTGAGCTTAGCAATGAAGTAGACACGTTATCTACTTAATTCAAGAGTGTTCAACTGTTTTTTAACAGGAGATTAGACAACATGATCGCAACAAATAGTTATGAACAGACATATCTACGCTTGAAGATTTCCCAATTCAGTTATAATTGCATTAACTCTTTCTCTAGGTTAATGTTTTAATTCAGAATGTTGATGCGATGGCTGGGCTGGTTATTTTAGATGCCTGCTATGATGTTGCGACAAAAATGTTAACAAAAAGTTTTGGAAAAAAGAAATATTAGTGAAATATTAGTGAATGCGCTCTTACCGGTGAAACAAGTGAGTAACAATCATAGATAATTTGGCAAGATAACGTATCTATAACCTTGCTAAACATTCTAAAGAAGGGTTTAAGAGCCATAACATTGAACTGATGAAGTATGGGAAATTATCGAGAGATGTGTATCAAGGGGGACGCCAATTTGATAACACGCTACGTTATCACACGCATACTTTAAAAAACTTGCATGTGAACTGTTCGAGAGGATCATTTCGCTGAAAAAGACGTAAGCAGTGCTTAATTAAATGATTCAAACAAATCTCCCATTCCTTATTTATTCTTTCTGTATTCAATTAAAACTCAGCACTAAAGACGTAAGCATTTTCGCATTATAGGCATTCTGAAAAAGAAATTCTTAATCTTTTACTATGGAAAAAAGGACGATTTGACATTGTCAAAGTCTGTTTCTACTTGGATTTGTAGTAGAATCGATTTCTGTGACCACAACGAACTGCTTTAGCAAACGAGTAGCGTTTCCATGACGTTTCCACTTCACAGTAAATTGGCCAACAGTTGACCGGAACAACCTAGATTGCGCATAAATCTTATAGAATGACCAAATTTGTGGGCTCCTGCAATCATGTCAAGTTCAAACGGACTGGTTCTTTTTCATGCAAGCATTGTAACGTAAATCACATTAGATGACCTTCAGTGTTCGCCTCTCACGTATATTAGGTATCCTGGGCCAAATGTTTGGAAGAGATGGTTCTGCAGCATGGCCCACAAGTTCTCCGGACATACTGTAACACCTTTAGACTTCTTCCTGTGGGATATGTTGAGGATAAAATGCTTGCTACACCGGTCCCCGATGTGAACATATTCAAGACAAGAATAACGGATGTGATATTGACGGTAACAGAAGACATGCTGGCGAATACGTGGCCAGAAATTGAATATCGTCTAATGTTCTCAGAGCTCTGAAAGGTGCAAATTTTGAAGTGTACTAACGATGTGAAGATAAACTTTTTGAGGTGAAGATCATAATACCAATATCTATCTGATATAGTTTTTTTTATATTAATTTCCTTTATCAGATAAAGACTGTGTTCACCCTGTATATCTGCACGTATAAAATGGCGTAACGCAGTGGAAGCAAAGAAATTAGCTGTACACAGTAGGTAGTATGTAAAATTGTCGATTTAATTTAAAAATTGCAAAACTACAATGGCAAGATAGTCTTGCTCTTAGTTGATCGTAAGAGGATAGCTATCTGACAGGGCCACAGCCAAAACCGAGCAGACTAAATGAAGATTTAAACACAGAAACAAAGAACCCGTTATCTACTGGTACTTACAATGAACAGTGACACTTATACCTCTTACAAAGCTATGAACATGGTAATAAGAGGTACTGATTGAGGACCCCTATTATCAATATCAAATGAAAACAACAAATAAGCCCCACAGTATATGATTGCAAAAATGGGCGAATACAAATGGATACAGTATGCGAACACAATGTCTATTCTCTTCGACTTAGATTCTTTTCAAGAGCTGCTATCGGACATTCAATATGATCCACTATGGAGTCAACCTGCCATCACCGTAATGGGTTCTCACACAATCTTCCCGAAAACACGGCGACGCTAGGCGTTTATTAAATATATTTGGTAACTAGGACCTAGGGAGCAAATATAGATGACCCAGTTAAATCATCTAACACAGCATAAGCTGGACACAGCAATGACAAGTTTCAAAACTTAATAAAGGCTGACCTAATAGTAAATTAAGCAAAGTAAAAATATACCTATGATTAGCTCGGTGCATACCGTATGGATGAATGGCTCCTAAATCGTCTTGCAAATAGGCGTGGATTCCCCAGGGCATTACGTGTAACATCTCAATATCGTTATTGGGGAGCACCCAACGAAATTCCCTCCTAACGCGAATTTGCGATAGCCCACACATACAATAACTAGCGCATGACTTGCATTGGTTGGCGCTAATAAAGAGCTACAGATTAGTGCACGAACAAGAATTCGCGTACTAACGCCGCAGTAGCACTGGCATAAAGAAAAAGCATACTCACGAAATTCACCACTGTACGAATCTTGTTTCTCGCTTGCAACGGACCTAGCACAGCTTTAAGCGGAGGCGGGACAGTTGGGCTCGGAACTCGCAGCACTCTTCTCTAGTTCAGAAGATGCTACCGGCTTGGCTGACGAGGTGATAGAATTCGGTTCTAAGATTCCGCTTTCGGCACGATGCTCGCTACTACGCAGCAACTTCATGGAATTCGACTCTTTCTCCGATGAATGAATGCTTCGACTCACTCGCGTTGTTGAGCTGCCTGCCTTGCTAGACAAATGGCTGAAGGAATACGAACTTGCTCCTTATTTCCAGTACTATTTCCAGTCGAGACCTTTATGGTCGCGGCGACTTGTCCCGCACGAGTTCTCTGACCTAACTGACCATGAGCATCTCCACTCACTACCCGACATCATTTCCTCCTTCCATAATTTCTTCCATTGCGCTCTTTTCCTCTTCCTCCTAACTTTTTCCTTCGCTATCGCGTCCATGGATGACGCCAATAACAATTTCCTCTTCTCTCTCGGCTTCGCTGCCAGCCTCGGCGCTCAGCTCTCGTGACACCCTCTCCCCTGCAGCTCACGAACTTTGACCTATTTTAGGCTTAAGAGTCTCTCTCTTCGGAAAGTATCGCAACATGACGCAGTTTACCTTGGGAATGGCGTTTCTCCCTTCTCGCGCTCTAGCACGACGCTGCTGAAAAAAACTGCTGAATTAGCCCCTTGCAATGGTGCAGGTTTCTCTCTAGTTCCCAGGTTGGCTTAGGATAGACAGCCCACTTGACAAGAAATTGCCAATGAGGTATTTTGCCCCTGACATCCAATAGATGGCTGACTTTATAGACGTTCGGGAACTGCAGGCCAACAATAGGCCCTGGGTTTTTTTTCTTTTTGCTTTTGCTTTCGATATAGCACTTAAGGAAGTTGGCATGAACTACCTTTGCCCCACCCCCAGTGTAGGGGAATAGCCAACTTTGCTGAAACCTTGTTGACTATCTTGAATACCTTAAAGGGGCTGATGTATTTGGAGTACAGCTTTTTTCCTTTTTTGTGCGCTAGAGCTTGGAGTCTGGTAGCCAACACCAGTACTTTATCTCCGGATTTAAAAGGGAAGCTGCTATGCCTGCTGCCAAAATTCTTCTTATACCTGGCGTTAGCTTTTCTAATATTCTTTTTCGCCTACTGAAGCAATTGTTTTAAATGTTGTTTTAAATGCTAAATCGCGTTAGCATATTTGTTGATCGAGGAAAGAATTTGTACTTCTCTCCCCAAATCTTGAAAATAAGGTGACATCCTGGTGGACTCGGAAATTAACACATTTATGGCAGTTTCCACCGCAGCCAAGAAGCAGTCCCAATCAGACTTATCCAAATTGACATAGTTGCGAAGCACTTGGACAATGGTCTGACTGGCCTGCTCGGACTGACCATCTGCTTGAGGATGGTAGGTGCTGGCAAATTTGAGGGAAGTGCCTAGCAATTTAAAAATATGCCTACAAACCTCTGACATAAATCTTATGTCCCGATCCGAGACAATGGCTTTCTGGAAGCCGTGACTCTTAAATATGTGGTCCACCAGGAGTCGAGCCGTACCTTCTGTTGTAATCGAGGATTGACATGGCAAAAGCAGCACCCTCTTAGTCAACTTGTCCGTGACTGTGAGGAGAGCATCGTGCCTGTGGGCGGTGAGTGGTAGCGGTAATATATAATTGATGGCTATTGTGTGCCAATGGTGCAGAAGGATTTCTGGCAGCTGTAACCTACCATAAGGCTTCTGATGGGGACCTTATTTTTCTGGCAGTCTATACATTGCCTTACAAATTTGGCTATGCTGGATGCCATATTGGCCCAAAAGTAGAGGTGCTTGACTCTATTGAGGGTTTTGAAAGTGCCCATGTGTCCAGCTGTCGAGTCTCCATGAAGAGAAATTAATAACGGCTGTATGATTTGTCTGGCTCGTGGTAGGACAAGAACTTCCGTCTGGGCTGTGTGTTTATATAATAGTCCCTCTTCCCAAAAATAGGGCCCGTCCTCCGTGCCCATTTTGCTTTTGGTCCATTTACATTTAGCATAGTTTTTCTTTATCAACTCTAGAGTTTCTTTCTTTAGTTCCCAGCATGATTTCGTGAGGGCTAACGCTATAGTTTTCTTCTTTCCCCCCTCTTTGGTCTTTATTCCCTTCTTTGCTACCTAGGTAAGGCTCACTTTCAACTGACTCCTATCTTTATTGTTGTTAAACTTATAAATTCCCGGAAATGGCAAATTAAAAACCACAATATTTGCAAAAACCCAGAATAAATAATCAAGGGAAAAAAGAATGTGGATATGTTAACTGTAAGAAAAGAAATGAAAGACTCTTTAACCACAACACTAAATAAAAAGGTTGTATTTTTCTTTTTATTTAGTTTGTGGTTGAAGAGTCTTTCATTTCTTTTCTTACATCTTTATTGTTGATTAATGTCTCGTCTGTCGCATGGCCCATCGTAATGAGTGGGCCGACTGCTCTAATAAGCTCTTCCTTATTTTGGCCAGAAATGTGTTAATATACAACCGGCCTTTTTGCTCCTCTGTATGTGATTTCAATTGATTTGCGAAAGTTCGGAAACAGTTGTTAAAATTTACTATATCCTGCTTATTGTAAGTGGTTTTTGCTAGTATATTATAAATGACTCGCTCCATGTTCTCCTTTCCCTTATTCTTATTCATCATCTATCTATATATATAAAGAAGGATGTTTGTGGGTCTGTACGTCTGTGGGTCTGTGGGTGGGTCTGTGGGTCTGTGTGTACGTTTTTTATACAAATCTACAGTTTTTTTCCGATCTTGATGAAATTTCGCATACATGACCTTCAAAGCATGAGGAAGGTCACTGTCTACTTCAGATTTCGGAAAAATAATAATTATTGATAAAAAATCGATATTCATGGTTATGGCAGGGCATATTAATGAGAAATATCGCATGACCAACAATGCAAGACAAAGTTTTTGCAACAATGGTATCAACACGCAATTCACAAACACTCTGCACGGACCAACAATATATATCTCATGACCAACAATGCAAATAAAAGTTTGCGCAACAATAGGTATCAACAATGGTTTCAACACGCAATTCACCAATAACAATGAGCTCAAAATGATGATGCAATGATAAAGCAATCCTTTCCAAGAATTATAACAATGAACATAAAATGATGATGTAATATGGATAAGTTTCAATTTGTAACAATGCATAGAATTCCTGTTATTCAGGTTTTTCTTAGAAAAGAGAGTTCTTAGTACTTAACAATTTCTTGAAAATCTTTAAAAATGATCAGTAGCTGGAGATAATGAAGAGTTAGCAGACTATTGAGAAAGAGTGGAAAGACGACAGAGAAAGCAAACCTTTAGCTCCGTGCTGTATTGAGCAAATGGGAAGCAAGTAAATAGAAGAATTGGCGACCGCTAGACTACCCCAAGTGATGAAAGGCCAAATTTTGCTTCAACACAGCGAGAGAAGAGTGGAAATTGCAACAACATCAAGTGTAGATCTGAAGTAAGATTATCTGAGTAAGAAATTATTGGAGCAGTCCATCCATTTTGAGCCTTTAAAAAGATTTTTTTCGAATTTTCATTAAGAATTTTTACTGTATTAATTCTAAGCATTTTCATGTGTTTATTTTTAAGATATTGCAAAATTTAATTTAATTTTTGAGATTGTTCTGTTTACATCCCAAGTGTAATAATCCCGGGCAACGCCGGGTACTTCTTCTAGTTATCTTATAATTGCGTCTAATCAGAGGCGAAGCTAAGGAGACATGAAAGGTAATAATTATTCTATTTAGGTTATGTAAGGAAAGGCCAAATAGAGTGATGGGTTCTCCCGACAAGAGATGGACAAACTAAGTTCATCTTGATAATAATAATGGCAGAAATGCGCTTTTTTTTTTTATTGTGTTCTACTTATCATAAGGAGGGGTGGAAACTGAGGAAAAATGAGAGTGAGAAAGAGATGTTAATAAAAGGTTATTAAGAGCTTTATATATAAAAGTATTATATATGATGGAACACAACTCCCTTACAATTAATAAGCTCTGGGCATTTCTAGATGATAGATTCATTCCAACTGTCCAGTTGTCCACAGTACAGTTCCAAATTCACTGGTTCTTTGATGGGAGCTTGAAAACTATTCCCCTCAATGTGAAATTTTGTGTTAAATTAAGGAAATCGGCCATAGGATATAAAAGCTCATGGAGCTTATATTATTAAATTTTTACCTAATAAAAATCGAATTTCCTGTATATGTTCAATTTGTCTGATAATTAATTTTATACATTTATTAATTTCATTCTGAAAATGAAGGATACTGAAGCGGTATATGCAGTTTGGGGCAACAAGATCACGTTTATAGTAACCACTCATTTTAGCCGTTATATCACGTCGTCTACAAAAGCTGTATTTGAATACTGTTTTTAAAAGTAACGGCATTTATTGTTTACCTTTCAAAATAAATTTTCGTTAATAAATTATTTTATTAAAGTTTTTTTCTGATCATTTATTTATTATCTCGACCAACTGAAACACCCGACGAATTTGTCTCCGACAAATTGACCGCCCGACCAACTGACACCTCGACAAATTGACGTTCGGCTAATTGACGTCCGACGAACTAACCACCCGACCAACTGACACAGTCGACGAAATGACGTTCGACGAATCGACCCTCGACGAACTGACTTGATACCTGTATGAAGATGTATATGGCGGATTTGATTCCAACTGCTGTCCTTTACGAGCTCGAAAATTTCATACTACTGTCAAGATTTAATACTAACAATGATAAACGCTATCGCTGGCAATGATAAACGCATGCCGTTCACCATTATATCCGCCAATTTGTAGGCACTTAAATCCGCGAATAGACTTTTTAACTTCCGTTATATATATATTTGTAAAGCTCAAAACGCCGATTTTAACAAAAAAAAAAAAATTTGACTACAGCCAACACCTCCTAGAAAGAAAGCCTTACAACTGAAACGTCACATATTGTTACATCATCATAATTCGACCATTGCTGACCGTATTTCTACCAATAGTAAGCCCTAAATTTGGTCGACTTTTGATGAAGTACACTGCTCAAAACAATTAAAGGAACACTTGTAGAATCCCCTACAGAAGGCGTAAATAATACTTTTTAGCAATTTCATCTTCTGCAACATGATACCTACTATCTCCCTTATAGGAAACGGTTGAAGCCAACACATTTTGCTGCCAGATATTCTGAGAAATTTGCATAGCAATATAACCCCCCGGAAAACAAAGTGGTTACATGCCTGTACACTCTTTGCTTGGAGATAACGGTCAAACATTAGAAGGTTCAGGCATACCTGTAACGTTGTTGTTAGTGCTCTGACATGCCACGAAGGCATCTTGAAGCAGTAGAAGCTGCGAGAGCCGTAACATTGCTCCAAACGGGTCAGTCATTTCTGACTGTGGCAAATGCCCTCAATGTGTCCTCTTCCGTTATTTTCCGACTGTGGACACGATTCCTAACGACTGGCCAGTACACACGAAGAGATGGGCAAGGTCGCCGACGCTCAACAACCGCCAATCAAGATTGTTATGTGCGGACTTGTGCCCTGCGCCGAAGAACCTCAACGGCCAGAGACCTGAGAAACGACCTGCAGATGTCAACTGGGGTAGCTGTTTCAGATCAAACAATCCGGAACAGATTACGTGAAGTTGGCTTGAGAGCCAGACGACCAAATCGAGTGCCTAGGCTAACCCGCCAGCACATACAGGCGCGACTAGAGTTCACATCAACATGTCATCTGGCAGCTTCGCCACTGCGTTCTGTTCTCTTCACAGACGAGTCAAGATTCCGCCTGACCCGCTGTGATGGCCGTCTACGTGTCTGGAGACGACGTGGTGAGCGAAACACCGACGCAACAGTTTGTGAGACTGACCGAATGGGATGTTGTTCCATTATGGTTTGGGCTGGCATCTCAATAGACCATCGAACGGATCTTGTGGTCGTCCGAGGGCGAATGACCGCTGACGTTTACATTCGTGACATTCTGGAAGAACATGTGATTGTTGCTGCACATGTCATGGGGCCTGGATTCCTTCTGATGCAGGATAATGCTCGTCCACACACTGCAGCTGTCACTCAAGATTTCCTACGGATGCATGGCATTCAGACCATGAGGTGGCCTGCAATGAGTCCAGACCTAAATCCCCTTGAACATCTTTGGGAGATGCTGGACAGGCGAATTCGACACCGCCCTTCAGCTCCAGAAACACTGCAACAGCTCATCCAGGCACTTACTGAGGAATGGGACCGGCTTCCCCAAGATCACATCCGTCGACTGATACGGAGCATACCTCGAAGGTGCATGGTGGTTACTGCAGCCCATGGTAGGCATACACATTACTGAGTGGTGCAAAAACTGATCCCTGAAGAAACAGGGCATTCTCAACACAACGTCCAAAGGACATTTCACTTTGTTTTAGGCAGGGGTCCTGCAGTTTCCTGTTTTTTCTTTGTTTCTTCACCAGTTGTTTCAATAATGCATTCTATTGTTAAATAAACCGTCTTTTAATGATCACATACAGCGATTTTGTTTATATTATTCGTAGTTGCTTCTGCACGCTGCTTAATAGAAGTGTTCCTTTAAATGTTTTGAGCAGTGTAACAATGTATGAATTTTCAGTTGTGAGGCTTTCTTTCTAGGAAGTGTTGCTACAGCCCAAACTTAACAGTGTATTTTAACGATCGTACAACCTAACAAAACTGTCAGCTAATGTTAAGTATTTGTTGCTGAACGCGTAATGCATTGTTAAGTTTGGGAAGTAGCCAAATTCAAGCAATAGAGGGGGCAAAAATCGACTATTCAGTAAATTCCTCTTCAGTAAATTACTCTTCAGCAATTCAAGTTAGCCTCCAACAGTGGAATTCGCGCGAGTGCACAGATCAGAGGATTAAAAGACCATGACTATACTATTGCTGGAAATCACGATATATAGATATTCATGGTCATCGAGCTTCGGTCATTTTCCATTGTCTCGAGAAGCTAAGGAAAACAGATCGCGCCAGGTGCCGCATAGAGCGCACTATACCGACCGCAACCTGCGATAGAGATTTTCATTGAAACTGAATACGAAAGTAAAGTTTCTGTTTGCCGATAGGGTGGCGCTGCAGGCGCAGTTGGGCAGATTGTACATGCAGCGCCACTTTTCAATAGAGTTCCCACCCTATCGGGAGCTAGAAACTTTAGCTTCATTTTAACAATGGAGCTCGATGACCATGAATATCTATAGACCGTGCTGGAAATAAAACAATAAAGCATGGAAATAGAATTATTAAGAAAATTGTTGTAAATAAAGCAACAAAGCGTGGAAAGAGAAGTTTTATGAAAATTATTATCGCCAAAGAATACTGGACGCCCTCTATTGGGGGAATATGAGAAATGAATTCTAGCCAACATTTATCCTAAAGGTTCATGAGTGATATCCTATGTAAATAAATATGTTATTTATTTTTATTTTCGTGTATATGTCCTTATAAAAAATTAAGCTGCGTTCTTTTTATGTTATTGTAGTTTTTGTTGTTAATGTAGTAATTTCTTGTCCTTTATTGTTCAGAATGCAAATTTTTATTTTAATAGCTATTTTAATGCCCTAGGGTATATAAAAAACTAAACTCTTTTTGCAACAATAAATTAGTATGTAAACACGGATAAAAATATAGATAATAAATATTTGAGTTTGTGTCACGTATATCTTTTTAAAAACGGGGATTTTTTTTTCAAGAAAAACTCTAAATGGAAAAAAAAAGAAACTTCATTGAATACTTTATTGCTTGAAATATTTCAGATTTAATTAATCAAGAGCACGCAAATAGAAACTGAGTCATTCGGTGTCTGTATTGTGCTGTGTCCATAAATTTAATAGGTAGTGAAAAAGTTTCCATAGCTCTGAGGTTCGCTGTTGTGTCATGATTACAAAATTTGAAGAAATTATTAACACCACCATTCATAGCATTTTGGTAGAAGAAAAAGCTGCAAAGCCTGGAAATTATAATTGTTCGTTGATTGATTTAGACTTTTCAGCATAAAGTTTTATAAAAACTTTTAATGTTGATTTTAATCAGACCAAATTTCCACAACATTTAATAAATGCCAATTTGACGCCCGAAGCAAAATCAACGTTTCATTGGGGTTGTTTGTTTCATCAGTATATGTTGTCTATTGTAACAACCGTCCCATTCATGTATATGGCCAATCTGTATTTCCTAATGAATATAGAGCCTAAAGACTATCATGGAGTTTTCAATGCGACAGAGAGACATCAATCACGAATTAACACGTTTGTGGCAATTACTATGTGGTTCTACTCCTTTTAGAAGGAAAGTCGTGGCAGAAACTAAATTACACATATTACTGTCAATTTTTATGCAATGAGGATAGAATTGCTTTTAGCATTAGAAGTGAAATTGACTTTACTGAGAATGAGAAACGATTTGAGAATCAAGAGGTTATAGTTTTTCACTAAAAGTCCCTTTGTCATCAGACGTGTCAGAATAATTATACAGGGTGTTTCAAAATTATGTACAATAAATTTAGTGACATATTCTTCAGATCAAAAGAAGACGAAAAAGATCTATAGCACTTTGTCTGGAAACGATTTGTTTGCGAGTAATCCAATATCATACAGTAGGGAAGCACGGTAGTTAGCGGACGATATTTTAGCAGTTCCAGCGTTTCGACCCAACACTAGGTTGAGTGGTTTGTTCCATTTAAACCTACTTTAGGGTTGTTCCATTAGTTGTGTACGGTTGTTTCCATTACTGTAGTTTTACTACTGTACATCCACTAGGAATATCAATTTCAGAACGTTTGCGTGCTTTGACATACACATTACGATTTACGTAAAAAAAAGTCATGTGCACGTATTCCAGTGCAGAATATACTGACATGCACCTAATATATGGTCTTGCGGACGGAAATGCTGTGGAAGCAAGAAGACTCTACCAAGAACGCTTTCCGAATAGACGTTTGCCAAATAACCGAACATTTGTATCTGTCGACAGACATTTGAGGGAGCGTGGTTGCTTTGGCCGTCAAACAGGACAAGGGCGGCCTGTAGCACATTCTCCGGATGAGGAGAATGTGATAATTGACATCATACATGATGAACCACAGACAAGCACCTGTCGTATTTCTTCCATGGTACACATTCCGCACTCATCTGTTTGGCGCATCCATACCACCTGCAACTGGTTCAGGCACTGAACCCAATGGACTATCTACACCGACAACGATTTTGCCAATGGATACAACGTCGTCATGCTGCAGACCCTAGTTGTCTTAGCCAGATACTTTTCACGGACGAAGCAACCTTCACCCGGACAGGAATCGTAAATTCTCACAACCAGCACCATTGGGCAGATGCTAACCCGCATGTTACCAGAGCTCGAGCGCATCAAGAGCGTTTCTCCGTGAACATTTGGTGTGGAATTGTCGGAAATAACTTAATTGGCCCTTATGTGTTGCCGCCACGATTGACTGGGCGAACGTATCTTTTGTTTCTGCAGAATGCATTGCCAGAATTACTGGAAGATGTTCCTCTTTTGATAAGATCTAACATGTGGATCATGCATGATGGCGCTCCAGCACATTTCAGCCATGTTGTGCGAGCACACCTTAATGCTGCATACACGAATCGGTGGATAGGTCGAGGTGGACCGGTAGCCTGGCCTGCAAGATCACCCGACCTTAATCCCTTGGACTTTTTTCTGTGGGGTCATGTGAAAACGATCGTCTACAGCACAGAAGATCCTAACATTATGGATCTGCGACAACGAATTGAAAATGCATGCCAAACCGTTCGTAATGCTGGCGACGAACTCTTCCATGACATCAGACGGTCGCTCATGCAACGAGCCGAAGCGTGCGTGCGAGCTGGTGGCGGGCACTTTGAACAATTCCTGTAATTTGGAGCCACGGGTTTAGTTGGCTGTATCGCGTAAATAAATCGTTTCCAGACAAAGTGCTATAGAACATTTTTGTCTTCTTTTGACCTGAAGAATATGTCACTAAATTTATTGTACATAATTTTGAAACACCCTGTATAAGAAATATTCACTAAAAAACAACTCAATAAATTTTATTTTCGTTTTTCCTCCCTTGAAAAAAGTAAAAATATCTGCAAAAATCCCGTTTTTAATTATTAAATTAATTATTAATCAAAATAATTTGAAAATTTTAATTTAATTTTTATTTATTTTATGTGTGAACGAAAACAGCTGAAAATGAACCTTTAACAACGAACACACTAAAAACCAAAAAATACAATACAGAAAATTTGAAAATGGACGCAATTAATCATACAAGATATTATAATAATAATTCACTATTAAAAATGCCCTTTATAGATTCGGTTCCTGTGAGAGATGCATATAAATCACCTTTTATTGTCTAATTTGGCCGTGTAGGAGACGCTGGGGTGGGAAATGGAGGAGGGTTTAGTTCCAGTTTTGTAGTTTTTCTACTTTAAATATTTTTCTTTTTCAAAAATTCAGTTTTTATACATGTCAACAGAATTTTGTGTGCATGGATCAGTTTGTAACGTCATGGTTTTATTTCTAATGGGTTTTGTTAATCTGATTGAGCGCGTAGAGCTCCCAGAACAACAGCAAACGAACCGCTGACTTAGAAAATACAGGCGATGGACAGAATAATAGGAACACCTTTCGATTTAGACGTTTTGTCGAATATCTATCAAAATATAAAGGCATATTGACCTCATACTGAGTTCATATCAGCTTAAGGAGAAGAAGTTGATACCAGTGTCCGATCCCAAATAAAAACTTGGAGAAAGACTTTCATCGTATTGTTTGAGAGCAACTGAAATTTCAACTCATTCTATAGGCGATATCTTTCTGAATTTTTACAATATTTGCTTGGGCTTTTTGTGAAAGTAGCTCTCAAACAAAACGATAAGGGGCTAATAAATTATGCAAAAAAAAAACAAAAAAAAAAAACATTTTGATAACGCTTGCGCATGCGCAGATAAACATTATTTAGTATAAATGCTCATATTTCATCAAATATTAATAATTTAATATTCTGATTGCAGGGTTTTGTCTCCACCTGTAGATGTCAAGTTCCTTGAAAATGACATTGCATTGGGTTAAAAACCCTGCATGTTATAAACAAAAAACTTTTTAAATAAACCTTTATATCTCCATGAATATACGTGCTATTCTCATACAAATGAACACATAAGTAAAACAAGCCTCCTAATCATATGCTACAGTTACAACGCAGTTCAGACATTCTTTTTTACAGGGTGATCCCAAAGATTATTTTTTTTGTTCAATTTGTTACTGGTTTCCTATTTGTCTTTGGGACAAATCTTTCGCTGAAATATATGAGGTGTAACATGCGTTTTACACCTCTGAAGTTTCACGATTATTCGTCAAGTATTTTTCTAGATATTCGACAAAACGTCTAAATCGAAAGGTGTTCCTATTATTCTGCCCACCCCCGTACGTTTCTGGAGTACTGTCCCAATGCTTTTTATCTGTCCTCAGTGTTTTTGGCTCGCATTTGAAAAAACAGAAATATAAGAAGAAGGGTAAACGAGTATCGAAGGCCTATGCACAAAGTGAAGCTTTCTTCCTAACCCTTTTAAATGAGTGCTATTATAATAGCATTGTTATTGAACCAATTCAACGCCTTTCCGTCATGCCTTTCTTCGAAAAATTTTCTGATTCCAAAATTTAAAAAGTAATATTTTTTTAATTTCTCACCAATTTTAAACGTTTCTTTTTGCAGTGTAGATATTTAAATTAATTTTTTTCCGTTTTTAAAACGGGCGTGAATGCTCGTGATTCTCTAAAATCTGATTTTCAAAATGTTTTGTAAAAGCAGTTTAGTACGTGTGCATTTTGTACGTATAACAAATTTCGTTCTTCGAGTGGATGGTGCGAGTCATTAGGTGCCTTTACACGTGGGCGCTTTTCTGCGCGAAAGAGCTGTGTGTACGCTTTCGCACAGGAAAGAGCGCGTGTATAAAGGCAATGCAAGATCAGGCGAATGCTTGCGGTTAAGCACGCGCGCAATCCTCTCAGAAGGCGCCTTTACACACACGCATCTCTTCTCAAGCGCAAAGTCGATTCTCATCTGGTGTTTTGCACATGTTTTTTCTTTAAACATGGATGTTCCTCGATTTTGGGTTCCATTTTTTTAAATAAGATGTCAGAAGACGAACTTCATCCGCAAATAATTTCGGAAGACTTCCGGATAATTTTCAAGATGACCAAGTCGGCGTCTATATTCCTTCAACCAAACCCTCCTTTTAGTTCTTGTTATTTCAATTAGCCCAGCAACAGCAATTGCCAGTGTAATATTTTTTCTTCATTCTGAAATGCCATTTTTGCACGAAAAACACACACGAGTTCACGGCGAAACCGCACACGCCAAATAAAACTCTTCAACTGGCAAGCGCTCCACTATCCACGCTTTCCAGCGAGAATGCATGAGTGAGTCATCTTCACACATGCATTCTTTCCCTCGCGCCATCAAGTCGGCGCGCTTTCACTTGGGAAAGATCGTGCTTGCTTTTTACTCAACAAACGCAATCGCGCAGGATTGAGCCCACGGTCTTTCCTTCGCGCAATCCTTTGCGCGCGAAAGATCGTGTGTGTAAAGGCCGCAATTAGCGAGCGAGCGAGGCAGCGAAGTGAACGA
>JAHWFO010043837.1:0-21424 GCA_023313115.1 Rhysida immarginata
TTCCCCGTCCCATACATATCCACTTAGCCAACACCTCCTAAAAAGAAAGCATGTGACTGAAAATTCATACATTGTTACACCATCATAAAAAGGCATTGTTAATCATATTTCTACCAATAATAATAAGCCCTAAATTATGACTTCTTATGATCATGAATTTTCAGTGCACAGGCTTTCTTTCTAGGTGGTGTTGACTTAACCCTTACATTTTCGCAAATTCATACCTCCCCTTCCACAGTATTTCATCGAGAAGGTGAAAAAAATTAGTTACGGCATCGTTATCCAACGATATAAGGGTTTTAGCATCAAAATGTTATGAGCAGTAGCGGCTCGTGACTATAATAAGTGGAGGGGCACAAATTTTCAATTTGGGTCCTCTGGGGCTCTGTTGGGGCCTATATTACTTTTTTGTATATTTGCAATATTTTGTTAGTACCACATTATGAATATACAAAATTTCAGATTCCTAGACCTTTTCGTTCAAAAGTTATAACTTGATTTCTATTTGGGGCCTCGGGAGCTCCGGCGGGGCTCTAGAGGCTTATAACACTTTTCTTGTATATTGGCTTTAGTTTTTTAGAACCGCACTACAAATTTGTGATAAATGATAAAAAAGGAACCATGAAATTCATACAAGTAGCCCCTGAGAGATCCCGAGCCACCCTAGAGGATTCGCTATATTTTTCGCACCGTCCTCTGCACCTAAATGTGTAGAAAATTTCAAGCCTCTAGGTCAATCCTTTCAAAAGTTATGGCTTGTGACATACACAAGTACAGAGTACATACATACATACATCTGCTAAAACCCTAATAACAGACACAAAATCCACTTGACTACAAAGAATTGACATTTATTGTCACAGATGTACATTTCGACCACAAGGTGACCATCGGTCAAACTGTAACTAACCACAGCCCCAGAGGTTTATTTATAAATATTTAAGTAGGAAAAAATTTTGAACAGCCAACTGGCAAAAATCTTGTTTTTCGTAGGAGAAAGCATTTTCTGTTGAGCAGCACAGACGCTAGATTTCATCATCAAATCACAGTTTTCGAAATCGGGGACGGACATCTCTCCTGCATCTCTCATGTAACAACCTCTGCACAACAAAGAATATAAATTTCCATTAAGTAACATCCAGCACTTGTATACTTCCATTCCCAGGCGAATCTATTCTCATGGCATCCCAAAATGGCCCTACACCATTTTAATAAAAGTTTTCCTTGTTAACGAGATATTTGCTATTTGAAGAGCGACTCTGCAAAACAAGTTAAAACCAATTTTAAATTAATTTGCAACAACTAGTGCTGACGTTTGACGTCATAGATTCCTACATATTGGACACTATTCGGTGCAAATCGAGTGAAAATTTTTCTTAGCATGAGTGGGGGAAAGTTAGCATGAGAGTGCAAAATAAGTTAATTCCACCGCTGTGTTCGGTGCAAATTATGCTAATTTTTCTAGCCAATCACAAACTGCGAACGAAGGCTTTCTACGCTATTCTTCGTGAGAAGAAGACTGTTCCAGATGTAAAGCTTATTGCCGTTGATCTACAGCAGGTCCAAGTCCTTCCGAAGTTGCCAATTCAAGAGGCATTTTATTCACGTCAGCTTGGCCTCTACAACTTTGGGTTGTACGACGTGTCCTCCGACCACTCCTTCTCCTACACTTGGACGGAGAACCAGTCCGAGCGAGGCAGCAACGAAGTAGCCAGCGCTGTATTCCATTATATCGGTGAAATTCTCCCCCATGATCCGGAATTCGACTCAATCAGACACATCGTTCTTGCAAGTGATGGTTGCGGCGGCCAAAACAAAAACAATATTATTCTAGTCATGCTACAGAGTTGTCTGTACGGAGCGCCCAACAACATACAGAGTGTGACGATGGTATCTCCCGTCCGAGGGCATAGTTTCTTGCCGTATGACAGGCTTTTCGGGCGCATTCGTCAAGATCTCAAACCAAAGGACACAATCCTAACATTTGCAGAGTACCACCAGGTTTTCAGTGATCATTGCAGTAAAGTGTTTGTGTTTCCTAGAGACTGGGAGGTCTGTGACTGGAAGGCCCGGTATGCACATCATTACAAGAACCTTCCATCCATCCAAACAGCGAAACGAATAGTCCTGTTGAAGAAAACAAAGAAGAGGAGCGGGTATGGCAGTCACCGTGCGAAACTAGTCAGCCTACCACATGGACACTGAAAGGAATGTACGTTGCTAAAACGACGAGCCAAGCACAACGGGACCACACTACTTGCAACAGAGCCAAGCAGGCCCATATCCGCTGCCAAAAAGAAGGACATAACACAACTTCTGCTCAAATCCTTTGGATCGGAATGGCGGACTAACGATGATCTCCAGATGTACAAAGAGCTGACCGAATCCATGGAAGTACGTCTTGATGATGATATGCTGTCCTATGAATGCAACTGCATCGAGCCAGAACTTGACGCTAACCACGTATAAGCAGAATACACAGAATTGTGAAAGGTGTTTTTAATACTTTGTCCATTATAGACACTTTTACGTCTATATAAACAAAATAAAACACTGTTCACTGCAAACAAAGTTATATTTATTCTTTTATGAAGCAAAATAAGTTAAATCAGGTGTTCCATGCAAAACAAGTTAGATCAAGAATAAAAAAGCACTGTATCTATCCTTCCTCCACAACATGAAGTTTAATAAACGCACTAATACCTACGTAAACTAAATATATCCTACAGGGATAGGTGTTGTGATTGGTGGTCGATTCGTTGTCGGTAGAAACGTTTTTCACTTTTTGCGCAGAATGACAAAAAAATGGATTTAACTTGTTTTGCAGAGTCACTCTTCATTTGTATAAAACTTTCTTGTAATCACACTATCAATAGTCTCATGTTCTATTGAGCATATATTGCGTACAGCTCCATTTGTTTGTTATCATACGTTTTTCTCGTAATATCATGCTTTTTCAGCAAAATTACGAGGTTAATAACAAAAGGTCTTCTATGCAAACAACTTGTTAATTAAAAAATTTATTACAAACGCGTTTCAATTTGTCATCATCAATGGGATGAAAATTTAAGCCCATTTGGAAAAAATTTCGTAAGTTGATAATTTTTTTTGCATGCAGTATACCTTTATTATTCAGTCTACGGGTTTCTCAAAAGTTTGGAATCATAGAACTTTTATAGAACATAAAAGAAACGACTCCGAAAAATCGGTAATCATAGGGAATAGATGGATGCTTATTCTCACATCTTTCACATTGATATCATTTGATTTAACCTACATTTAACATCAACAGAAAATGGCTCTGAAGAAGGGAACACAACCCCCGAAATGTACAAATGATTGTGGTTTCTTCCATCGCTCGATTGATCCACAGAAATAGTTAAGAAGAGAGCGGTAACCAAACAGGATATTTACAGTTAAGATGAGAGCGGTCCACAAAGTAATTTAGTGAGCCACAGCAATCGCTATGAATCAATAAATTACTTTGTGCACAAGTGGCTCGACCGCTCTCTTATCCTTTTTTAATCCTATTCTAACGTGACCAGTTTTACTAGCATGTCCCCGAAGAATCGCTTAGAGAGTCTTCATACGTATTACCCATTCTTAAGCTACTCTACGTTTGTGAAGAAAATTTTATAGTGCTATAGGCATTTCTTCTAATTATTAAATGAATAACAAACGCTTGTGTTAATATTTTAATTGAACTATTTTTAAAGATTTAAAATTTTTATATCTGCACACAAGAATATAACGTTTCGCCCCTGCCCCTTGTCATTATTTAAATATTTCAACTGAAATTACATTCGCGGAAGCTGGTTATTGCGGGTGACACAAAAAGCTCATAATTAGATTAATGAACTTTTTACAACGTGATGACCATTGCATTAATCTAATTATGAATTCTGTGTACCGCAATAGTCATGCCTCAACGGATGGAATTTATATCGTAAACAATTTTAATAATTTCTATTATAAATATAGCAAATCAGCTGATAGTCCAAATGCAAAATAGTTAGCTAGATAGTAATGTGGTTGACATTTCGTTTGTTTGTTTATTTTTTCAAAGCAGGAACACCCTGAACATGTTTGTATTGTATTGGGTACATCAATGAATTAAATGTTGTAAATAAAGAGTACTGTCAATACTTAGGCATTTTCTCTTTGGGCAGATTGGCCGAATATCGCCGAGATCACAGAGACGGACAGCGCGGAGGTGGGAATTTGCAGGAAACGCATTTTAGGGCGATGGAGAAGGTCGAGGCACACAAAAATTTCCATCCGGACTCCGTATTACGCTGCTTGAATTTTTAAGATAAAGCAATGCATCCGAGACTGCATTTGCCAATTCTGTTTCGGACATGTAGATGTAAAAGTTGTTCTTGATATATTCTCTAATATCCTTTGGTGAAGCTCCTTTTCCGCCATCGTAATTCTCGACGGCAGTCAAAACGTATACACAAATCACTTCTCTGCTTACCATATTGAACCTATTCCAAAATAACGATTAGAAAGGAGGGCTAAATTATAAATATAATAGAGTGTGTAAAAATTATGATTACCAGTAAATCTCAAAATTTTGAAGACTCAGGCCGAAAGAATGAATTGTCCTACAAACGGTGCGCTAAGAAATTATGTTGCTATGGTCATGATTAATTAATGTGATCGCGCTTCCACGTGCTCTCTGTTGTTTACTCAAGTAATATTACGTCATTGTTCTGTTATCCGGGGCCAACGATATAACAAGACCTGGAACAACACCACCTAAAAAACAAAGCCTGTTTACTGCGTCATTAAACGAGGTTCTGACAATCCAATCTTCATTGTTTACAACAAACGAAAAAACACTGTTGTAATCGGTGTTTTTTCGTTTGTTGTAAACCATAAAACCTGGTTGGATTGTCAGCCCTCGCTCGACGACGCAGTCAGCAGCAACGCCAACTAGAAAGACAGGCCGGGGCACTGAAAAGTCACATGACCAAGATAGATCGAGCAACAATCCAATCTTCATTGTTTCCAACAAACGAAAACACACTGATTGTTGAAATGCAAGCTAGAAACAATGAAGGTTGGATTGTTGCTCGATCTACTTTGGTCATGTGACTTTTAAGTGCCCCGGCGTGTCTTTTTCGTCGGCTACGGTCAGCAGCGAGGCCAACGAGAGACAGGCCAGGACACTCAAAAGTCACCTGATCATCGGGGTCCGGGCAACAATTCATCCTTCATTGTTTCCAACAAACGAAAAACTACTGATTGTTAAAATCCAAGATGGAGACAATGAAGGATGAATTGTTGCCCGGACACCGATGATCAGGTGACTTTTGAGTGCCCTGGCCCAACACCACCTAGACAGAAGGCCTGCGCACAGAAATGTCATACATTGTTACATCATCATCAAACGGCCAAATTTAGGGCTTATTATTGGTAGAAATACGATTAACAATAGCCGCTTTTGTGTGATGTAACAATGTATGACTTTTCTGTGCACAGGCCTTCTGTCTAGGTGGTGTTGCCTGGCCTGTCTCTCGTTGGCCTCGGTCAGCAGCGAAGCCAACGAGAAAGACAGGCCTCGAAGCGGAAAAGTCACCTGACCAACTGGGTCCGAACAATAATCCAATCTTCATTGTCTCCATGTTGGATTTTAACAATCGGTATTTTTTCGTTTGTTGGAAACAATGAAGGTTGGATTGTTGTTCGGACCCAGATGGTCAGGTGACTTTTCCGCTTCGAGGCCTGTCTTTCTCGTTGGACTCGGTCATCAGGCAGTGACGCAGCCGACGCGATCTATACCAACGCCTCCTATCAACGCCACCTAAAAAACAAAGCTTTCTCACTGCCTGTGGATGCGTCATCATACCAGGGCTGACAATCCATTACAACGAACGATAAAACGCTGATTACAACAGGTGATTTTTCGTTTGTTGTAAACAATGAAAGTTGAATTGTCAGCCCAGGTGTGATGACGCAGTGACCAGGCTTTGTTTTTTAGGTGGCGTTGCTCCTATTCACCTTTTCATTACGTCATCGCATGGGCGCCGCCATTGCGATCGAGCAAAAAAAAAAATAAAAAGTAGGAAACATGAACTACACCAATTCAAAATAAGAAAACGTGTTAGAAAGAAAATGTAGCAAACCTTAAAGTCCGTGCAATAGCTCGTTATTTCTGCAGCTTCGCTACGAGACGATACAACGCCTAGGAATCAAAATGTTCGAGTGTAATGGCGGACGACTACTGTCCCCCTCCTGGTGGATAATATGTTCTCTAAAAAGGTGTATAAAGAAAGCCTCGGCACACTTAAACGTCATACCAAAGACGATAAGAAAGGTTTCTTATCGTCTTTGATCAACCCTCATGAGACAATCGAAGAGCTGAGTGGAATCAAACACTTTTAGTTTCGATTTCACACGGTTTCGATTTAATAAAAGGAAGAACGTTTACGGAATGCAACATATAATTTTTATTTATTTATTAAATACATAACTTATTTGAATAATTAAGATCATTTATCTTTATTTTAATATACGATAATTACGCCCTCCAACGGTGCGGGCAAAAGTACATCAAAAGACGTGTTGCGCGAAGAAAGCTGCGCGGATCACTTAAAACAGAGGATTGGTCTTCTTTTCTTATCGTCTTTGGTCATAGCCTTATGAGCTCTTGGTATGGCGTTTCAGTGCGGAGGCTTTCTTTACGAGGCGTTGTCTATACCAACAACACCTCTACTCAAAGCCTGAGCGCGAAAATATCATACATTATTACTGTCCGCACGCCCAAGGTAAGTGGAGTATAAGGTATGCTCGATCGCGATTTCTATTGTGATTGGCTAAGATCCGTGACGTCAGCCAGAGCCCGAATACGACTCATGTTTTGCTTGAAAGCTATGGAAAAGCAGCGCAAATTTCCGTTTCGAGACCTTTCACGAGCATTCGCTTATGTTTCCAAGATTGATTCATTTCATAATCAGTTCAGGGCCTGTTCAGGGCCCGTGCAATTACTTAAGGCATAGTTCAAGTAACGGAAATGACTTACATTACAAGTTTAAAAAATATATTCTTGTTAAAATTACGTTTAAAACTATGTAAGGCATTGCACGATTGAATACCGAAAACGAAACGAAACTTCAGGATGCATAAGCCAGGAGCACATAAGGATGAGCGCTTTATGAGCCGATATAAGTGGCTTCAAATTCACAATAAGAATCAAAAACCTTGTTTATTAACGACATAAAACAAGCAACATGTTGATTGGAAGAAAACCATCGAACATACAACCATAACAACGACTACATACAGAAACCACGGTCTATAGATATTCATGGTCATCGAGCTTCGGCCATTTTCCATTGTTTCGAGAAGCTAAGGAAAAACAGATCGCGCCAGGTGCCGCATAGATCGCACCAGGGCCGACCGTGACCTGCGATAGAGGTTTTCAATGAAACTGAAAATGAAAGTAAAGTTTCTGTCTGTCGATAGGGCGGCGCTGCAGGCGTTTTTGGGCCGATTGTACATGCAGCGCCACTTTTCAATAGAGTCTCCGCCCTATTGGGAGCTAGAAACTTTAGCTTCATTCTAACAATGGAGCTCGATGACCATGAATATCTATAGACCAATGACGTATATTAAAGATAGACTCCGAATCCTATTGTTAACAGCGGCAAAAAGTGAAGCAAATTGAGCCATGATAGTTTTGGGCAGGAGTGAGCCGTGGAGTAATTAGCTGTCTCGCTGCTTTGTTTTTGAATATTTTGGGCCTGAGGAATAATTAATTCAAAACCATTCCTCAAAGTTAAACTGCGTACAACTGTACAAACAAACAAGAAAAAGGATCAGGAATCATTTTCCACAAAAATAAATCAAAAATACGTAACTAAAATGAAAATACGTTACTGAAAGACAATCGAAACGAAATTGAAATTGAAACCATGATCAAAAAATTGTTTATAAAATATAATAAAATACTTCAAATACAAAGTCAAAGAAAAGATAAACTTATCACTCCGTGATCGGCGTGTGAAAGAATTATTAATCAGCTACTCTCATGTTTAGCCATGTGTTTTGCATCATCTTCACTCACCTTCGGCCATGACAGTTCTGGGCATGGAGCTTCCCAATTTGCTTCAAATTACAACAATAGGATTCGGAGTCTATCTTTAATATACGTCATTGCTATAGACCGTGACAGAAACGAAGTACACACGCAAACGAAGGAAATATCATAGCGCCATCTCTTAGCAATAAGTGATGACAATGAAGCACTTCTCCAACACATTAAATAATGTCAACATTGATATGCAGAATATGAAGGAAATAAAAGAAGGAAAATATGCAGAATATGGAGGAAATAAAAGAAGTATTAATTTGCGTTTTAACATAACCCCCTCGTATGGGAGAAATTGTTTTTTTCGTGAATTTGAAAGGATTGTTGATCTATTTCAGTGACGCATTGTAGCCATTTCGGCGATGGCTTCACCAGGCAAAGTTTGTAATCCTTTTTTAAATATTTTATTTTATTTATCCATGGATTATTTTTTGTTTTCCTGGAAACTGTTGTTGCATATCTCAACTGTGTGATGTGTTTCAAGCATAATTAAAAATCGTCTCCAGAGTTTGATCTGATTTTTTTTATTTTAAAGCATGTGCGCCTATGGAGGGTTTGCATTTTTCGGGCTCTGGCTGACGTCATCGATGCTCCGCCATCTGGTGAGCCCGATCGAGCATACCTTATACTCTACTTACCTTGCCGCACGTCACGAGAAGACCGCTGAGTTGCTTACTCTGCTCGTATGCTGTCGTTGTAGTTACAGATCAGTTCTATAGTTATGAAGGGAGGAAAAGCGCTAAAATCAAGTAGCGCAAAAATGAGTTCTGGCCGTGTTTCCAAACAAATGAAAGCTGGTATTGACAGGCTTTAAGTGATTTATAAACAACTTTTTTAACTTCTGTGTCTTTAATTGTGTTAATTTTGCCCTGCCAGGCTCTGTCAATGTGCCATGAACAAAGTAAGTAGTGCTCTGCTGATCCCATTACTGCAATCCAAGCATTATAGAACGTTATTGCATCATCAGACATGAAAACCTTTGCACTAATTGGGCCACAGGCCTCTTTGATTGACTGTAAAAATGTTTTTACTGTATTTGTGTTGACAGATGAGCTAATCATAAATGCACCAGGAAAACCTTCACCATATTTGTCAACAACTAAAAGCGTTGTTAATTCAAAATCGTATGCTGTCACTCCATGTATTGTATCAATGCATATTCTATCATGGCCATATTGCGCACCAAGCCATAACCTTTCGTGGATGAAGAGGTGACTTATGGATCTCATGAGGGTGCTGGGAACCCCAAAAACGAACGTTGTGTTTATTAACGTCATCTGACAGATGGAAGAAGGCCTCATCTGACACCCACAGGTTTTCCACAATGTCCTGGTTGGCTTCCATTTCTGCTCCAAACTCCATCGCAAATTGTTGTCGCTTCTGTCTTCCAGTGTCTGCTAACTCCTGATAAACATGGATCTTATACGGGGACAGGTGTAAATCCTTTCTCAAAATTCGCCACGTCGTGGTACACTATAGCTCTTCTTCAATGGATAGGCGGCGAACAGATTTTTTGGTAGGGGAATCGACCAACCTAAGATGCAATGTGGGGAATGGCATCCGATAAACATGGACCTGTGCGGATAGTCCAGAGCATCTTTGAGTATATTAAGGACACGATAATAAAGAAATGGACAGGCTACAGATCATTCATGTGCAGATGGAAGCTTTTAAATTTACCCATTTAAATTCCGCGAACACGTCAGTAATACAATGTTCGAATCTGAAATCTGAACGAAAGGATAACATACTATAATTATCGAACTAGTGCCAAAAATCTGGTAGCTAGAAAACGGTCCACATCAACAGCGCAAGGAATTTGGAAGGGCTGGAAACCAATAAAAGCTGTCAAGCCGATACTAGAGCGCAGAGATGCTACTCAAAACATGGCGGAGACCTCGTCTTATGGGAATTACGAAGCAAGACCAAAGTTTTCCCGAAGGCGAAGACATTATCAAGCAAGGGAGTAGGTAATTTCGGAGGTCCTAACCTACACTAATATCACTAACCATAACCTGAAAAGAAACCCCCCCCCCCGCCCCCTGGCTCCCCCCCCCCCCTCCGTCGATTTACCTTGACTGCAGCTTTGTAAATGAAATGACAACTATTAATACCTTGCCCGAAGCATACTCAAAAACTGTGAAAAACTAGTCGGCATGGAAAGATTTCTTAAACCAAAAAAAGAGGGTTGCATATAGAATTGATTACAGATTGAACTATTAGATGACCAAACGTAACGAATTTTGGATATGTTTAGTTTGCTTAGAGTCATGAATGTCTGAATTAAGCAATATTCTAATATAAATATTTTTTTTTGTTTTCGAGCGAAACTCTGCAAAAAAAAAAAAAAAAAGACATATGCGACTGCCTTTATACCTGTATAAAAGACATTAGAGCCTACCTGAAGACAAGGTAATATGTTTTATCTTAAGTATTTTATGCGTTTAAACCCCGTTGTGTTGTTAAGCTCAAAGTTTTATGGCAAAAAAAAAAAACAAAAACAGAAGTTAGAATTGAATGTTGAGAGTTTTACCTGTCTGAGAAAAGAAACAAAATGTATGAGCTTGTATTTGAGAAAGCAGTATCTTAAAAGGAATAAAGCATTGTTTTGTATCTCGAAGGCGTGGTACATGGAGTTATTTGATATCCTGTAGATAAGAATATATACATATAGCGTTTAAATCTACTCTTATAGAGCTTTGTTAATTACTGTTCAGGGTAATAACTAGTAAGGGGGAGAGATAAATTTTATTTATTGTACTGTGCGTTGCCGGAAAAACGGGGCGTTACAACATCATCATATTTCTACCATTAATAAGCCTTAAATTTGGTCGACTTATGATGATGTAACAATGTATGACGTTTAAGTTGTTTGGCTTTCTTTCTAGGAGGTGTTGACTATAGGCCACGGTCTATAGAAGTAAATGGTCGTTCAACTCCCGTCATTTTCCATTGTTAAGGGAAGCTAGGGAATTCAGATCACGCTAGGAGCCGCATAGTCGCAATGGACTTTCTGCGCTCTATGCGGCACCTAACGCGATCTGAATTTCCTAACTTTTAAGTTATTTTATTTATTTAGTTGATGCCCAAAATTAATAGTGAGCTATGTAATGCATTCAATAGTTGGATTGTCAATTATTTCTTTAAGATTATGTAGAATACATCAATTTCGGCAGTATTATGCCAATAATTCCGGCTGCATTGAAACTGAAAATGAAACTAAAATTTCTAGCTCACGATAAAGCGGCGCTGCATGCGTTTTTAGTCCGATTGTACATGCAGCGCCATTTTTCAATTGAGTTACCCCCCTATCGGGAGCTAGAAACTTTAGCTTCATTTTTCAGTGGAGTTGGATGACCATCTACTATCTAAAGACTATGCTATACCCAGGGAGGAAAGAATACAGGGAGGCGACACTCCCAAGTTTCTGGAGAATATCGCAAGAGGGCGTAAATGAAAAGCGTCAACTGGCGACAGGAGTAAAACTAATAGAAAATTCCGGTTTCGGTTTCAGCAAGGAAGGAAGAGTACAGCCGGGAAGGAAGCGTAGTCAGTGTTGTAGGCCACATTTTCTGTGTAAGAAAAGAGTAGAGGAAACTAGGCCCGTAGTCGAAATTCGCACACAAGCAAGGAGGGAATATTCGCTAAGTTTCTTGATTTACGAAGGAAATTAACAATGAGGAGATGAGCAAGTGAGCACAAATTATGCCATCGTTTAGAAATAAAGTTATAGGGAGTGCAAGTGTGACCTCAGTCCTTGGAATTCTTCAGTCACGTGACTCGATTAGGTTCCAACAAGTCTTCTCGCTTCGGGATTTAACGTGGTTCCAACGTAGGGATGGAATAAACTCGTTTTGAATAAGCCCAGTGTTTATAACACATTTAAGATGTGAAATTGTTTAGTTCCTCACTCTCAAGAAGGAGCCAAAACAGCGATTTAGACATCTATCGTTTTCCCAAAAAAAGAAAGATCCGCGAACGATGGCATTCTTTTGTTAAGTGATTAAAAATGATTAAAAAGCGTTCTAATATTAATGTATAAATTATATAATGTATAAATGTCTTAATAATAATATAAATTACACAAATTAACATAATAATTTAAGAGATATCATTTTTACTGGCCGCCCGTTTCAACGTTACTAGTACAGTACGTATACTGCATTGCGTGGTTCCAATGTTTGGAACCAGCGATCCCATTTCCTAGGCTCTCGGCCCGTTCATCGCACAAATGACGTCACTGTGACCTAGTCACTTGCACTCCCTATTATTTCTTGTGTTTCCTGTGTTTATTAATTAAAATTATGACATTTGGTGATAACTACATGTATTCTTAACACATATAAAAAACCAAGTATTATTTAAATTGTGTCCGAGAATTTTTTTTTTGTAATATTGTTAATACTTTTCAAATTATAAATAATTAATCGCTGCAGGAATGGATAAAGGGAGTTATTCAGGTTAGACGTCATTTGCGGTATTTGGCGAGGCCAACGAGAGACAGGCCAGGGCACTCAAAAGTCACATGATCATCGGGGTCCGGCCAACAATTCATCTTTCATTGTCTCCATCTTGGATTTTAACAATCAGTATTTTTTCGTTTGTTGGAAACAATGAAAGATGGATTGTTGCCCGGACCCCGATGATCATGTGATTTTTGAGTGCCCTGGCCTGTCTCTCGTTGGCCTCGCGGTATTTGGGATGTGACGCCAAATCTCTGGTGACGCAATTTAAACTTTAAAATTCACTCCATCTGGCAGAGAGCAGCGTATAAGCGGAAGCACGGCTTTTTCTATAGGAAAATTAAAGTGTCGCCTCCCTTTACTCTTTCCTCCCTGCTATAGCTAAGTGGCTTTCGAGCACCCAGCCAGGCCTGTCTTTCTCGTCGGCTACGCAAAAAATGCCAAATCTAGGGCTTATTATTGGTAGAAATTAACACCTCCTAGAAAGAAAATAATGTATTCGACATCAGCGCATTCGAAGCCCAAAACTGTAAACTTATAACTAATCTAAATGAGAACTTTTAACTAACTAGGGATTATCTAGTTATACTAATTTTAAAATGCAGGCTCTAATTTCATCAGCCCTACTTCCTCGTGGTATTACTGGCAAAATCTACCTAAAATCTCCACAGAAAAGCACTGTAATTCTACCCATAGGACGGTCATTTTGCCTGATGTCACGCAAGGTAGACAGAGAGGTGCACACATATAGCTCTTAAGCTCTTTATTTAGAGTACGAAGAGAATTTAGAATATTTGAAGATTGACAGGCACTAAAGTTAAATGATGTTATTTCAAAAACACGAGCAGTTATCCGTCGATAGCTCAGTTGGTAGAGCGGTGGACTGTAGTTGATGTTTGTAATCCATAGGTCGCTGGTTCGAATCCGGCTCGACGGAGAATGCTTTTTTATTTTATTTTTTTCAAACATTTCCACTAGCGCCATTTTTTTTCTTCACTGAAACAAATTCCCATCCCTTCATTACAGTTTCGCCTGTAGGCAGCTTTGCAATGGGGTCCTTTTATTATGGACACCCTGTATATGCCTAACTCGACTACTATGACCGGTTTATATCTTATAATGTTTCAAATCTATCCACTTTTCAAACTGGCATCCCGATTTATAAGACGTATCAGGTCAGAAACTATATGTAAAAGAATAAATACATTAAAAAATAAACAAATAAAATAAATAAAGTTAAAACAAATTTTAAAAAAACTATGAAAATTAAAAATTTATTAAAAAATAAGACTATGTTATTATAATTAATCACAGTAAAATATGGATTATTAAAATTAATTATAATTAATCACATTATAGGATGGTTAGATATTGCGTAGCGTCTACAAAAATAATCGACTAGTTCTCCTGGTGCCTTGAATTTCGGCTACGCATTTTCTACAACTCGTCAGCGATCCAGGAGTTGTATCATTGATCATATGTAGACCAAATTTAAGGCTTATTATTGGTAGAAACACGATTAATAATGGTCGAATTATGCTGATGTAACAATGAATGACGTTTCGGTTGGAAGGCTTTCTTTCTAGCAGGTGATAGAAAAATACGATTAACAGTGGCCTTTTTCTTGTGAAGTAACAATAAATGTCGTTTCAATGCGCACGCCTTCTTTATATAGGTGGTGTTGTCCAACGCCACCTAAAAAAACATGGCCTGCTCACTGCCAACACCACCTAAACATAAAGCCTGGGAGCTGAAACGTCATTATATTGTTACACCACCTCATTAGGGAAAATTCAGGGCTTATTATTGGTGGAAATACGATTAACAATTCCCTACTGAGATGATGTAACAATGTAATGACGTTTCAGCGCCTAAGGCCTTATCTTAATAAAGCCTTATTGGCTTTCCTGAATGAATTTTCTTGTGTTTTCTATAATATTGATTAGTTATTGTAGCTGCATAATTTATTTACAATTTTTTTCAAAATGAGATTAGATGCATTTCTCATGTGTTCTTTGCTTTTACATGAAAATAATGTTTTATCTCTTTCGGCTCCGTGATCGAGATCTCAGGTCTTATTGTTCTCGGACTTTTTTTTTTCTTTTCTCCAGGATTTTCGTTATAACGAGGGTCCATCTGTATCTTCAAACCTAAGAAAGATTTTGCTTACATTTTTTTCACATTTTTTAATATACCCTATAAGGCATAATTTGAAGTAGAAGTTTTGCTGTAAGTGAAATAGAATTTTTGTTATAAACTTTTGAGCTTAAGGATTATGTGCGTTACTGTAGATTTAATTTTAAAAAATCATATCCCAGCAGCGGAACCGTATATCAAAAATGTTTTAGTTCAGCCCATTCTTGAATTCATTCTTTACCAGAAAAAAAAATAAGGAACATATTCTATGGATACAAAATTTTGTAGGGTTTCTAGGAACAAGTACTCTTTTTTTCAAACAATAACTGTAATTCAAAGAAAACTTTTAAGCAGAAAACTATCTTAATCAAACTTGGCAGTTATTTTTTTTAAAACATCTGAAATATATGTGCGAAATTTCATATCGTTCTGACTAGTAAATTAAGCTAAAGTAATGTATAGTTGCCCCCCAATGCAATAACAGAGCAATAATAGTGTTACACAGAGAGTTAACGAAGCAACTCTCCTTACGTACTTGTCGACACGACTAAAAATTGATGGACTGGCTTTCTTCTGTTGCTGTGGCAGAGTAAAGGCGAGGTTAAAAATGCTATCACCGAGTTGAGTTAGTAAAGTAAATCATTGTTGCTACGATAGTCAACAATACGTTAACAAAAGACCAATAATGATTGCTTCACCAACACCACATAGACAGAAGGCCTGATAACGGAAACGTCATACATTGTTACATCATCATTAGTCGACCATATTCAAGGCTTATTATTGGTAGAAATAGGATTAATAATGGTCGACTAATGATTAAAAAAACAATGAAAAGAATCGCCTGTTTATTTGAAATAATCGGTAATTGACAGTGTTGACAGATATTTCTACCTCGAAAATCCCAAAACTCGTGCACAAAGCAGCCCAAAAACCGCCCAAAAAATTCCTTACAAATTATATAAATCTATGGTACATTCAAGTAAATTGTGTCTGTAATTTGTGTTTCAATAAAATAAAAAATGAAAAACAAAGTTAATTGAGAGAGAAGATAAACGTAAAAACTGTGAAAGCTACTTACAATTTACAATTCTACTTACACAGCGAGAATGCGTGTGTGATTCTCTTTACACATGCATTCTTTCCCTCGCGCCATCAAGTCGGCGCGCTTTCACTTGGGAAAGAACGTGCTTGCTTTTTAATCAACAAACGCAATCGCGCAGGATTGATTCCACGCTCTTTCCTTCGCACAATCCTTTGCGCGCCTGGCGTGCGCGAAAGCTCGTATGTGTAAAGACCGCAATTGTTGATGCTGCTTCACGGAACAATCGCAAAATTCTTCATTAAACAAAGCAAACGTCACAATTTTTAAAGCTGGCAAAAATCCCATTCAGCTCCAGGTAAATTGAATTTTAAAAATAATCTGCAATGGAAAGGAAGAAAGAATAAATAAACTCCTTTCTTAGAAGCCAAGAGAAATATACTTGACAAATTTCAAGTCTGTAGGCTTCATAGTTCTGGAGAGTTCGTGATAAATCATTCAGTGAGTGGTATTTGGATTTTTATATATATAATATTTGAACGTCAAGTTATTTGGTTTATTCACTTCCCAAAATAGTGGACAAATCTATAAACAGTATGCTATTTATCTCTAATTTATCTAATCGCTATTTGCCTTCATTCTATAAGGCGCTGTTGAAAACTGTTGAATAATAAAAATTCTAAGTAACTGGGTTGCAATAACTGAATGAAAATATTTTTTAAAATTTGACAAATTGGCCTTTCAAAAATCAGATAAGTCATCATATAATTTTATGTTCCGATACCTGATTTTACTTTTCAAATATAAAAACCATGTTATCAATGAATGGATATTACATTTTAATGAAGAAAAAATGTCTTTGCTATCCAAATATTATTATACAGATAAAAATATTACAACAAATAAAATTCTTCTGCTCATCCTGAGTTTAACAATGATACTGTCGTAACAATCGAAACAATTCCTTTTTGATTAGCCTTGGACCTCGTGGTATTGATTAGCCAATAGGATCGCTTGGAGCTACACGGACACAAACAAACAGATTTTTGGTTTTATACACAGGGTGAGGCATTTATCTTGAGGGATTTCCCCTGCGAAATAATTCACTTTTGACTTTGGATATTTTTTCGTACAATGCTTAGTTTCCGAGATAAATTGTCTCAAGATAAATGCCTCACCCTGTATATAGATTCCTTATAAATAAACTAAAAGATGCAAATATATTTATGCTGGAACTCAATAGAAATGTGATTTTTAGAGCAAACCTCCGGTGTTTTTGGCTAACAGTGTCAATTACTAGTGCGTTTCCTTTAGAAACTTACAGAAACTTTAAAAATTATATGTATAAAACCTACCTAACCTAATCTAACCGATATCTTAAAGAGATTATCTAGTTATACTAACTTTAAACAGAAACAAGCAAACACATCTAGCTCTTGAGCTCTGTGTATGTAGAATACGAAGAGAATGTAGAGTATTTGAAGATTGAATAGCATTAAAGTTAAATGGTGTTATTTCAAAAGAACAAACAGGTACCCGTCGATAGCTCAGTTGGTAGAGCGGTGGACTGTAGTTGATGTTTGTAATCCATAGGTCGCTGGTTCGAATCCGGCTCGACGGAGAATGATTTTATTTTTCTAAATATTTCCACTCTGAATGAGATTATAAATATACAGGATGATCGAAAAGTCGCGCGCACTCACAAAATTTTTGCTGGATTAATGCACAAATTCAAAAATTACAGCATTTACAACAATGGGCCGCTTTACATCTAACATAGAAATAACATATCTTCACAACATATTCTTGAAATGGTTTCCCTGCTCGGTAATGAATGTGCGAGCCTTTCGTCGTGTTTGAGGCCAGTTAGCAGAGCACCTGTAAACTAATGCTGGTAATCGCCATCGTAATCTTCCTCTTTACGTCATCCAATGCATTCTGATTGTTTTTATAGATATTTCCTTTAAGGTATCCCCAAAGAAAAAAATCTCCGAATGACAAATCTGGCAATTGTGGGGGCCACAATTCTTTCGAAAAAGAACTGCATGGCTTCATTAGATGTCTGACATGCGATACAGTCCTGCTGAAACCAACACTCACTTCAAGAAGCGCAAGAAGTGTAATGATGTTTTGATACACTGGACTGTTCACTGTTGTTTCAAAGAAAATTGGGCCCACTTTTCGACGGTATGATACAGCCAACACCACCTAAAGATAAGGCCTGAGCGCGGAAACGTCATACATTGTTATATCATCATAAAAAATCACCTCTAATCGCATTTCTACCAATAATAAGCCCTAATTATGACTTCGTATCATGATGTAACAATGTATGATGTTTCCGCACTCAGGCTTTCTCTTTAGGTGATGTTGATACAGCACACTACAATCCAATTTTCTGATATTTCAAGACTTTTCTGTTGACCCAATCCTAATGTTTTGACTATTCACGTAGCCACTAAGGTGAGACCATGCTTCGTCAGTGAAGAAAACTTATCATAGCTGCAGTTGTATTGTTATCAACAAAAATTTCCGAAACCACCTACAATACACGGTTTTTCTATCCGTCCGAAATGCCTTCTTGACTGGGCGAGCAAAGACTTGCAGTGACACACATTCATTTCGGAATCTCTCGTGAACGTGACATGCTTTAATCGCGGTACACAGCTGACATGCGACGATGAATTTCTCGTTCTTCAACTCCCTCAGCAGTCAAAAGTCGAATCACGCCTCTGTTATTCTACATTCGCCTTTATTTCTGATGTTGGCACACGTATAGCTATCCTTATCTCCGGCATAATAAACAAACGACTAGTGAGAAAATGCAAGTTATCAATGTGCTTTTCCGTGTTCCCAACAAACATCAGTACCGTTATCAAACCTCAGTGTTACCAGTGCGCCTGAAATTTCGGCCTGTTTTCATTTGCTTTGCGCAAGGATGTTAGCGACCACTTGAATGCCACCCTTGAATATAATACAGGGTGTATCTGAACGGTCTGTACAAACTTGGAGGGGAGGTAGTATGAGTGATTCTAAGCAAAAATTGCCAGATATGTCACCCGCAGATTTTTTTCTTTGGGGATACCTTAAAGGAAATATCTATAAAAACAATCCGCATGCATTGGATGACGTACAGTCGACCGTCGAGAAGTAGACCCCTAAAGCTGCCGGTCCATTGATAGAAATAGGGGTGAAAGGCTTTCTGATGAGTCAAAATGCACCGACCAAACGAGAAAAAAAATCAAAACAACTGGCAGGAAATGAAGCACTTGGACAATGCAAATCGTAGCATCATTCTAGCAAATTCGCTAATAGTAAAAGGAGATTCAAAAGGTTTATATCTGTTAAATCTTCTGAACCATAGTTTATATACAGTATACATAATTTATATATGAAATAATAAATATATGCGAAAAAAAAATTATGCGAAATTCGCTAGCTTATGAACTTATTCTAAACCAATAGGGATTTAAATTTACCAGAATGTTCAGTTGAAATACCAACGACTATGTCCAGAAAAGCTGACTGGTAGTCTGATATCCAAAAGCAATCCACTGGAGTAGCACGTGCATTTGTAGCCATCTTGATGGAGTGAGTGACTTTCTTGATATTTTCGTCAATGTCACTGCTGGTGACGGGATCCTGATAGGGAATGTTACTGTCGTTCATAAGTTCTCTAAAAAATTTCCAGTCCTGCTTATAACGAATATTCATTCTCAGGTCGATATTTATCCCCTCAAAATTTAGTGCAACTGGTAGGTGATCAGATGATAAGGCATTTACTGTAAAAATATTGTAGGGTTTGAGAAACCCCTTGAGAACAGCAATGCCGAGTACGTCACTAGCGGGTGAGTGGTCACAGTTGGTCTTCAAGAGGGCCAATAATGGAAGTGTCGATCTGATCTATCATTACCTATAAAGTACCAAGCCACTTTGATTAGTGCATCTGGAGTTCTAGTGTGGGTGTTTCGCCATAACGACTGGAGTGGGCCCAGACAGTAGTTCATCTAAATCGTGAGGGTCTAGCTTGTGCCTGGGTGGGTTGTATAGGGAAGTAAACTTGACCTCTCCAACATCAGCATCTTTGATGACAATGGAAACTGCTTCCATATTGACAAGGTTAGGTGTGACAATCTTAGTGTGATTAATACCTTTTTTGACAACAATTGCTACCCCACCAGAGGCTGGATCTGAAACATTTTCAGGGGGCCTATCTTTTCGGTAAACATAGTACCCTGGTAGATTGAAAGCCTTACTCTTCTTTCGCACAAGAAGGCAACGTCGATGTTCCAGCTTGTGAGGAAATCGTAGGACTTATGACACTTGCGAGGGGTGCCCCTCGCATGCCATATAGTGCAACGTAGCTTACCTTGATTAGCGAAAAAGTAGTGAAAAAGTAGTACGAGTGATCCAGGAGCCTTTAGCTCACTTTACACGCTCGCCCAAAAAGAAAACCAAATGAGGTACACTGAAGTAGGAAAGAAGTCTGATGAACCTCTTTAAGTCTTCCAGAAAAGAGTCCCTTCATGGTAGGGACGAGAATCAGATTGTGGATTGACGAATAGCGAGTCCGAAAAACTAGGATCTAGCAGATCCAGTAGTTGGGGAACTCGGCCTTGTTAATGTTCTCGAAATTGACATCCAAGATATGACGGAGTCTTCGAAATCTGAGGGAACCCCTGATAGTGAGTGAGTGGTCCAGGATACCAGCAACCAGGATATTTTCATGATGTTCCATCTTGGACAGCATGTTCCTGAGAAGTGTTTGAACATAGGAACCAATGTGGGTCATCCCCAGATCTTCATAGATAGAGAGATTGTTGGCAACTCTTCTGTCTAGTTGAACAATGGACCGGAGGGTAACGTTTTGGAAGGTTTGAAGATCTTTCCATCTCGATTTGCAAATGGAAGCCCAAGCAGGCACACCGTGAAGTAAAATGGCACGAATCACTCACTACCTTGTATAACAAGAGTTTGCTGTCCACTCTGAGAGCGCTGTTTCGCCCCAGTAGCGCGATGAGACTAAACTTCGCTTTCTTAGCCTTGTTAAGCGAATATTGGACATGGTCGTTCCATTTGAGCTTGGAATCAATCACAACTCCGAGGTACTTATAATTTTTAACCCACTCAAGCTTCCTATTATGTAGGATGAGGGGCCTTGGAGGGTATTTTTGTTTGCGTGTGATGAACATGGCTTTACACTTGTTAACATTCAGCTGTAAGCGCCACTTAGAGAACCAGCTCTCACACTGGTGTAAAGCTTTTTGCAGACGGCTGATGACGTGGACTGGATTACGTGCCCAGGTCATGATGGACCCGTCGTCAGCAAACAAGTAAAGATTGCACTTTGTAAACTTAGGAAAGTCGTGGATAAAGAAATTGAACAATGCAGGCCCCAAGACAGAGCCTTGGGGAACACCAGCATTAACATCAGAAGGGTCACACAAGGAGTCACCGCTGCTGAACGATGAAAGCAAGGCTTTCGAAAAGCGCTTACAGGTCGTATTTTTCCTTATTCTTTTGTTTTTTGTCTTAGTTTTCATTTATTATTTTGTCGTTTCTTGTTTCCTTGTTGTGGTAAAAGAGTATCCTCTAGTTTATTACTTAATGAGAAATGGCTCATAAATCCGGACTACTCATATCCAGAGCTCTTATAAGAGGACTCGACTGTAATTCTTATTTATTCTG
>JAHWFO010043841.1:0-17304 GCA_023313115.1 Rhysida immarginata
ATTTCCACGCAAAAATGAGAAAATGGATTTTCTTGAATTACAGCGCCATCTACCAAAAATAAAAAAAATGTTTCAGACAAAATGTACGTAGTTTTTTATGTAGGACCTGAATCTGCAATAAAAAATAGGGGTTCCCATTTGAAATTTTAAAGTTGCCCCCCGCCCCACCCCCAGGGGCCGGGGGGGGTGGGCTAATTTTAGCACCAGCAGATGCCCCCTCGAAAATAATCAACTTTGGATTCTACGCATTTTTTCGTGTGAAGCTTATTTTTCGAGTTATTCTGCTTTGTCAACTTAAAATTTACACCCTGTATACAGTGTTTTCACTCAATAGCAGCATAACTTTAAAAAAACGAAACTGCTTAAATGGATTGCCATAAAATTTAAACTAATCTTATATTCTGGCATCTTCATGGCATTTCATAAGAGTTGTGTTTCCTTTCCAGGTTACCTTTCTAGCAATTAAGGTTGAGGTATCCCCTGAACCGTCGTAAAGACCTCACATGCTCTCTAGTGTGCTATCATATTACGAAATTAAATAAATCAACGGGGCAGAGTCCACTTTTAGAACGGCCCAGCTTACCTCGATTGAGAAAAACTGCAAGAAGAGGACAAATTCACATAATCTAAAGCTTAGCAGATAGATAAGCATTTTAATTTGTCAGGTTTATTGTAAACTGCCCTTCTGTTTAATTGTAGGCACATTGGCGTGGTTTAATACGTGTAACATTAAACAGTCAAAATGATAATAGGTATTATTTCTTAAATTACACAATAATTGAATTTTGGTATTCTAATGAACATTTAATAATTCCACCAAGAAAATGGCTCTTTAATTAATCTAACTTCAATTGAAACAAAAGTATATCATTTAGTATAAAGGGTGTTTTTGAATTGAGTACAGATTTTTTGGGAGATGATAGAAGAGGTCTTTAGAAGTATTTTTTGTCATATGAACATGGGGTCCCCGCAGCTCCGTTTACTTACAATACTGCATTGAACAATCAAATGACACCGGGACGCAGTGTGCGTTGGTAGGCCTAGATTATTTTATTTTTAACAATTAACACAAGCAATCTACTGTAATAACCTTTAAAGTAATTGTTTGCAAAGAAATTTCAAGGTGCACGTGCTTGTTTGTTGAAAAGTCTTAGGACAAATTTCGTCAAGGAGATTCCATGGTATCCAACCCCTTTGTAAAATACGATTAGTCCATATGTAAATGAACTAATCGCATTCTGGGAAAGCAGTAGGTAAAGATTTGTTTTAAAAAGTTCACTTGATGTACTTTTTACATGTGTAAAGTTAAACAAACAGTATGAATCGTTTTACATGGAATGATTATGCAGACATGCATCTGTGTCTCGGTCTGCTGGTACCATGGATGGTGCAAAGTGTTTGTATGCTGAACGTTATCCCAACAGAATTCTTCCCAATTCACGAATATTTGGTGCAGTAGATCGTCGTCTAAGAGAAGCAGGCGCATTCGCTCCCCTGAATTAGAGGATGAAGTTTTGCAAAGGTTTCGAACAATTACTGTAAAAGTCATACAGTAGATTGCTTGTGTTAATTGTTAAAAATAAAATAATCTAGGCCTACCAACGCACAGTGCGTGCCGGTGTCATTTGATTGTTCAATGCAGTATTGTAAGTAAACGGACCCCATGTTCATATGACAAAAAATACTTCTAAGGACCTCTGCTATCATCTCCCAAAAAATCTGTACTCAATTCAAAAACACCCTGTATAAAAGTTTGAAAAGATGTTCAAGGCGTTCCTTTTATATTCGTTTGAAGATCCAGGTGACTCTGTAGAGATTAGCACCCTACAATCAGAATATAAAAATATTAAAGATATGATGAAATATTAGCATTTTTACTAAATAATGCTTAACTGCGCATGCGCAAGCGTTACCGAAATGTCTTTTTGCATAATTTATTAGCCAAATATATACAGCTACTCTTATAAAAACCCCAAGGCAAACAGCCTGAAAATTCAGAAAGATATCGCCGATAGAATGAGTTGAATTTCAGTTGCTCTCAAAAATAAACAAAACGATAAAAGGTTTCCTCCAAATTTTTATTTTTGGACCGGACACCAGTATTAACTTCTGCGTCTTACGCTGATATGAAGGCATATTGACTTCGTGATGCCATTTTGGGTCAAGGTTCATTTTCTTAAATAGGAAGCGGGTTGTGTGAGATATCAAATAACATCAGTTCTTTCTCATGAGTTCATTCCTGCAATCAGATTTTAATTGTCTGTTGAGGTCCACAAATTATTAACAAAAACATTGTTACTGTACCATTATTGTCTGTTGCACGTAATTGTAGATGTCACAAATGAAGGAGGAGAGGATTGAGCTAATCCTTATGTCCGTGGAAAGCCCCTATCCCATAGCATTGCTGCTGATTTTAACGGTCGGCACCCTGAAAGAGAACCAATCGCACATAGTACCGTCGCATATGTGATATCACATTTCAGAGATACTGGGACTGTTGAACGAAAAGCTCGTACAGACCGGACAAATACATCAACCGATGAAGCAACCCTCAGCATTTGCAAAGAGTCCACAAGACGGGACAAAGCTAATCATCCATAGCACGGATTCTGCGTACCAACAACTGGTATCCATTCAAAGTTCAGATGCAGCAAAAACTATCCGAGGATGATCCGGAAAGACGTGAGGAGTTCTGTAACTGGGTTCAGGACAACAAAAGACTGGATCCTTCATTTGCACATAACTTTGTGTTCAGTTATGATGCAAATGAACCATCAGAACATGATATATGATGTCAAAATTATGGTGCGGTATGGGATATAGGGCACCCGTTTAATTGGAAAAATTTTCATAGACGATACCCTAAATGCTGATGAGTACTTGCGAATGTTCCGTAACACTGCATTCTTGTCACTGTTAAATGAAGATGGCAGTTTCCAAAATTTTTTACAATAGGATGGTGCAAGGCCACACTACCTAGTCATTGGATTGGCCGGTGGGATCCTGCTGTGTGGTTCCTCAGACTTCATGCCGCTAGATTTTATACCTTAGGGGCAGTTTGATACAACTTGTGTATGTTTTGAAAATCCAAATCAAACGTTACCTTCAGCGTCGCATCCTACAGGCCTGTAACAATTTTACCCCGAGGGTCTGGTGTGTGTGCATAATGAAAGGATAAAGCGCCTCGAGCTCTGCGTCCAGCATCAAGGATAATACAATTGAACATATTCTTCAGTCGCTGCAACGCAGTATTTGTTTGGAAAGTGTCAATGTTTTTTTAGTAACGTGGAACCACAACAGATAACTGAAATCCGACTGCGGGAATGAACTCTTGAGAAAAAAACTGGTATTATATAATATGCATTATGATCCCCTTCCTATTTAAGAACATGAACCTTGACCCATATGTATCGTTCATTTCACATACCATTTTCGTATATGGCTATGTCCAGTGGCTTTTGACTCATCCTGTACATGTTTGAATGTCTGTCCTGATAAAGCTGAACTGCAATAGCAGCATTCTCATTGGCAGTATTGATACAGCAAATGACAGTCATTTTCTTAACTGTGCACTCAGTCATCGCATGGATGTTATGTATGCAAAATTGAATGGACATGTGACATGATTTGCATGTAGAAATGCTCCTGTTTCAATTTTAGTGAGTTCTTTATCCGATTATGATGCCGTCACCAACAGATAGCCCATCCACGACTATCTTATTTGTTGGCTGCAACAGATTTGAGATATCTCCATTTTCTGCACAGATAGGATGAATGCAATAGACCTTTTTTCTAAAGCTATATATATATATATATATATATTTGAGCTATATATATATATATATATATTTGAAACAGCCTTATAAAAAAAAATTAATTTATTATACTCAATAAACCCCATTTGAACTTCAAAGGCAAATAAATTGCCTTCCAAATCAACGTTTACATGTCCTGGCAAAAATCCTGCTATTCCTGTCGTCAAAAAATAAATACGGTAAAAAGAAGTATGGACGATAATTTTTTTTTTCACCTTATCGCCAATTGGGCCCATTTTGGGTGTTAGAGAAATAATTATGGAACGGAGGGAACAAGAAAAAGAAATCTCTTTTGTCGTCCGTTGCTATGGTCGCTGGTGATAACGAAGAGTTCCTCCGAATGCCCAGACAACGCAAATCTTGCCTTTCACTAGGAGACATTGATCACTCTTCCTTCCTTCGTGGCCCCTCCTTCCTTCCATCTCCTTTTCTCAATCAAATCCTTACTTCCTTCGCTCCAGGGAACAAACAAGTTTTGCCAAATTTTACACTCTTCATTAGCAACTTTCATGATTTCGTGGAAATGTGTTTTCTATAATTTAAATGATTACGCTGCGTCGGTTTCATCACGTTTAATTAGGACACTAGAAATGTTTGTATTAGCTTCTTAATGATTAAAATGGTTTTACAGATAATACTGCTTTTCCAATGCGTTTCACTAATTACAGTGCTTGAATTGGGTGTTTGAATAAAATCTAGCTGTTGACTAATACAGATCAGTAGTTATGTTATTTCGATATGGCTGAAAGTGACAGTTGATGTATATGAAAGTACTGTCAATAGGGTTTAATAATCAGTGTGTGACATTTGATCGAAATGCAAAGAACGCAGTTTTTTTAATTGCAGTATTGAAGATGTCGGGTTTCGTACCAAATAAAGAGCTTTTGCGGGAAGCATTATTATTCTGCTTTCATCTCAAGAGATCTGCTGCTGAAATTCAAGTTTGCAAGAAAGATGTGAAAGACAATTCAAAGACAACGATTTTGATGTGAAAGATGTAAGGAAAAAAACTTTGAAGATTGTTGTACAATAAATGTTGTTATAATAAAAATTTTAAAAGTGATGAACAATTTCTGTTTTTTGCCTTTTCTTTAAATCCAAAGACCACACTTTTAGTGCCTCTATCTCCTAAATGGTTGGATCAATTGAAAAAAACACCACGAATAAAATATTTTTTAAATTTTGTGTACAATCTGAAAATACCATTAAAAATAGAGGGTTTCATTGAACATTTCAAAGTTGGCTTCCCCAGTCGAAAATAGTGTCAATTTTTTGGGAAATGGAATACACGTAAAACCCCTCACATAAAAGTACAATAACTCTTCCATTGAAAGTACTTTGTCAAATTTGTATTTTAGAAATTGGCTATTGGTTCACTTTAAGTTATACACACTGTATAATGAAATCCAAACGTCTTCAATCTTCAACAGTTCCTGATTACAATATAATTATTATTTATTTGTGTGCCATGGTTCTAAAGTATCCATCTACATACAAGGTTTTTATAATTAAAGTTCCATTTTGACATGGCCATAAAAAAAACTACTGGACCAAAAGCTATAATACTTGGTAATATTATACAAGAGGGCATGGGAAGTTCATACCCACCAAAAAAAAAATTAGTTCAAAAGGTCACCACCAGCATGGAATGGCGCTCTATGCAATATTCATATACGAAATTAGACACGAAGACACAGGTTAACAATGTGGTTTATGCACATGCGCTTTACAAGTCATTTGGTTTTCAGAAATAAGAAAGGGAACCTCGTTGTCAGTACGCCTCATTTGTTACTAGTTGACGATGCCTATTACCATGCAAGACCGTGCGTTTCTGGTTAAATGTTATTATGAATGCAATAGCAATGTACGGCAGGCTTTGCAACATTATCGTACCGTTCGACGAATACATGTACGTCGGGGGCCAATGACACCGCAGAGTTTGAAGAAGATGATGACAAAGTTTGAAGCCACAGGTTTGTTATCGGTAGCACCTGGCCGAGGAAGGAAACCCGTCTCTGAGTCAACCGTGGAGGCTGTTTCAGTAAAATGGAAGCAAAAATGGAACCTCACAAGGGGCGTGCAGCGTAAGTGCTAATGCACGTCGAATGGACTTACCACTGAGTACGGTGTACAAGATCGTACGTAAAGTGCTGCGGTACTACCCATACAAAATCCACCTTGTCCAACAACTCGAACCTAACGATCTTCCTCGTAGAGAAACCTTCGCATTGGAATTCCTTGCATAGATGGAGGTGGACGAGCATTGGCCATGGAACATTTTGTGGACGGACGAGGCCCATTTTTACCTGAATGGGGATGTCAACACCCATAACTGCAGGATTTGGGCCACCAATCCCCCTCATGTTCTCCACCAAATTCCATTGCATTCTCCTAAAGTTACCGTGTGGTGTGGTATGACAGCAAATGTCATAATTGGACCGTATTTTTTGAAGAGCAGTCGAGAGATGGACTCGTGACATGCACTGTGACTGCTGCTCGCATGGCGTCGATGCTAAGAAGTTTTGTGATACCAGAACTTCAGCAACGTGTCATTTTAGACACAACGATTTTTATGCAGGATGGGGCTCCACCTCATATTGGTACATGTGTCAAACAGTTACTTCAACAACATTTCACAGATGAACGGATTATAGGCCGAAACTTCCCTCTTTCTTGGCCACCCCGGTCACCAGATATCAACCCCCTGTGACTTCTGGCTCTGGAGTTACCTCAAAGCCACTGTTTATGGTGATAACGTCAGGAATTTGGCGGAACTGAAAGATGCGATATGCCGACAGGTGCGCAACAATCCTGCTGATATGCTACGAGCTACAGTTGAGAACGCAGTAATCCGGTATAACCTGCTTTCAGTAAATGGTAGAGGCCATATTCAACATGTAACTAATTTTAGTAACGATTAAAGACTTGTTAACCTGTGTCTTCTTGTCTAATTTCGTATACGAATATTGCATAGAGCGCCATTCCATGCTGGTGGTGACCTTTTGAACTAATTTTTTTGGTGGGTATGAACTTCCCATGCCCTCTTGTATAATATTACCAAGTATTATAGCTTTTGGTCCAGTAGTTTTTTTTATGGCCATGTCAAAATGGAACTTTAATTATAAAGACCTTGTATATAGATGAATTCTTTAGAACCATGGCACACAAATAAATAATAATTATAGTGTAATCAGGAACTGTTGAAGATTGAAGACGTTTGGATTCCATTATACAGCGTGTATCACTTAAAGTGAACCAATAGCCCAATTTCTAAAATACAAATTTGACAGAGTACTTTCAGTGGAAGAATTATTGTACTTTTATGTGAGGGGGTTTACGTGTAAAAAGACCTTGTATATAAAGACGAGTGTTTGTTTATTTGTGGGTTTGTAGGTTTGTTTGTTTGTTTCATATACAAATCTACATTTTATTCCGATCTTGATGAAATTTTGCACATTTGATCTTCAAAGCAAGAGGAAGGTCACTGTCTACTTTAGATTTCAAAAAAATAATAATTATCGATAATAATCGAGATTCATAATGATGGCAGGGTATACTGTGCCCGCGCCACGAGAAGGCGGTTGCGTTTCCAAAATCTCTCACATGGCGCGCTAGGTGCTTTAGCCAATCCATTTTTCTATAGGGTAGAAGTAGTTATGCTGGAGAAAGAAACAAATGCTTCCCTACAGAGCATCAATTTTTGTTCGTTATTTTAAATTAACTTTTCAGTGCAGAGTTTCATATTTTCAATAGTTATTTCAAAATTACGGGAAAACCATCCCTAGAAATATTCACGTATATGCAGTATACTACTCCTACCCTTTAGCAAAATGGATTGGCCAAGGCAGCTAGCGCGCTATGTGAGAGATTTTGGAAACGCAGCCGCCTTCTCGTGGCGCGGGCACAGTACTAATAAGAGGTATCTCATGACTAACAATGCAAGGCATAGTTTGTACAACAATAGGCCCGTCGTGTTTGACATATCAACAATGATATCAACACGCAATTCGCCAACATTAAGTACGGTCAACTGATATATAGACTGAACCACGGTCTATAGATATTTATGGTCATCGAGCTTCGGCCATTTTCCATTGTTTCGAGAAGCTAAGGAAAACAGATCGCGCCAGGTGCTGCATAGATCGCACTATAGCCGACCGCAACCTGCGATAGAGATTTTCATTGAAACTGAATACGAAAGTAAAGTTCTGTCTGCCGATAGGATGGCGCTGCAGGCGCAGTTGGGCAGATTGTATATGCAGCGCCACTTTTCAATAGAGTTCCCGCCCTACCGGGAGCTAGAAACTTTAGCTTCATTTTAACAATGGAGCTCGATGACCATGAATATCTATAGACCGTGTATATAACTAATGACCAACAATGCAAGAAAAAGTTTGTGCAATATAAATAAGATTCATTAAGCCATGTAATGAATATTCCATCCCACCTCTGCGAATTTTTAACAATGCATAGAATTCTTGTTGTTCAAGCTTTTTTTAGAATTGATAGTTCTTAGAACTTAACATTTTCTTGAAAATCTTTAAAAATGAGCAGTAACTGGAGATAATGGGAGGATTAGCAGATTATTGAGAAACAGTTGAAAGGCGACAGAGGAAGCAGTTTTTTTTTTCTGTGCTGCATTGGTTTTGCCAACACTCTGCTGTGGTGATCAAGTTGTGAGCGAGTGGTGATCATGTCAACTGAAGAAACGAAGACTGTTAGAACATACAAAGTGAGAAATGGTTAAGTTTTGCTTCAAGACATCGAGATTGCAACAACAGATTACCAAATAATGAAAAACCCCATCCGATTGTTGGGACCACCCAAGAAGAGAGCTGTTTCGTCCCATCAGCACTGGGGAAATATTGTTGCCATGGAAACCGATATAGTTATGATGCAACAATATTTTCAAGATGATACAATGATATAATGTTCTGTTATCTTGGTAATAGAGCTTAGAATTATTAACAATGAGCAGGAAATGAGTATAATAGCACGTAGTCGGTAGTCATGTCCTTGGTCCAGAATATGGTCCGCAAATCTGGAGATGCCGTAATTCCCATTCCTGTTGTAGAAATAGTCTGCACAAGAATTAAGGAGCACCTCTCCTACATCAGGAATGGAAATTACGGCATCTCCAGATTTGCGGACCACATTCTGGACCAAGGATATGACTACCGACTAGACGACCTGAAAAACATGAGATCACCAGAGAAGAGCCAAGCAGACTATTGAACAGTGATAAAGGACGAGTGGACATTTCCCAACTAAAGAGTGTTGCTAAACTGTACAAGTTCAAAACCCATCAACAAACAATGACGCCACTTCAACAGATGACCAATGACCAACAACCAGCAGTCAGTAATGTATCGATTGGATCCCCCTAGTCTTAGGGTTTCAAACATTTCTATCATTACACTCTGTTCTTTTCCTTGTATACTATTGGACAAATTATGTGATTGGTTTAATTTAATTTATGTGATTGGTTTAACTTACCTATATAAAACCTGTAAAGCAATCACTTGCCATCAGTGAAACGTTGTTTCTCTTATCTAAAGCTTTCATCGGATACTGAAGAAGGAGCGTGGCTGCTGAAATACGTATCCATCGCAATAAAGATTCGTTATGTGTAAACCGAAAAATGAGGAGCCAGAAACTGTGGATGGACATCAAACAACAGAAGACAGAGAAACCACTAATCCACATAACGTATTCATCAGAATAAATTCGTTATGTGGATTAGTGGTTTCTCTGTCTTCTGTTGTTTTATTCGTTATGTGGATTAGTGGTTTCCCAGTTCTCCTTAATTTGATGTCCATCCACAGTATCAGGCCCCTCGGTATTTTGTTTGCAAATATTGAAGAAAAATTAGCTTGTTATACTACAAGATTTCACAAGAGTTTTTTAACTGAGATACTGCATAATCCAAGTAATCATTGGATATGGTTATTCTACGATATGTTGAGCGACAATGGTAGAGTTTCTAGAAAGCGATGAACGATGAAAATATCATATTAAGTTAACAGAAACAAATTTTTTGTTGATTTTTCTGTACAAGATATAGACCCAAAGAGGATATCGCAAACAGGATAAAGTGATAATAAATTCTGTACATAAAGATACAACCTATACAGAAATAATTGCTTTAATGCTAAGAACACGTATGAATGGACCATTTTCCAGAATTTCATAATTTTAACTTCTCTTCACACCGTAGATTAAATGAATCCACATCTTTAAACTTATCAATCGATGTTATCAATCTATTAAGCATGTTTAACTACAACTTCTGTTAACCAAAATCGTTAATTAGATTAATGGAAGTTCACTTATGATAAGTTAGATACAAATAATGAGAAGGTCATTGTCCTAGAAAGAAAGGTATTGGGTGTATGTAATGTGACACATCTTGTAAATATTATTAAGATAACCTCTAAACTTGCTAAAAAAAATTTTTTTTTAAATCAAATTCAATTCTTTATTTCATCAACAGTTTCCAGCTGCGACAATAAACTCTGATTCAACAGTTGAAAAAATAATGTGCAAAGTTTTCAGTGAAAACACTTCGCTCAGGAGGAGGGCAAAGTACAGAAATATCTGAACAAGCAATTTCCCTATAATTTTGGAAGAGGAGGAAAAAAAGTATAAAGAAGAAACCGTAGGGCTCCTTTAAACGCTTCCTTTACTTTTTCTCCCTCCTTTTTTACAGTTTGATCGTTAGCGATAAGAATTCCCAGCACCAAAGGCCACCCGGTTATTTCATCCCCTATAAATAGACCCCAAACTCTCTTCCTAAAACCCCCAAGTTTTTTTTTTTTCGTTCATCTACTTTCTATCCAAGTGGAGGGAAATGACCTCATTCGTGCTTTTATTCCAAAAGACAAATTTTTATGGATTTTGGCGAAAAAATCCCTCGGGTCATTAAGTAAAAATTGAATTGTACCTTTCAAAAGTAACAATTCCATATATTGATTCCACACCTTCCGGAAAGTCAAAATGGAATCTCATTATTAAAACAGCGGTATGGGTCTCATCCAGAAGAAAAAAAAAACGTCAAGAATTCCGGCTAATTAAAATTTTAAATTCCGATTTCTGAATTTTAATTAACTCGATTTCTATCCCATTCTCTGCTTGACGTCGAATTGCATTCGAGTTTGACATTTCTGCATTCAATGAAGCACAACAAATTCCTTCGTTTTATCATTGGAAGGAATGCAAATTACATTCATTCATTCATTGCTGAGCGATAAATTAGGTTACAACTCGTTATAAAGAAAGAAAGAGATCGCTTATCACATTAGTAACCAATCTGTCTTCGTCAGCTCTTTAAAAATAATATATTCGACCACGTTGGCTTCTTTTTCAACGCGTTAATTAAACATTAATGCTTATTCCTAGCCAAAGCACATTTATTTTCGACTTGTCAATGATATTTTCGGAAGGTGACCGAATGAAACTAATGTTCTTAGTGAACAAAGAGACCGAACTTTCTATCTTAAGAACTAAATAGACTTATTTATGGGATCAGAAAGAGAAAGACAGTCGCCAGTGGTTTCATTTAACCCTTTGGATTCCCTCTGCAGCTCTCATTATCAGACCAAATTAATACGACGCCGGTAATGAAGAACTGCAATGCGTCGAATGTCTTTGGCTGAATGTCACTCAATCGATATAATATATCGACCGATATCTTCGATTAAAAAATATTAAAAAAATCTATAAAAATTACTTTTTTATATTTCAATACATCTTCTCTTAGCTTTTGATCGTATAACGAGTCACAGAACAACTTCGAAAAGTATACTAAAAAAAATGCACATAAACGTTTAATGAAATACTTAAACGCTTCCTTAAAGTATAATTTCATACACATTAGCTTTTTCATAGCGATTAAATGCTCTAATTCCAGCATTACATGTAACGAATCCTCATGAAGGAAGAACACACACGCACAGTATCAAATTTTCAACGATTGATTGCGAGCAATTTAAAGCCTTTTGATCTATATTTGAAAGTAAGTCAACCTTTTCATCTTTGGAAACGTTCCATGGGCCTTCGAGGCGCCTCCATGCTAAAAAATCAAAATCTTTTATACTATATATATATAAGCATAAACCATTGAAATTGGATCTAGTTAAATATTTCACAAAAAGCGCTAAAGATTCCTTAATATTGCTTAAGATGCTTGAAGTTATTTATATCTGTATATTATTATTATTATTATTATTATTATTATTGCATATATTTGCGTGTGTTTTCATCGTTCATTATGGATATCGCATACAAATATCAGCTTCCGCATATATCAGCCATAAATCTAATTTCCGATAAAATTAATCTAATCTAATTTTCGAAAATAGTAAGTCATATACGAGGGATAGGGCAACTATTTTTTTTCTCATGAACTAAGAGATGGTATCGCAAAATGTCATATGTCTCAAGGAAGACTACATTCGTACAGTAAAACCCCGTTACAACGTACCTCACTTTAACGTACATTTCAGAATAACGTACAAATTTCAAATCCCCGTCCCAAACGTAGGTATTTTAATGCTAATAAGTTTCAGAATAACGTACCTCACTTTAAAGTACATTTCAGAATAACGTACTAATTTTACATCCCCTTGGTTAAATTATCCCTTCAGTACAACGTACATCGTTCACATGTCTTGCACTGATTGGTCAATGCAGCCCATGCGAAAGTTCATTTCATTGATTAAGCCCAGTTCATTTCATTGATTGGTCAGTATAGCATATATAAACCCGGAAATCTCTGCATGCTACTCAGTCTAGCATGTTCGATTGTCGATTGTTGCATGCTACTCAGTCGGGATCCAATGATGGGACAAAAGCAAAATGAACTTCATAGCGATCAGGAAGACGAAGATGAAAATGGCCATTTAGAACCACAGGTAACGCCCGTCTCAACTTTGGTAGCAATGGAGGCTATAAAAAGCTTACGAAACTATTTTGCACAGCATAGCGGTGCACCAGAAACATTTAACTTCACAATGTCAGATATGGAGGACTTTTTGGGGAGGCAAGTTGTAGAAAGAAAGCAGACGGCCATTACAGATTTTTTTTAAAAAATTAATGTAATACTACATATTGTATATGCTATAGTGTATTTGTATTGAATAAAATAAAATGCATTCATGTATTCCTATGTTTTTCTATTAATATATGCATTTTTCACAAGCCCCGCCCCCCCCCCCCCGGAGTGAGTATAACGTACACCTCAGAATAACGTACAAATTTCCAGGTCCCTTGAAGTACGTTGTAACGGGGTTTTACTGTAGTATGTTTCCACAACACCATATGTTGTTGCACAGAGGGCAATGTTAAACCAGTTCTTAGTCAACCGCCGTACAAGGCCACATAATGCAGAGTTTGTAGAGCGGCTACTGCGGCGCTGGAAATGAGAAGAATTGGAGCACCCACCATACTCTCCGGACCTTTCTCCATGTGATTTTGACCTCAAACGGAAGGTAAAGGAACTATTGTGTGGTAGACGGTTTGGGACACGAATGGACATTGCAAATGCTGTGCAATAGGAGATGACCGGATGGTGAGGGAAATGGTGAAGCAAATGGTATTCGACGCCTCCCATATCGTTGGTTGCGTGTTGTGAACGGAATTATTAATCTAATTTCACCAAAAAATAATAACAAATTAGACATGCTGATGAAGAGGACAGGGTCTTCGAAAAGTACATCTGTGGCTCCAAATTAAAATTCTCTTTTGTGGAATTGTGATTTCTCTTCTTATTTTGTTTGTTACTATCGTTTGCCCAGTTTTTGGCATTATATCATTAATACTTTCACCCAATAAGTTTATACTAGGAGGAGCAGCCACTGTATACACACTGGGGATTTGATACCCCCTGGACACAATCAGGAAATGTTTTTTTTTCTCTTTTCATGGCAAAGAGCCTACGGAAATATACTACTTCATCTTAATTAACTTTGTATTTGTTTATTTGGATTATACCAATACATACTATGGTAAATCCCTAACAAGGATGAAGTTGCTTTATTTCAAGCCTGCCAACAATTCAAAAACTCTATCGTTGAGTTAACAATGTCGTTATCGAAATTGTCAATAATTTGAAACTACTGAAATTTCTTTTTCATTTCTTCAACAAACCTTGGGAAGACACAGCATCTTATTTGGTCTCCCCTTAAATTGATTAACATTAAAAATAACCAGTAAGGAATATTAGCTATTATTTATGATAGTAAATTAGCGGACGCCTTTCTTATGAAATTCATTAACAACTTACGAGACATCCAAATAATCATTGTTTATTATAAGAAAAAAAGCTAAAAAAAGGAGGATAAAAGCGGAAATTCTCGCGGAAGTAGTGAGAGCACTTCTACTGACATCTAGTGAGTCTATTTTATAACTGCAGTCTGCTAGTTCATATGCAGGGTGGATTCAGAGATGATCCCCTCCTGTTATTTTCGTAACCGAAGCAGATATGTCAATTTTGATGAAGCCAATGAATAGGAAGTTGTGGATGACCTATCCCATGGTGCACTTTCCATCATACCAAAAATGCAAATTAGGAAACATTCAAATCCTATCTTAAAAACTGTAACAGATACACGAAAAATTCCAATACATGGAATTCCGAACGAAACAAAACAAACATTTCCAAAATCCGATGAATGCATCACATGTTGAATTTATTAGTTGCCTCTTTATGCTCTCCACAAAGACATCTGAATGTTCAACATGCAAATCAAGAAATTACCAAAAAATTACCATAATAACATTCACTTTCATGAGCAAAAGCAAATAAAAGGCATGTGTCAGCATACAGAAGACAGAACAATTCCAGGATGGCAAGGTACACTGTTCCTGAAATGGTCAACATGATCTTCTGCTTTGGAAAGGCAAGACGAAACCTACATGTATCAAGACAGATACCCTAACGAACGCCATCCATCTCATCATTCAATACGTCGCACTGTTCAAAGATTCGAGAATACAGACAGTGTGAATGTTCGTTAAGGTCGACCAAAGACACAAGGCAGGAGGAAACAACAACAGTGGCAGTTGCTGCCATCATTTCCATCCATACCACATTCATTGTCACCAGGAGTTATTGCTAGGGCCACCTCTTGCAACTTGTTTCTTACCTGCCTGGATAATAATCCGAACTTTGCAGATGAGGTGTTCTGGTCAGACGAGGCATTGTTTTCCCGGGATGGAGTTGTCAACAGGCACAACAGTCATCACTGAGCAGAAGGAAACCCTCGATGTCTGCGAGAAGCAACACACCAAGTGAAATGGACAACAAATGTGTGGTATGGAACCATAGTAGGGCCATACTTTTTGACGGAACACTGACAGCAGAATGCTACAGGATTGAAATTCTCAACATTGTAGTCTCAGATTTCATTGCTGACTTGCCATTGGCCTCCTATCACTTTACGGGTTGGTCGCTCGTGCTCGTCTAAGTGAGATGTTCGGACAACGATGGATTGGCCGAGGAGGGCCAGTTTCTTGGGCCACTCCGCTCACCCCACTTCTAATACCACTTGAATTTTTCTTGTAGGGTTCCGTGAAGGAAAAATTTTATGCCACACAGCCCACCTCCTGCAGGATCTGGTACAACGTATTGAAGAAGCATGCCGCGGAGTGGCACCAACCATGCTAGCCAATGTAATGACATCAGTTAAGTTCCGTGCCCAATTGAAGGGCTCGATGCAATAAGGACCTAACCCACAGGAAGAAGTTTTTGAAGAAAGTGAAGTTATATGATTAAAAAATCTGTAAATCTGTATGGTTGATGATTTGCTTTAATGTGATTGCAGTGTACTTGTGCAATTGTTACTGGTTTGGTTTGGTTTGTTTGGTATTAACGTCCTTTTCAACTGCCATGGTCATTTCAGGACGGCGTTATAGGGGCCGCAAATTTTGCCTCGCAAGGGTTCTTTAACGTGCAGCCGGCAAACGACTACACGAGACCAACGGCTTTACTTCCCTTCCGAAGGAAGTGCGTGATCTCAGAATTTTCCCCCTGAAAAAATCCTCGTCGTCCTCGGCCGGGGTCGAACCCGCGTCCTCGAGCATCAGAGGCGACCACGCAACCCCTGAGCCACCGAGGCCGATCAATTGTTACTGAAATATATTGTAAATGGATTTCACAAGCGGTAATTATTACATTTAGTCAGAATTTCTTCCTGTGGGTTAGGTCCTTATTGCCCAGAGCCCTTCATTTGTGTTATGGTGTCAATGTCGTCATATTAAGCACATTTATGAATAACTTTGGAGCAAAATTATTTATGCACGGTGGCTGTTTGTAAAATACAAATAATTGTGATTATTGGTGATCCGTTCATCGGAGTTTGGAATTTTTGTTTTGTTTTGTTCGAAATTGCATGCTGAACAAGGCTTTAATTGGAATTTTTCGTGTATCTGCTACTATTTTTAAGATAGGATTTGAATCTGTCCTAATTTGCATATTTGGGATGACGAAAAGTGCACCTTGGGATAGGTCACCCACATTGACATATCTGCTTAGGGTACGAAAATAAAAGGGGGGGGGGGTCATTTTTAAATTTGTGGACCTGTTTTTTTAAATTTGTGAAGTCAACTGATGAGTCGGAGTCCGCATCACTCTCCGAACCTTGTTGCTGCTCTTCGACTACTGATATTGGGTCTTCTTATACTATAATAAGCTCCTTCATGGGTGATGAAATTTGCCTCCTTTTAGTCTGCTTCATATGTCCGAATGAACTAATGTAGGGGTCTGAGCTCAGAATCAATCTCTTGAGTAAATCCTCATTTCCCTTAGCGCGATCAATTTTTCTGGTACCTGATGTGTTTGTTTTTAGCCTCTTGGGCTTCTTCAGACAGTTCTCCTATTGGAATAAGGAAATTATTCACAATGTGGAATTCATGTATCAATCTTAATATATAAAGTGCTTCGTCAGACGTCATAATCTTGAAGCCGTTGAGGGATCGTATGTTGTTGAGGGGTTGTATCGGCCATATTGGAAGACCCCAAGCCTGTATAAATTAACTACTTCGTAAATAGAAATTTCATAAATTTCTTGCTATAAGAGACAAACAATCATGCCTTGTTGTTAAATTTTAGCGTATTAATGCAATATTTACACGTTGCTCATGTAGATAACAGCCATGCAGGGGTCTACCAATAGGGCGGATATGGCTTCAACTCAACAATGAGCCAGTGAATAGGAGGGCGCCTCCGTTGTATACTAGCGGTTAAAACCCAACGCATCGCATCGCTTCAGCGCATGCGCGTTTAGGGTGTTGCTAAAAGGTGAAATAGTAGCATACACACACGAAGATTCTGCGGCGATTTTAGCAGTGAGAAAGCAGAATCTTTCTCACGTAGAAGTTTCTGAAATGCCAATCATTTTGTTTCATCAAAGAAAATAAAGAAATAAATAAAAATAAAATTTTGTAAAGGTTTTTATTACATTACAAGAGTATATAGCAGACGTGGGCAAAT
>JAHWFO010043842.1:0-10479 GCA_023313115.1 Rhysida immarginata
CCTAGCTTATTTGGTAGCGTAGCAGATCCAACATTTCAGAAAAATACATTTTGACTATATTCTGTGTAAATGTGAATATTTCGGAAACTGAGATGCTGATAATGAGATGATTGACCATTCGTTTCCAAGAAGTATTAATAATGAGCATAAAATGATAATGCAGTGATAGGACATAAATAAGGCAGCGACTATTGAGGAGGCAAAGGAGTCACAAAGGTCTCCCTTGAGCTCCATATCAAACGTCCAGACAACCGGCAAAAATTTGTGTCTGGAAAGGAAAGAGAAAGAACGAGTATTGGTCAGAGAAACTGCAGCTAAAACAGAAAAAGCTATATTGACATTAGAAACATCTGAACAACGGGAGTTTCGAATAAAGCAAGAGGTATAAGAGCTTCTACGTCAAGGGCAATAAAAACTTGGGTCTAAAGTATCCAGTGATGTTCCCAGGTGGTGAAGATGGATATCATTTTAATCTGAGGCAAGTCAACAAGAGGTTAAATAAATAAAGTTCAGGTATATCGTCTAGAATTCCTGTTTGTCGGATTTTTCTTAGAATGGATAGTCCCTTCGCTCTGTGTTGTATTGATTGAGTTATTATTTAAACAATTTGGAGTTATAACTTAACTTCTTGAGATTGTTCTGTTTTCCTACAACTGTAATTATTCCGCGAAAAGCCGGGTCCTCTGCTAGTAATCTATATTATTAAGTAGCGGAAGAATGGAACTACTTATTGGATTTATAATGTCTGTCCGTGCCCTTCATAATTTCTACATTTTTTGAAGTAGATGGTTGAAATTCGGAATATACCTTACTATAGGCATGCCCACCTTCACTACTTCGTTTGGTTTTCATTGTGCACTGGGATCGGTATTACGGGGGTGGGATTCAGAGAGGACAAAATATTTATGTGCTATTTAGGTACGTAAAGAAGTGAAATGCAGTATCCAGATTCCTCTAGGTAAGATTTACATTACTATTTTAGCCCCAATTTTTCAAGTGGGGTCGGAGTTGGGGGGTTGGCAGTTACTTGGTCGTTAGGACTATGGCAACATATGGCATGTGATACATATATATATATAATTCGGAAATGATGAGAAAGGAAAGAAGATACGAGCTTTTTTTACATTTTCTACACATTACGTTCCAGAAAATCAATTTTTTGATTAAAAAACTTGGGGCGAGGTAAAAAGTACAGATAAAGGGGTAAAAATAGATGACCGCAGGTGGGAGTAATTTCTTGTTAGTAAATGTATAAATGTGTTTCTGCTTCACTGCTAAAGTTCCTCCTTGGAATGTTTACAAGATTTTATTTCCATATTAAAACTCATTCTCTGCAACTGTTCATTGATTACATTACTCATAAGAAACAACACTGGCGGTGAACCTAATACAGTGGCCGCCGCTTTATGTAGCTACCTTTAACATGGCTACCCTCTTTTTGGACGGCTGTCATTTTTGGACAAATTACGATTATGGAACAATACACAAAACTGCTCTTGATAATTTATCTTGTAGTAATCAGTTTTAAGCTGTTGACCCGAAGAGTGCCCGGCAATGTATAAAGGGTTTGGAATTTGTGAGCTCTTTTCGCCGACCAGACAAAAGACAATGTCTAGTAGTCCCTTCAGCAAAACAATATTGTTAGCAGACTCGTTGCACAGTCCTCGTTGATACACCTGCAAAATTGGCTACTTCTGATACACTGTGACTAAATACAATCACGCCCTTCTACCATTCACTGACATTTTTCCTTAAACCCATGATAATTTTTTGTTACTGTGATATTTATTTATTACGTGTTACTTATCTCTCAATACTGACCAAGCATACATACATAGTATTTTATTAACAAGATCTACTACATTTGCGCTCTCTTGTGCCTAAGTTTTGTAACTTACCTATACATCTAGGTTAAATAATTTTCTGTCCGTTGAGCTTACACTATATATTATGTTCCGTCTGGAATTAGCTTTATTAAAAAAAACCAAGATGATCAGAGTCTCTCTGATGGATCAGGTGAATAATATACTCTCTTGAAATAAAAAAATGCGCCGATTTGATTTAAAGTTTAAAACGAAAGAGGGTGCCACGGGTCGAGAGCTACTAGAGTCTAATCATATGATTAATGTCCTATTATCGCAAAGGATAGAAACAATTACCTCATTATGTCTTGTGGGAATAATCAAAATAATAGGCCGAAAGTGCTGTCCGTTCCGTGCTCTTGAGACTTAAATGACTGTAGAAACAGACACCTCTGCCTCCTTTGAACCATTTTGAACTGTTCGTGAAGGACGGTTACGATGGTGGAGGGAGAGGGAAGAGTTGATGACGAAGGATTGGGTGTTTTGAAAGGAGAAGGGAAGGAGAAATCGTGAGGGTTTCCTCTTTTATTTGCAGTAATTGAGGATCTGTTGCAGACATTGCCAGTTGAGCGTGGCTAAATCGCTGCCATCGTTGCACCTTAATAAGGCAGCCAAGCCGACCGACCAACTCCTTTTTCTCTCTCCCCCCTTCTGACGGCGACACATGGACCGAGGGATTAGACGCGAAATGATTGAACGTTCTTTTCGAAGAAATGAAATTCATTAGCGGAATAGTGGAACGAGACCCCCTCTTTTAAGGAAGCCGACTGTTCTTTCTTCGAATAACTTTCTAATAAAATCCCTCGATCAGATCTAAGATCAAAGAGAACATTCCATTTAAGAACATTATCGGGAAGAATTACTAAGAAAAAAAAATAATACACATACACACGAAGAAAAAAAGCTAACATAGTTATTCATTTTTTAAAGTTTTAAAAAAGGCTTTCTTCTTCTCTAAAGTTCTGCTAAGTGAAACGAATATGAAAGATAATTTTGAAGAAAATGGATTTCGTGTAATAGTCGTTCTTTTTTAATGATCTCTGAATACAAGAACTGAGTAATTCAGAAATTACATTATCGAATTTTTTAGGCGTTTAGACGTTTCTTTCATCCTTAATCGAAAAATAATTTAACCTGAGATAAAAAAAAATTACACTTATATTTGAATTTACTCAAAATAACTCAGGGTGGATGTAGAAAAGAGAAGGACGAGACACAAGAATTTAGGAATAAAATAAAAATTGAATAAAGGGTGGTAAATAATTTTAAAAAAAAGCTGACGTTTCGGATAGAGGCTATCCTTTCTCATCACTTTCACTGTTTGCTTTCACGTCAGTTTCTTTCAGGGTCATATCACTCATTGTTCAATTTTCAAAATAACCTCAAAAAGGTTATTAAATACTTATTAAAAATACTCTTCGCCAATTCAGTATCAAACTAAAAAATAAAAAAATACAGAATTATTAAATTTTGCATTACGATAAAGATATAACATGAAAGAGCTGGTCCCTGGTTTGCATCCAGGTCGCGGAATTTTTCCTTCTATTCTTTCATTTAATATACAGGATGAGTCTGAAACCCTGTCACAAACTTTAGAGGAGGTAGTATGGATGATTCTAAGCAAACAATTTCATGTGAACATGGGTTCGAATTTGAACGATAACCGAGATATGAACAGAAATAAAAATGCCACCACTAAGATCAGAAGGTTAATAACTCAGGTTCTATAATACATAGGATAATGACTGGGATAATAGGGTACATACGATTGTATATACCGTTAAAATTTGATCGAATTCCAACTAGTAGTTTTCGAATTACGCAGTCAAAATCGTAGCACGTGCTCACATGTGAGTACTAACCACCATGTGTTACGATGTTGACTACGTAACTCGGAAACTACTCGTTGGAATTCGATCAAATTTTAACGGTTTGCACAGTTTTATGTACCCTGTTGTTTTGCCAAAACTCATCATTCTAGATTTTACAGAACTTGAGTTACTAACTTGTTGATCTTGATGGCGGCATTTTTATCACTGTTCATATCTCAGTTATCGTTCAAATTCGAACCCACGTTCATACGAACTTTTTTGCTTAGAATCATCCATACTACCTCCTCTAAAAGTTTGTGACAGGGTTTCAGACTCACCCTGCATAGGGTTTCCATAAATTATCGTTGCAACTTTAGGCTTTAATAACATAATACAAGATAACAAGAAACGGTTTTCAGCTTGTGACAAGTAAACTAACAATTTTTTTATTGTTTTAGATGAAGCAGTTTTGACAAGAAATGTGGACCCCACAGGAAAAAGCTCAGCGCGTTACCTAGTTCATAGAGACTAAGTTGGAAACCCAAGTGCAATGGAACTAAGGTCCGATTTCGTGACCGCCTCGATCACCTGACCACACACACCACTGGACTTCTTCCTGTGTGGTTTCCTAAAGAATCATGTGTACCGAACCAAAGACCTAGTGAAAATGAAGACACGCATTCTTAATGGTTTTGCACTCCACGAGGGGTGCACACATTGAGGTTTATGAATAAGGGGAAAAAACTTTGAGTTTACTTGTCACATGCTGAAAACCGTTTCTTGTTATCTTGAATAGTGTTTGAGTTAATAAAGTCGAAAGTTGTAAAGATAATTTATGGACACCCTACATTTACCTTATCTTAGAGCATTAACTCTATTGCTTATTTATTACTTTGTTTTGTGTGCATTACGAATTTATTATACCGGGTGATTCAGTCAATTTCTGACCATTTCACTCGAAAGACGTGCATTAGGGATAAACAATTGAAAGAATATGAGCGCCATATCGAATTTCTAAATAGTTGGAGTTTGTATTGTTGCAACGGCGCTGCATGAAAATCGTATTGTTGAAAAATGGCACCCGCTTTATCAACAGAGCAGAAATGCAAGGTTGTCGAATGGTATTTCGAGACAAAATCACCTGTAACTGTGCAAAGAAAGTTCCGGAAGGAGTATAAGTGTCGAGACGCACCAGGCTGGCAAGCAATCATGGATTTTGTCAAACAATTTCGTGCCACTGGATGTGTTAAAGGCAAGAAAAAAGGCGGGAGCGAAGCTCGTGTTCGAACGGCCGAAGTTGTCGAAAATGTTCGTACAAGGTTGGTCGATTCCCCTACCAAAAAATCTGTCCGCCGACTATCATTGTAGAAGGGCTGTCGTATACCACGACGTGGCGAAATTTGAGAAAGAATTTACACCTGTTCCCGTATAAGATCCATGTTTATCAGGAGTTAACAGACACTGGAAGACAGAAGCGACAACAATTTGCGATGGAGTTTGGAGCAGAAATGGAAGCCAATCAGGACATTGTGGACAACCTGTGGGTGTCAGATGAGGCCTTTTTCCATCTGTCAGGTGACGTTAATAAACATAACATTCGTTTTTGGGGTTCCCAGCACCCTCATGAGATCCATAATTCACCTCTTCATCCACGAAAGGTTATGGCTTGGTGCGCGATTTCCAAAAGAGGCATCATTGGTCCGTTCTTTTTTGAGAGCACCGTAACGTCACAGGCTTACCTTAACATGTTGGAAATCTTCTTCATCCCCGAGCTGCGAAGAAGGCGTATACCACTTCGACATCAATGGTTTCAACAGGATGGGGCTAGGCCTCACACCACTGATGAAGTGCTAGACTTTCTCAATCAGAAATTTGGAAATCGTGTCATTTCAAACAGGTTTCCAGATCGATTCGGGGGTGGCTTTCTTTGGCCCCCTACGAGTCCTGACCTAAACCCATGTGATTTTTATCTCTGGGGGTTCCTTAAAGACAGTGTGTTCACTACAGCACCAAGAACCCTAGACCAGCTGCGACAAAGCATCGTCAACTGCTGCACCCTTGTGGATGCAGAAATCCTGGATAGAGTTATGAACAACTTCACCATTCGGCTGCGAGCAGTTCAAAACGTTCGTGGTGGCCATATTGAGCATATCATCAAGACTTTTCCACGGGAATAAAAACTCCTAACTGCCTAAAATATCTTACTGAAATGCTAAGTTTGTAAACATTAATGGGTCAATAAATCATAGTACTGAAATGGTCAGAAATTCACTGAATCACCCTGTACATATTTGAACGCGAATAGCTGAAAATTATCATATCTTGACTAGTCAAAATAATTTCTCTGTGAAATCAACATATACAGTAGAGCCCCGGTAATTTGAGATAATTGGGGCTGACTCAAGGTAATCTAGAATAACAGGTAGGTCCAGTTTGTCAGAAGTGCTTAACGCGCATGCGTATTGTGACGTCACTGGAATACTTATGGCTTTACTTCCGGCGTGTGCGGTAGCCATTATTCTGGTCACAAAAGAAAACGTTTTCACGTAAAAAAACAAAACTCTTACGTTGATTTCTGAAGAAATGTTTATTTGTAAACTTACTATTTTATAAATTAAAATTTCCTAATGCCTGCATAAATAAAGTTATTAAGAAATAATATCGAAATTATCATCTGGCTCTTAACTGCCAACGGTTCCGACGAATCAATGTCGAAATCTTAACGAGGAATGATAACTAGGCCTAATGATAATGAGAAATACGTTATCGTCCTTGTCTCTGTGTTCGCTTAACTATCCGCACATTGCGCGATGAGTGAACATGAGACCAAGGTAAATGATTTTACATTTTAAAGACACCCACTCCCCTTCTAACGAACTGATATATAACCCTTTTTCTATTTAGTCTCAGTAAATTTCACTTACCTTGGTCGCATGATCAGTTATCGCGCGATGTGCTGATAGTTAACATCAACCCTGTATTCCATTAAAAAGATAATACGTAAGTACATTTTACAATAATTATAAATTACGTAAGTCCCTTCATATAATGGCATTATTATTTAATTAAAATATATAGTATAAAGAATGAGAATTGTGAAGGAAATGAACGAGTCGTCAAGTGTGGCTATCGCACGACTGCTTTCATTGCCGCCATGTTTTAGTTTCTGTTGAGGTTTCGATTTAGCGGGTATAGGTTTCGATGTATTCCAGTGACGTCAAAATACGCTTGCGCAGTAAGGCAATTTTTACTACTTCCGGCAAACTGACCCCCACCTTGTTCTAGATCACCTTGGGGCTGACTGCACCTCGAATTTAGAAAAACTTGGATTACACGGAATATAAAAGCGAAATACGGTTTAACTTCGCTAAATGGATAACCTAGGGATAAAAAAAGCGGTCACTTACTTTTGCTGCAAAGCTAAGTGTCTTCACAGAAGGATGCTATGTATAAATTCCAAATGACCGCTTATGGAGTTTATACAGCGGCTCTTATAAGACCACAGTAGCTCTTATAAGTGGAGTTTACATACGATTTGCAGCTCGAATAGAAAAAAATAGAAAAACGTTTAGTGTAAAGGACTTGGAAATTAAATTTCTTCATAAAAATTTCTCCAATTTAATAAACGACATTTTGTCTCCGTTATGATTGCAGTAGTAAACAATGGATTTGACAGTTGAGTTTACCTGCCGCTAGGGAACTTAGACAACGTTTGAAAACGAGAGTGGACAGACTTCTCATTATTAGGCTATGGTATTACCGTGACCACCGAGAGACAAGGCCTGAGTGCGGAAACGTCATACATTGTTACATCATCCTTAGAAGGGCTAATTTAAGACTTATTATTAGTTGAAATGCGAATAACAATACCCTTCTAATGATGAATAACAATGTATGACGTTTCCGCGCTCAGGCCTCGTCTCTCGGTGGTCACGGTATAACTAAAGTAAATGACGCGACAAAAGAAAACAAGTAAAAATTTCCTTTCTTTTTAACAATATAACACCAATTAGGTATTTCAGTTCTACGTCTGGGAGATTCGAAAAATAGCTCGATAATTGTTTGATGCGTGTAATAAGAATTAATAAACAGTGTGATTAACGATTCCTAATGAAGAGCGCCGACGAAGCGAATATTTCATACAGTCTCCGAAGAAGCCTATGCGAATCCAAGGGAGTATGGGAGTCGACCGCATCGATTGCTATGCTGTGATCGTGATCCAAAATCATTTGAAGATCTTCGAAGAGTTGTTGGTGTATTGCAAGATACTTTCCAGGAGGCTTCAAAAGCTCTAAGGCTGCTAAAGGACGATGAAGAATGGCGTCGTTGCATGCGATGCGTGAAGCAATTGCTTTCCAGATTTGACAACTCAGACATCTATTTGCAATTATTCTGGCATACTGTAAATCCCCAGGAACCTAAATGAATGTGAAATAGATGTGCAGACGCGTTGTCAAAAGACCATCAGCATCAATTCAATTCAGAAGCAAGCAATCTTCGAGTGCTGTATCTCACATTAAGAGATTTGGACCAATATCTGACAAACAGCGCCGACTCGAGGATTATCCAGGGATGCCTCAGTTCGCTGATCAAGAAGTTGAAGCGTTCCATCATTGGAATCCACTGGTATTGCTGAAGACTGCATACCTTTGGGCAAGATTCCAAGAATGGGTGGGTCAAATATCGCTTTTAAATGAATAACAGCTAATTGTGTACAATCACCTATTAAATGCGGTATGCAATGAGACGCCAGAAAGGAGACTCTGTTCTTGGACGGTCCTGGAGAAATCGGTAAATCATTTTTGCTGGAAAAAGTGCCGGCTACTCTTCGATTGGAAGGCAAAACTGTCCTGGGAACGGCAACAAGTGAAATTGCAGCACTTCAATTAATGGTCGGGCGAACGGCACATTCAATGTTCAAGCTAGGCCTGGATCTAATTGTAACTTCAATCTGTAATACCCCCATTCAATCGCAACATGCAGAATTGCTAGGCAAAGGACATGCGAGTTACTAAATATATTTCTTTTCGTATAATCTATAGCTGTTTAATGTTGCTTATTGCCTCTGCTCGGTTGCGACGGGCACAACACATTTGTAATAAAAATATTACTTACATTTTTGCAATGCTACTTTGGCGCGTTGGTTATATGGCGTGTTCGACAACCTTGATATTTTGAGTTCGAATCCTTCAGAATACACTTTTTAAACAGAAACAACTTTGTTTCCCGTCTTCGTATTGCCTTGACAATCCGTCTTCGCCGAGCTTAAACATTTACGTGACGAATTTGAAGATCGTAAGCATAAAACTTGTGTATGTAACACTTTTTGTATGAGCATTGTTCTTCGACTGCACAAAATATGACACCCTTGCGTTCCTTATGGAAACATAACCACATAGTGCAGAGGATCATACCATGGGTGACTGTGATATTCTAAAATCCGACGAGCTCTACTGTCTTTGCACCGGCGCAAAATAATATCACCATATACACTGACTCCCTGCCAGGTAAAAAACCACAGCAACGTCCGAAGTTATCGGTAAATTGTAAGGTCGACGGCCATTAGGTTGAATGGTTTAGGTATTAAACAATACAACAGCCAATTCCGAATAATCAGGTTCATTAAGCTACAATACTTAGCGAGGATAACGCAGGCAATTCGTTTTAATACTAAGAATACCGTTACAGGTGACCGATCATTTTGTAGAGTCCAAACCTCGACAATTTCCCGCTCGCTCAGCTTATGCAATGACAATTAAAAAGTCCCGGGATCAAACCTTAGACAACATTGGTATATACATAGAGTAGATAAATACTGACATCCCGCCTTTGTTTTGTCTTGAAAAGCTCGGCGAAGACGGGCATCTCAGCTAGTAAGCGTAAAAGTAAACCCACTACAACAAAATGAATTTTCAGTGTTCAACCTACATTGAGTTTTGTCAGTGAAAGAAGTGCTCAGTATGGTGTCCTTCTGCAGCAATGCATAACTGTGTACTGTATTTCACAGAACCCATCACATTTAACATCATGATGGGTGTCACAGTCCGTTCAGAAGCATCATAAAACAAGATACTTCTATGCCATGACGGCCATGACGTCAGAAAAGAACGCTCACGGAAGAAGGAGAAAATCTGAAAGCGATGCGAGAAAGCATCAGAAAAGGTTCCCGGAGCATTTCCACCAACCTAGCGAAGATGAATGATTTGAGCCGGAAGAGGAAATTAGATGGATTAGAAGAAGCAAAAGATGAAGAGACAGTTGTGGCCGAACCAGAAAAGGAAAAGGATGAAAACAAATTTATGTGGGAAAGCTTTTGATCAGAGCTTGGTAATTAAAAGAAAAGAGGATGGAGATTCATCGGAAAAAGACAAGTGGAGAATTTAAAGGAAAGGTTGGAGCAATTGGTTTCCGAGCTGCCTAAATGCCATTGTCTAATTTTGCCATGGAGCCATCTCGTACATTTTAAAATATCAAGAGCCGTTTTTCTACGGAACCGAATACAAATGTAATTTATTTTCAAAGAACGTTTGCCTATGGAATTTTTCCTTATGGATTAGAAGGATCTCTTCAAGGAGACATTGGCTGCGTATCTGGACTAGAACAGCAGGCTAATTGGAATACTTACCAGAAACAGATAACTGACGAACTGTAACATGTTGTACTCACTATTACTTAAAATTTATGCCCTCTATTAAAATCCACGACTTTGTAACTTAATTTCATCGTATCAAATAGAAAAATAGCCGAAACTGTGGATACCTTAATAAATAAAGGAAAAAACAGAAAACACTACTCCACATAGAAAA
>JAHWFO010043843.1:0-12356 GCA_023313115.1 Rhysida immarginata
ATCAAAACAAATTTGCTATTAATACAGCAAATCCGTGTCTCACTCTCGTTTAACACTCATTTTCTATTTGATATTTGAACTTTTATTTAATCTCGGTGATCTTTTATTTCTCTTCACGTGTTCCCACCTTAGAAGATAGTTTCATCCACAGTCGGATGAGAGCGTTACAGTGGTTTATTCGTGGGATAGAACGATAGATAAAATGCTTCAAAGGCTATTAGTTTTGAGGGACACCGAGAATGTAATGATGGGATTTGTGTGTAAGTCTGAAAAGGGGAAGGGGGGATATTGAAAATGAGGGAACATTATAAAAAGGCAGTAGCGCGGGAAAATAGCAAACACTAATCACGAATCATGGTGTGGTATGAGTTGTAATCAAAGTGACGTGGAGCACAAGAGAGCACATGGGACATTTGTGTGTGGATAACAAAGCTTTGTGAAAGAAAAATCACGAGTGAATCGTCTGTAGAGGATACGAGGGGAAATCAAAAAGTAAGTTGCACTAACTCGCCGCAGCAACGCGCTGTGTGTCGCAATCTTGGGCAAAGCGGAGAAAGGGACATTAACTGTGCAGACGTCGGATATGACGCTTGCTGTGGTTTCCCGTCGTGTTTTGTGTGACTAGCGGGCTAAAAGCAATGACGCGTCAACTGGATGTCCACTCCAAACTTCGAGGTGCGAGCAGCAATCCAATTTCTATGGGCCAAGCGGGTGAAAATTGCACGGACATTCATCGTGAAATCACTACTGTATATATGGAAATTGAGCGCCGGTGTGATTTCGTTGCTCGATAATGCAACACCTCACAAGGCCCGCCAAACGTGCGAATTGCTGCAGCGATTCAAGTGGGAGGTTTGGCAACATCCTCCATACAGTCCCGACTTAGCGCCATGCGTCTTTCATCTTTTCGGTAAGCTCAAAACTGAACTCGGTGGACAACGATTTCGAAACGATGAGGAGGTGAAAGCGGCTATCACCGTGTGGTTACAAAACGCTGGAGGAGATTTCTATGCATCCGGTATTGAAAAGTTGGTTGATCGTTCGGATAAATGTTTAGGATCTCTTGGGGACTATGTGGAAGAGTGAACCTACATTGTATGTTGCTATAGCCGTGTTGCTTTTGTATAGGAGGTGTAATAAATGGCCATACCATGAAAGTGCAACTTACTTTTTGATCTCCCCTCGTACTTGTGTAAGAAACCTCTCCATAAGTTAAAAACGGACCACTCGTTTGAATTCTTAAGCAGGCAACGAACTATTGCAAACGTTTGGGACAATCTATGTGGAAAACATCACAGGATTCAGCGGGACAATTAAGCTGGACATCTCAACAGCTCAACTATTTTAAAGATGGTAAGTGTCTGTAGTTGGAGAAGTGAATGCAATATCAAGTGAATGGCGTCACAATGTACTAATATCAACACTATACGATCATATCAGGCCAGATAAGACATCCCTTGTGGAATTAACGTCTGTGTAAGAAAAATTCAAACCATCTTGCTCACCTCATTCAGCGACTGTACAATGCTGTTTACCCAGCTCAAAGGAGTCTATGCATAATTATTAACCATTAGTGATTTTCTCTTATCCATAAAAGGTTTCATACAGAGATGAACTGGGGTAATCATCAAAGTGTAAGCACTGAAGTTACAAAAACTAACTTTTGAACCACGATCAACAGAGAAAAAGTTCCAAATACTGAGCGTCAGCAATTTAGTAAAAATCCATCCTTTGCATAAAGAAAAAACCTAAAACTCAAAACAAGGGAGAAAAGTCCACGTACGAAACACCTTCTGGACACCGTACTTTGAAACGTACACGTGTAGAAGAACAAACATATGAAGTCACTCTTATTTAATACTTGCGAAGATTGAATAACTTAAACAAAATAATCCCCAAATTTAAACATTTCAGGATGCACGAAACGAAGGAAGAACAGTATGTCGAGGTAATCAGTATGACATGTAGCTAAACAATTCAACCCGGAATAGATGAGAAGTGTTCACCTATTCCTGATTCAATCTCGAGTGCTGATGGAGACTCGCTTTCACCTATGAGAGTCAATTTGCAAGATAAACATTATGTCCAAGGGTCCAAGAGACTATTTATATGGTTCAGTAAAAGTGACCAAGAATATCATCACAAGTGCATACTTTCCACAAGTGGGAAATGAAACAGCCCTCTTCCTCGATTCTTATCCCAGCATCACAGAAATAAAATGTGTAAATTCCATTCGCAATCAATTGTTTATTCTCCGAGATCAAGACCTCATTTCCAATCCATGTTTTAAAAGCGACAATCTCGAAAAATGACCGAATTTTGATACGCTTGGTGTAGAAGCTACTTTTTGATACATTTTGACCATTTCTTTTTACAAGTTTATGCTTTTGTTTTCTTTATGCAAAGAGAGGATTTCTATATTGATGATGCTCGTGACAAACCAGTTGTCACAGAAAGATTATTATTATTTTTCTGTTTTATTTTCTTTCTCTCCTTTCAATTTTATTTATTCATTTCCCTCTTCCATTAACGTTACTTTCTCTTGCCTCATCTTGGAAACTGTTGTTGCTATGGCAACCCTCCTCTTCCTTTTGAAACTCACACCCAGTGGATAAGGTGCCACGGAGCGATCAGGAGGGTGAAACGTGAAGGTGCCACACAGTCCATCCTCACAACTTGCATTAATTGACATAATCGATGTCACAGTGACAGTTGCCAAAGAAAGACAACGTGCAAGATGCTACTAAGCATAAAATTAGCACTAATAAAAGCTAATAGCGAGTTATAAACACAACACAATGTACTCCCATCGAATGCTCAACCAATGACACAATGAAGGCCACGGCAGTAATTAATGTGCCAGTAAAGCAGTGACGGTTAAATAAAATAGGTCAACACATACTTCAGAGCAACATCGAGCAACAACTAAGAAAATCCACGAGGCAGATTCAGTGGAAGCTAGAGCTCCAGCGATTCTTCATGTTACGAGACTGACAACCCTAACACCTTCAGTCTGACAAAAAGCGCTTACAACCACAATCATATCAACGCATGTCAGACAAATTGATAAGTGACAACGGATTTTATTACGTTGATCAGTTCCTTAAGTCGAGTTGCTAATTATCAATTGAACACTAAAAAAACTAAAAAGGCAGTTTACCATTTTATTTCCTTCGTTTTAATGTGACAATTTTCTCGATGTCAGATAGAATTGTCCTCTGTATAGGAAAAACTATACCCACTCACCTCCCGAGCTTTGGACTATCTCCTCAGCTTGGCCATGAGCTTTGTCCGCGAGCTTTTTATGTTGCAAGCGGGCGACAGGCATGATTTGGACAGCCCTGTTCTGAAGTATTTCATTAGTTCTGAAATAAGAATAATCCTAAGAGAACCTGGGAACAATTTTTGGGATATTTATCATGTTCTGTGTCACAGTGATTTGCATACTACTCACACAGAACACGAGACAAGAAAGGACTACACTCTACATCTTTGGAATTGGAACTTTTTCTCTATTGATCACGGTTCAAAAGTTAGCTTTCGTAACTTCTCACACTTATACTAGAAGGACTGGGAATACTTTTATTCAGTCAGGCATGGCCACTTTCTTTTAGATAGACCCGACTTTTATGGCTAAAGCACCTTTTCTTCTAAACTTATTAGACTGTTTCGGAAATTTTCTCTACACTCCGTATATGGTTCACATACATCATAAAGAAACTCGTGGTTCACGGTCCTTGCGGGGCATCAAACAAACTCTCCTTACAAGCAGGACAGCCGATGTTCTAAAAGCTGTCCAAGAGCACTGACAGCAAACGATAACGGGAGATGATGTATACCCGTCCTATCGTCGATGCTCACCTGAGCAAGATGGGTTTACAGCGACAATAAGATCACGTGGCCAAGAAATTGTTTTGGACAATTGATGGGTGTACCCTATACGCCGATGTTAGCTCACATGAACGTTGAAATGTGCAAAAGCGTTGAATCTATTAAATATATTTGCATGTACTTGAACAAGAGCAGTGAACAAGCCACATCTGCATTGAGGGAGAGATTGTAGAGTACATTTCTATTAACAGAATTATGGAGCAAGATGACTCTACCGATTATCAAGGCAAATTTTTGAACTCTCCTAACACACCTGGCCTTCCCTGTCACACGAAATAATTTGAAAAACGGTGTCCATATTATCCTGTAGCGAAGTTTAAGCCCACCGAAATTGTGTAATGGTACGAGGCTTAAAGTTACTTCTCTCCAATGTAACATCATAGAAGCGGAAAGTGGCGCAGGGAGCTTATGTTATGCCGTGACAATAAACAAAGCACAAGGCCAGATGGTGCATGTTGCGGGCATGGACCGTAGTGTCAGTTGCTTTTCGCACAGCCAGTTCTATGTGGCTCTCTCCTGTGTTAGTGAAGCAAATAAAATCTTTTTTCATGTCCCCAATCATAATACTAATTCAAACATTGTTTACAAAGAAGCTTTATAATAACTCAAAAATAAATTCCACGTGTACGAAGTCACGGGCACAGCTAGTTATTGGATGTAGGTGTTGTTACCTATATTAGTTTCAGTACAGAATTTTATTATCACTTCCCCTAGTTAGTGCAAAACCATTCATAAAATCGCAACACACTTGACGATTAAACGGTTCAATAACTTAATACAAGGCAAAAACTCAGTTTTATGTTTTTAGGCCAAACACTGTACACGTTGCAGCCATATCCAGCATATCAACTATCCAGGCAGCGCACAGTCAAGGTTTTATTCGAACACACCTTCAAAAAAATAGATCACTCGTTGTTTGCAGGTAACCGAGCCCATGTCCATGAAACATAAGAGAACAAAAAAAAAAAAAAATTATGGATCAGGTAACTGAAACAGTTAAGTGACTATAGCAAAAAACTTAACATAACAGCGCCTATGCCACTGCTCTTCCGCAAATCTTTCTTCAACAAATTGCCGCACGAGCATGCAAAACTACGTTTGCTTGGATGCAATCTCGCTACGATGTCGGTTCTCTTTGCATCCTTTAAATCGAGTAAAACAACATCACCGAATTCTGAATCTTAAATTTGCGAAAGAATGGCACAGATTAATAACCATAAAACGGATTTAAATTGTTTCCATCTAGCAAAGTGACTACTCCATCAGCATTTTATACTAGTGCAAAGACACTGAGCGACAGACTGGACCTCTGCGGGCCAAAACAAATTGTCGCAGAATTCAGGACGGCAAAATAAATAATAAAACAAATCTTAAGTATTCCAAATTCTTCTTCAAGTAACGTCAGAAACAAATCTTAAGCATTGCCCAGCGCCGTCATGTCTAAAAACGTTAAAAGTTACATTCCACAATCGCGTCACGCGATTTTTTACCACGTGGAAAAGAAACCAGGTTCACAAGAGACTCGAGAAGAGACCTGGGGAAGCATCGGTTTGTCTACTGAGATACGTACAGAGATCGCGATTTGTTAGCCTCCAATCTGCCCGCAAACACACATCTCCAAACGTGAAGCAAACTAAACCTCCTGACGCGATGCTTCCCGATTTGAAAAGACTTTTGCAAACACCTGGAGACTACTACATCCCCGACGTACCTACTTCGGCCTCCGAAGTCGACCAGAACCTTCTACTGCTTTTTGCCACTGCTTAAACTTTCCCACTGGCCAAGAGCCGACAGTGCGAGCTTCTTGAATATTAGCTAGGCAACACCGGATATGTCAAAAAGAAAAAAACTATTTCTTTTAAAGCATTCAATGAACCTTTTAAAATGTTTACAGCAAACGATTACACAATTTTATTATTAATCGACAGGAGAAAAAGAAAGGTCTTTAGGCACGACCATTTTCAGATGTTCGAGATCAAGTCATCATCGACATCGTTTTCTCACCTTAATCACCTTTTCATTATGTCATCTCATGGACGCAGCCATTACGGTCATGCAAAAAATAAAAACGTGAACTACACAGATTCAAAAGAAGAAACCGTGTTAGAACGAAGTATAGCAAACCCTAAAGTTCGTGCAATAGCTCGTTATTTCTGCAGCTTCGCTACAGGCCGATACAATCAAAATGAACAGTTATAATGGCGGCCAACTACAGTGTCCCTCCTAGTGGACAATATGTTCTCTAAAAAGGTGAAAATCTGCTGCTCGACATCGCTTTTTACAGACAAACGACATTTTCTTGCATGGCAGTAATATTATCGTAGCTCTCGAGTGCGGCAAGAAAAGTCAAACGATCTTTCCGTCGTTCTGCCATGCTGCAGCAACAACCTCGTCGTTTTGTCTGCTTTTGCAGTGCAAGGAAGTAAACGTATCGTGCATTCTCCAACGTATCAAAGGATGGCTTGGCGACCCAGGTCCAGTGAGAAGCAAGTACAACGGGTCAGCGACTACACACCACTCGATATACAACTATGGAAACATGGTCTTCACCCCCCCTCCCTACATTGACTTGTTTATATACAAGACATTTGAGATACTATCTCAAAACATACAACATCTTAATAAGATGTCGTTTGGCGTTCCAGAGTTTATATATATCACTCAGTATGCAAGGTTAGTGGCAGAAATATCTGGCGTAGTGGCAGATCCACTCCTTCTTTCAACTTAACTAAATATTAAGACTAAACACCTCAATGCCTGTGTTATTTTATGCAATGCCTCGGAAACAGTATCTCGCAAATAATCCTCAACAGGCGTTAAGGGGTTACACTAATGTTAGGTTAATAGTTTTCAAAAAAGGGGGGACGTTAGTAGTAAAAAGGCGTCGGAATATAGTTCACTACGCAACCCAGGTAGACTGCTAATCTTACGATTCAGTCGTTCGTCTCTTGCTTTGAAATAAAAAAAAAGCAGACGAGTCAAGAACCTCATCCGACGACTTTGCTCTTTAATTTAAATCTACTTAAATTTAACTTAAATTTAAATCTACGCAAATGACTCGGATAGAAGCTCAGGGTGACGACAATTTGTCGACGTCACTGGGGTTAAGTGACGTTTATCGACGTCGAAATGATCGACGCCTGCATTCCAATGTATGCATCATTTTTAAATTTGCCAAGGGATTTTAAAGTTGACATTTCATCTAGTGAGCACTTCTGTCCAAAACTTCATTTGCTATTACGTTATGATAACTTTAAAAATAGCAGAAACACTGGATACCTTATCTAAATAACGGAACAACGAAAAACACTACTACACATACATAAATGTACATCTGAGTCTGTAAAAATTTATCTATGTGGAGTAGCGTTTTCTGTTTTTCCTTTATTTACATAACTTTAACCACAGCTCCCACCTCTATCCTTTCGTCTGTCTCACCCCTGCTGCTACCTCCTTTACCTCCATCTACTCCTCAAACCGACTTATTAGCTCTTGCACTTTCTTTCGTCCTTCTAACTCAGTAAGGGGACCCAACTTTCTTTCTTTTTCTAGACCACAAGAGCTTTCCTAACACAAAAACCAAGTTTCATTGGGGCTGCAGAGAAGGAGTCACCCCCGAATCCTCCGTCACAGCACGTCCGAAACTTCGTGTTTTGTGCTGAAGAAATTTATCTGCCCATAACATAGCCTCGTAAATTCTGCCAGTAACGCTCAAGCTTTCCACCGAAACCCGAACCAGCAAGCCACATACGTCGGGGACCACACAACCGGACTCACCTCTGCGCACGCCAGAGTGGAAACAGATCGCACAAATGTGCGATACGTAAGAAAACCAACACAAGAAATCTGATCGAGCTCAAATACGCAGGCAATTTAAATCCGTTTTCAAACCCCCCCTTATCAACAATCTTATCTACTGTCTGTCTAAGAAAAGGGATTGCGCTATAACTTTCTTAGCAACACAAGAGTAGAAAACTTCTGTGACAACGATGGTTATCGTGTCCTGTACCACACGCTGCACGAGCAGGCAATTCGAATGCAAAATATGCAAAACAGTTCGAAGTAGTTTTCTTGTGTTTGCATGCAGACGGTCTAAAAATGTTGCAGGCAGCCATTGCACGGTACATGAAGAAAAAATCAACAGCATTTGAAAAGAAATGGGTGAAGAGTTTTCAAGACCCCAAAAGGGGTCGATGACCTACCAGGGCGAGGCATAAAAAACCAACGAGGTCACAGGCTTCCACAAAGAATCCACAAATAACTTTAAGACAGTTACTAAGACTTCCAAGTCATTTGTAGGAGAGAAACATGGCATTTGCATTGGTAATACAAGATTTGTTACCAAGAATAATTAACGACAAGCATCAAATCACTATAGCTGACGAATACGTTACGGCATGGTCTCTCTTCAGCTGTAATACACAGTACTAGATGCCAACAAGGTCATCGATATCTGGCTTAATCCACTCGATCCAAAGATGCCAATGATGCTCTTTTATTTAAACTGGAATATTCAATTATTTTACTTCAGAATCTCACATGTAAAGAAGATGCTAGACAATGGAAGCGACTTTCGTAACAGAAAACGGAGAGGGTAAAACTTGTGCCTCCGCAACTAGTCTGGGGTTTTTCTCAAAAAAATGATTTGGGAATTTGCACATCTTAACTGGAAACCCGGATGCTCAAAGAATGGCCCAAATCTACAAAAACAGTCTATTACCACAAGGACAATGTCCTGAAACATCATCATAGTAGCCTGTCCATGCATTGGAAGCCACATCATCACCTTCCACAGTTACGTGGCTATCTTATTAACCTGATGCCAACTCCATAGAAAAATGGATAGGCTTACGTGAAGCTCAAACGTTGTGGAAAACTCAACTGGAGTTTGAACCAGCTGACTCTACAAATTCAACAGATTTGGAAATCTATACCCCCAGGAGTTTGCTGTCAGCTTAGTAAAAAGCATGCCCCGGAGATGTCGAGCCATCATTAACAATGACGGCAATGGCAGACCGCTTACTAAAATGCAGTTCTATCTGACATTTGTCTTCACATTTTCCAGAAATAAGCATTTTTAAAGTTATAGCGCACACCCTTTTCTTAGACAGAAAAACTAGATAGACAAAACCTACCTGGCCATGTTTGTCGAGCTATCCTGTCTGCTCACTGGAAAAAAAAATACAAACGTTAATCGACATGCAATTAAATCGCAAGCAAATCTTATTCTAAATCTTATTCTCAGCCGTGAAATGACATGCAAGCAAATTTTGAAGAATAAGGTTTTGAGCATATTGTATGTGGATACTTCTGATTTTTAAGAAAAAAAATTTTAACGGGCCTGCTCGTTTTCAAAAACGCATTGAACAGTTTTGAGCATATTGAAAACCAATTCCATCAAAAAATTGCCAAACACGTCACATCACTAGCTCAAAACACTACAGCAATCAACAAGAAAGGAAGAGAAGTGTGACATGTCACGTCGGGTTTACAAGAGACTTTGTCTCACACAAAAAACCATGGGAATGGCATGAACGTTCAAATCGGAACTTAAACTTAGCTTGACGACCCCTTCATGAATAGTTTTCCACATCAAATCTACTAAAAAAATGGAATATATTTGGCAGAACTTTCTTGCATTGGGCAAGCCAGTATTGATGCCATATTGAAGTTTGAAGTGGACCAGTGTTCGCTATCGTCAGTGGGATACGAGGATTTCCGATATGGTGAGGCAACAACTGACAAATATTCTATAACGTTTGCTCATAGACAGCCTGGACTGAAGAAATGAACACTTTGCGGCCACAGTCCATGTCAGCCAAAGCGCTGACAATACAGGAGTTACGCTGTATGTAACTAATTGTGATCTGTTACACCCAGTCAAGTGAACAGTTGAATGAACAGTGAACACTTGAGTAATAAAGAGCTGTTACTGCTCAGTGGTATTAATGATGATTGCACATTTGATTGACTGTAAAGCTGAGCATCCCTCACTTGTGTGATCGGGATTTAGAATAACAGGGCAGACATTGCTGTATTATGCAGAAGCATATAGGATAAAAGGTCATGAGAGTTGTTGTATTGTTTAGGGGGTACTTGTGTATGCCTGACTCGTCAAACTGGACAAAGTTGGTTTGCACCAACAGTACAGGAATTAGCCTCGTGTAATATGGTACTGGGAGTACTCACGGGAGCGGAGGTTAAAGTGTTTCTCCTCCGGAGCCATAAAAGAAACACATGACGTGTTCTGTGTGTTGATTAGTCCAATTATGGGTAAAATAAGTGAAGTGGGCATGTAACCTTTGGAATGATTCTATATGTTGTCGGCATGAATTAACACTATCTCGTACGCATATTTTGGAGCTGTGTCTCCTTCATCAGTGAGAAAAGCATTTCTTTTCTTCCTTTCTTGTTAACCTAGCGTCCACAATTTTGTCTGTTTATATCGTAAGTAAACAGATTCAAGCAAAACTCTTATAATTTTGCTTTATGTATGCAAAGAATCTTCAATTAATGTAATGCAGCAAATCCTTCTATATCCAATTTAAAAAAGAAACTAACAACATCTACAAATCATCAAACGCCCACACACAAAAAATATTCTCCAAGTGAATCGATGATTAGATGTTCGATGGCAGAGGTTAAGTAAGTGATCTTTCCATAAATAGTCAGACAACACTACATTTGAACAAAGCCACAGTTAACTCGTAACAAAGCATTAATGAAAGCGTTAAAGACGACCCAAGTTGGAGATAAACCCGACAGGATGGAGCCACAGCTCACACATTTAAGACTACAATCCAACTATTTGGGCTTGCAATGTAAGAGTTCTCTAGATTTGACAGCTGCTATTTCCTATGCGGATGTGTCGTGTAAAAATTTTATAAAGCACAGGCCTAAACATCGATACAGAGACTTTTAGATTTTATTGCCAACACATTTCCGTATTACACCATTATCAAGGCTAACAAAATACAAGGGGTGTTCAAATGAAAGGGTACGAAACGCCATAAAAACAAGCCGGTTGGAATTTCACTTTGCGATATCTAGGGAAGAGAACATAGTGTCCGGCGTGTTGTGCGTATGACGCAGGAGAGAATCAGGCAGTGTGATTCCATCCAATTGAATTCCTCATCAAATTCCTCGAGCATGGAAAAACCACTAATGGCGACGAGTACCGCAAGACACTCTACAGCCTACGCAAGTCTATCGAGAGCAAACTGCCCAGACTACTCACGGAGGGAGTGATGGAGCTCCACGATAATGCTTGTCCACACGTCTTCAAGGTCACAAAAAGTGTATCGACACATGTTGAAGTGGGAGCAGTTTGAGCATCAGCCCTCCAGCCCGGACATGTTGCCATGCAACTTCCATCTGTTTGATCTGCTAAAAAAACATCTCAAAGGGAAGCACTTCAACTCAAATGACTAACTGAAGGACACAGTGGAGGACTGGCTGCTGTCACAGCCACAGCAATTCTGAGAACAGGGAATCCTTCGGCTCACAAAACAGTGGGATTGTTGTGTTCAGGCCTATGCTGATTACTTTGAATAAAGAATTTCATTATACCCACATTGTCGTTTCTAACCTTTTCATTTGAACACCCCTCTTAGTAACATGTAAGAGCTACATTGATGACACATTATACACTGAAACAGGGTGAATGTGCCACTGATTGATTGGTGGACTACAATAACACTGGAGTGGAAATGGAGATGGTTACTGAAGGTGCACCTAATAGTAAGCGCATTTACAGTTGACACTAATCAGTAACATCGACCAGATAGTCAATAATGATGAAAAATGGTAAAGAAAAATCAATAGCCTGGATTCAAACCAAAAACCTTCAGCTCATGCTACCAACATGCTAACCAATTGCAGACACGAAAGCATTAGATTATTTGCATGTCCTTTGGGCTTGGTTAGAGCAGTTTCCTGGTTCGCAGGATGGGACTTTCTTTCCTAAGCTGTAATATATTCATTAAAGAATATTTCAAAATGGGTCAGTGAGGCTTTAATCATATGCTTTACCTCGTTGAAAGCTATTCTTTAATCAATATTAAAAAACCATCATGGACCTATCTTGAGCTATCTTAAGATTGATTTTCTACTATAACCAAGAATTCAAATGGAAATCAAAAAAGTTTCACCAAACGAGCAAAGTCGAATGGAAATCCCGTTTTTGTTCAGTTATGTTCGATGACTGATATTTCATCACCATTTAGTCACAATAACATTCAAATTCCAACTAAGATCTATGACTTCGAAGGTGTAAAACGTATTTTCTTAAGTTAAAACATCGAGTTTCATCTGTAATGAAATAATGGTTACAATAAACTTTTTATGGCTCCTGGTAAACTTCACTATAACAAAAGTTGACTGTATTAAATATGTTTTCAGTATTCATCTCTATTTTCGCTCCTTTGTCAATGTACTCCACCAATCTGTGCATGTGCAACTGACAC
>JAHWFO010043844.1:0-19750 GCA_023313115.1 Rhysida immarginata
AAAATTATTCAAAGAATTATAACAATGAACATAAAATGATGATGCAATGACAGAACGTTTGTTTCCAAAAATAATTAATAATGAACAGGAAATGGATATAATAGACGATATAGATAGGGCAGTCTCTCTCGATGAGGCAAAGGAGGTAAACGTGTCTTCCTTCAACACCCTAACAAGCGTAATTATCCCGGGCAACGCCGGGTCTTCTGCTAATTGTATATATATAAAGAAGGATGTTTGTTTGTGGGTTTGTTTGTTTTTTATAAAAATCTACAGTCTTATTCCGATCTTGATGAAATTTTGCATACTTTACCTTCAAAGCTTGAGGAAGGAAAAGTCTACGTCAGATTTCGAAAAAATATGAAATATCGACCAAAAATCGATATTCACGGTTATGGCAAGGCATATTAATGAGAAATATCTCATGACCAACAATGCAAAGGCAAAGTTTGTACAACAATAGTTATCAACAATGGTATCAGCACGCAATTCACAACACTCTGCATGGACCAACAATATATATCTCATGACCAACAATGCAAGCAATGTTTGTGCAACAATAGGTATCAGCAATGGTGTAAACACGCAATTCACACTATGCTCGGACCAGCAACAGATATATCATGACCAACAATGCAAGGTAAAGTTTGTGCAACAATAGGCCCGTCGTGTTCGCATCAACAATGGTATCAACGCGCAATTCATCAATAACAATGAGCGCAAAATGATGATGCAATAATAAAGCAATCCTTTCCAAGAATTATAACAATGAACATAAAATGATGATGCAATATGGATAAGTGTCAATTTGTAACAATGCATAGAATTCCTGTTATTCAGGTTTTTCTTAGAAAAGAGAGTTCTAAGTACTTAACAATTTCTTGAAAATCTTTAAAAATGATCAGTAACTGGAGATAATGAACAGTTAGGAGACTATTGAGAAAGACTGGAAAGACGACAGAGGAAGCACTCCTTTATCTCCGTGCTGCATTGAGCAAATCGGAAGTAAGTAAATAGAAGAATCGGCAATCGCTAGACTACACAAAGTGATGAAGAACCAAGTTTTGCTTCAACACAACGAGAGAAGAGTGGAAATTACAACAACATCATGTGTACATCTCAAGTAAGATTACGTGAGTAAGAATATTATTGGAGAGGTCCATGCATTGTGAGCCTTTAAAAATTATTTTTTTCGAATTTTCATTAAGAATTTTTTATGTATTAATTCTAAGCTTTTTCATGTGTTTATTTTTAAGATATTGCAAAGTTTAATTTAATTTTTTGGGATTGTTCTGTTTACCTACAAGTGTAGTTATCCCAAGCAACGCCGGGTACCTGTGCTAGTATCTATATATATATATAACTAGCAGAGGACCCGGCGTTGCCCGGGATAATTACGCTGGTAGGTAAACAGAACAACCTCAAAAAACCTCCAAATTGGTTACATAATAACTCAGTCGTTAATATATACAGCGAAGCGACTATACATTCTAAGAAAAATCCAAAAGACAGGAATTTACCTATTCACTGAAAAAATATATTCCAGGTGAAATACCAGGACTTTATTTACCAAAAAAAAAATTTTTAAAGGCTCACAATGGATGGACCTCTCCAAGGATGCCTTCTAGTCTAAATGAACAGTAGCAGACTATTGAGAAAGAGTGAAAGACGATAGAGGAAGCACTCCTTTAGCTCCGTGCTGTATTGAGCAAATGGTAAGCAAGTAAATAGAAGAATCGGCGACAGCTAGACTACACAAAGTGATGAATGGCCAATTTTTGCTTCAAGACATCGTAATTATCCCAGGGAACGCCCGGCTCTCTGCTAGTATATATATGTTTGTTTGTGAGTTTGTTTTTAATACAAATCTATAGTTTTATCCGATCTTGATGAAATTTTGCATACTTGACCTTCAAAGCATGAGGAAGGTCACTGTCTACCTCAGATTTCGGGAAAATAATAAATATAGATAAAAAAATCGATATTCATGGTAATGGCAGGGCTTATTAATGAGAAATATCTCATGACCAACAATGCAAGGAAAAGTTTGTGCAACAATAGGTATCAACAATGGTATCAACATGCAATTCACAAACACTCTGCACGGACGAACAATATATATCTGATGACCAACAATGCAAGGAAAAGTTTGTGCAACAATAGATATCAACAATGGTGTCAACACACAAGGCAGGGATTAACAATATTATATCTCATGACCTACATTGAAAGGCAGAATTTGTGCAATATAGATAAATTTCAGTTTGTAACAATGCATAGCGTTCCTGTTATTCAGGCTTTTCCTAGAAAGAGAGTTCTTAGTACTTAACAATTTCTTAATAATATTTAAAAATGATCAGTAACTGGAGATAATGAAGAGTTAGCAGACTATTAAGAAGAGTGGAAAGACGACAGAGGAAGCACTCCTTTAGCTCCGTGCTGTATGTCAATAGAAGAATCGGCGATCGCTAGACTGCATAAAGAGATGAATGGCCAAGTTTTGTTTCAAGACATGTTCTTCAAAAAAATACGGTCTAATTATAACATTTGCTGAAAGAAGAAAGTGAAATCTATGAACATCATGTGTACATCTAAAGTAAGATTATGTGAGTAAGAAATTATTTAGAGTAGCAGTGGCATCCTTGGAGAGGTCCATCAAATGTGAGTCTTAAAAAATATTTTTAATCGAATTTTCATTAAAAATTTTTACTGTATAAATTCTAAGCGTTTTCATCTGTTTATTTTTAGGATATTTCAAAATTTAAATAGAGCAATAAGGTATAAGAACTTCTAAGTCCAGAGGAAGAAAAACTTGAGTCTAAAGTATCTGGTGATGCTCCGCTGTGGTGAGGCAAGTCAAGAAGAGTTGAGATAAAGTCCCGGTATATCACCTAGACTTCCTGTTTTTCGTATTTTTCGTAGAATGGATGGTCCCTTTGCTCTGTGTTGTATTGATTGAGTTATTATTTAAGTAATTGGGAGTTATAATTTAATTCTCTAAGATCGTTCTCTTTACCTACAAGTGTAATTATCCTGGTCAACAAAAGGGTACCTCTGCTAGCAGAGGACCCGGCGTTGCCCGAGATAATTACGCTTGTGGGTAAACAGAACAACCTCAAAAAGCTAAATTAAACCTCCAAATTGGTTAAATAATAACTCAATCACTACAATATAGAGCGAAGGGACTATCCATTTGAAAAAATATTTTAAAGGCTCACAATGGATGGACCTATCTAAGGATGCCTTCTAATCTAAATAATTTTTTTCTCACGTAATCTTACTTTAGATGTATACTTGATGTTGTTGCAATTTCCTTTTTTCTCTCGATGTCTGTGAAGCAAAAATTGGCCATTCATCACTTTGTGTAGTCTAGAGGTCGCTCATTCTTCTATTTACTTGCTTACCATTTGCTCTATATAGCTCGTAGCTAGGGGAGTGCTTCCTCTATCGTCTTTCACTCTTTCTCAATAGTCTGCTAACTCATTATCTCCAGTTACTGATCATCTTTAAAGATTTACAAGAAATTTTAAAGTACTAAGAATTCTCTTTTCAAAGAAAAGCCTGAATAACAAGAATTCTATGCATTGAATTCTATATTGTACAAACTTTGCCTTGCAATGTTGGTCATGAGATATTTCTCATTAATATGCCTTGCCATAACCATGAATATCGATTTTTTATCGATATTTATTATTTTTCCGAAATCTGAGGTAGACAGTGACCTTCCTCATGCTTTGAAGGTCATGTACGCGAAATTTTATCAAGATCGGAATAAAACTGTAGATTTGTATAAAAAACGTACATCCTTCTTTATATATATAGAAGATAAATAGATAGCAGAGGACCCGGCGTTGCCTGGGATAATTACGCTTGTAGGTAAATACACCCACATTTCCCAATCGTCTGAACGCTTGTTAGGGAGCTGAAGGAAGACACGTGTACCTCCTTTGCCTCATCGAGAGAGACTGCGCTATCTATATCGTCTATTATATCCATTTCCTGTTCAGTGTTATAATTCTTGGAAACGAATGTTCTGTCTTTGCATCATCATTTTATGTTCATTGTTATAATTCTTTGAATAATTTTGTTCTCATTGTTATTGGTGAATTGCGCATTGAGACCATTGTAGATGCGAACACGACGGGCCTATTGTTGCACAAACTTTCCTTTCATTGTTGGTCATGAGCCATATATTGGTTGGTCCGTGCAAAGTGTTTGTGAATTGCGTGTCGATACCATTGTTGATACCTATTGTTGCACAAACTTTGCCTTGCATTGTCGGTCATGAGATATTTCTAATTATTATGCCCTTCCATAACCATGAATATCGATTTTTTATCGTTAATTATTTTTTTTCCGAAATCTGAGGTAGACATTGACCTTCCTCATTGTTTGAAGGTCAAATATGCAAAATTTCATCAAGATGGGAATAAAACTGTAGATTTGCATAAGAAACAAGCAAACAAACCCACAAACAAAACCACAAACAAACAAACAAACATCCTTCTTTATATATATAGATGATAGAAGAAGAAGACGTAAAACAATGATTGACCAACTCTCATTGCGGGGAGTTCATAAGAAGCAATTTGACCCTGTTAAGGTACGGCCACACAGAGCGCTACGCGACGGACGCGATGGGCAAAATAGGGTGGCCACACAGAGCGCTACATGACGGACGCGAAAGATGCTATTTTCGCTCTGATTTTTATAAAAGTCTGTTTATTTCAGTGCGTATTTGAAGATTTACATAAATAAACAACATTTATTTAATTATAATTATTCCAAATGTTTTTTTTCTTTCTCGTATTTCGGAATGATATGGACTGAGGCTTTACAATACCATATATTAAGATAAAGGAATAACTTGCTTTGATTTGTGGTCCTGAAGTATATTTTGAAAAATACAGGAATAAAAAATGAAACTAGATAGTTTGCTATCTATGTAAAGCCATTATTTTTTATTTTTGTATTTATTTGCTCAGAAACGCCATAATCGTAGCAAAAAATCACCGAAAGCAAAAAATTAAGATTCGTCCGCACAAACGGCAAGGGACGCAATGGACGGGATGGCCGCTACGCGTCCAAAATATTTGCGCCTCTATTCACATTGTAAGTGGCCACACAGTGCTGCGACGCTACGGACGCGACGTTCTGGACGTTTTGGATGTTTGGACGCGTCAAGGAGGGTTTTGTTTGCGCAAATATTTTCTGGACGTCCAAAACATCCGTCGTGGATTTGCATTCGTAGTAGAAAAGCAATGGTGATATGCTCATATCCGGCAGCTTCGGTGGTTTCAATCATGTGAATATTCTATGATTATGGCGTTTCTAGTGCAAATGAACACATTTTTTTTGGAAAAAAATAATTAGATAGTTAAATAAACACAAATGCATAATTCACTAAAAGAAGTATAAATAAAAGAATAAAAAATAGTGGCTTCACATAGAGAGCAAACCAACGAGATTGGAAAATATACTTTCAAAAAGACAGGAACAAAAATCAAAACAAATAATATATGGTATTATAAAGCCTCTGTCCATATCGTTCTGAAATAACTATGAATAAAAAACATATTGTTTAATTATACCGTAGTTATATCGTAATATTAATAATTAATTACAATATTTACAGTATAGACATTAATTATATTAATTCATTATAATTGTAATAAACATTATTTCTTGTAAACTTAAATTTATCCTCTCTTTACGTATATCTTCAAATAGGCAATGAAACAAAAGGAGTTTAAACAAATCGGAGTGAACATAGCATCTGTCGCATCTGCTCGGTATGGCTGTTGTTTTAGCTGCAGACGATAAACACATCACCATTGCTGGTCTACTGCGCATGCCCATCCACGTCGGACGTTTTAAGCGTCCAGAAAATATTTGCACAAATAAAACGTCCAGAACGTCGCGCCCGTAGGATCCGCAGCTCTGTGTGGCCACTTACATAGAGAATAAAGGCGCATATTATTTGGACGAGTAGCATCTGTCCCATCCGTCGCGTCCTTCGCGCTCTGTATGGCCGTAGCTTTACATCGACTTTCAAATATTGTAAATAAAGTTCCAAAACAAAAGTTTTAAACCAAAGCAAGAGAAACAAATATTTCCACCCAATAAGATAATCTCGGCGCCAACGTATATCTCTTTCTAAATTTCCATCTGCTCACCAAAAGTCAATGATGGAAATAAGACTTTTTCAATACGGGTTTAGGCTGACGTGTCTGTCTCCTCTATGGGCGATAGCACACCTACGAGTGCTTGCAGATAGACATACAATCCAAATGGAAAAATGCCGAGCAAAACTTCTCGGAAATGCAAGAATTTGGCCTGGAATATAATTACGTAAACTAGCGCTATTCTCTACGATAATTACGGATAAGCAATAGACTTAGTTAAGCTGAAGTTGAGAATTTATATTTCTGACCAAATCAGGTTGAAAAGTTCCAATATTACCTTGTGAACAAGAATACCTCCGGTAATCACAGCCGTCGTGCTCGCAGAGTCCATTTCAGGTTTTTACCACTTCTCATAGGCTTGTCCAAATTTGTTGCGCCGATTCTCTGCGCCACTCCTCGGCAGGAAAACATGAAGAAATTGTGTTAGTCGTGTAATTAACTACCGTAGGAGAAATTGTGCTTTCGAAGTCAAAAGTACGCCAAAAGTCCGTTGGTAACTTTCCATCTATCTTAGCGGAATCCTCGTAGATTGAAGAGCAGGGCGCGAGAAAACAATAGCTTAGAAAACCAGTTCATCTGTCTCGCAGGCTTTCTCCTTCTTTCATCTCGCTTATTCCTCCCATTCCGCCGATATCCTACACGACTTCTCCTTCCCATTCTCCCAGATATCTCTCTACCCACTGCTTCGATTCTCCCTTTCTTCGTCCTCTCTCTGCCGGTCCCCTCTCGTCCTGTCTCGTGAGTCATCCTGTGCTTCAGGCCGATGATCGAACTATTATTTCTCGAAAGGGACTAGCACGTACTCGAGACGTACAGTGGCGGCCATGCAAATAAGATCATCGGGGATCCTAATCTTTGATTGTGTATAGGTGCTTTAATATATAATCAAATTAAGAGCGGAAGGCGCCAAAATGTAGGGCTGTTCAAAGATTTTGAGAATCCATCATAAATGGATTGTTTGATTTCACACATTTTTCGTAGAACAATTTAACATATCACCCCCTTTAATTTGAAACGGTCAACGAAATAAGATCAAACTAGCTAGACTATTGGAAATCAAAAACAATTTTACAAAACTTTAATTATCAATGAAAATTACATTAATATTTTGTAGGGTAACCTTTGCTTTTGATTACCGCTTGGCATCGTCGTTTCATGGAGTCTACAAGAGTGATACAGCGCTCCACTGGAATCTGGTTCCAAGCCTCCTTGACTACTCGTTCCAACTCCATTATGGACGAGGGGTTATGTTCACGCACCTTCACTTTCACGTCATGCCACAAGTTCTCGATAGAGTTTAGATCTGGACTTTGTGCTGGCCAAGCCAGAATCTTCACCTTGTTCTTCTGAAGCCACTGCTTGGCAACTCTGCACGTATGCTTAGGGTCGTTATTTTGTTGCAGGATCCAATTTCGCCCAAGATGACTCTTTGCATATGGTTTCAAGACATTCTCCAAGATCTCAACAAAACGAACGCCATTCATTGTACCCTCTATGCGGTGAATGGGACCAACCCCCGATCTTCGAAACCCAGCCCAGACCATGATTGAACCTCCGCCAAACTTTATCGTGGCTTGTGTGCACCGAGGGTCTAATTCTTCTCCAGGACGTCTTCGTATATACCTTTTACCGTCACATCCAAACCGATTGAACTTAGATTCAGCAGTAAACAGTACTTTAGCCCAATCTTCAGCATCCCAGGTCACATGCTCCTTAGCAAACGCCAATCGTGCTTGGCGGTTTTTCTTGGACACTAGTTTCTTGCGTGCGACGCGTCCGTTTAAACCAGCTTCTTGCAGGCGTCTTCGGACAGTTTTAACACTTAAATGAAACTGTGGATTTGCCTGTAGCTCCTTATGAATATCTGCTGCAGTCTTCTTGCGGTCACCTTCGGACATTCGTCGTATTGCAAGATCGATGTGACGAGTACTTTTCCGTTTAGGTGCTTTCCGAATTACGTTAGCAGCTACCCCATATTCCTTTATGTGCTTAATCGCATTATAAACAGCACCATATGACATACTCAGCTAACGTGCAATGTCTCTGATAGACATCCCATTACTTCTCAATGCATTAACACTACTGCGCTGCAACGGTGTGGTATGCTTAACTCTACCCATCCTACAAGCACACAGAAAGCAACTTTAAAATGTTAAGGACATTTTTAAAACTATATGCAACCATATGTAGATGAATGTGTTGTAAAAAAAGCTTAAAATGAACAATCTTTAAGTGCTTATCAGCAGTGATCTTATTTCTATGTCCTCCTTCAAACAGCAGTGTTTATGGACTAAACAATCCTACTGAAAATGAAATATTCCACACACTTCACTTACATAAGATTTTAACTACTAGAAAGTCTGTCTACCCTCTGACATGAAATGGTTTAATTCAATGGTCCATTCTGATTTTTTAAGGGTCTCGAAGTTTAGATGGAGTGATGATCTTATTTACATGGCCGCCACTGTAGTTTTTGCTCCAGAAAACTCGCGTTCTGAAGCCTCGAACCCGCGCCTCCCCTCCTCTGTCGCCGTCCGCTTCGCTCTTCCTTGGCGACTCACATGACATGCTCGCCGGCCTGGATCTCAATGTAGATTGAGATACCTTCACCTCCAGGCTACCGGCAGCCCCAGCAGAAAATTTTCTTCTATCATCTTTCATTTGTCTAGAGAATTTTCGTATCGGCTCATAATTTTGAGCTTGCTTCTCATAATCCTCTACAACGTCATCTTCAATCCATCCTTCGTAGTTGCAGAATAACTCAGTCCGGCTATCTTTTGCCCTCATCTCTTTACAATTAGTTTTTTTCATCTTCTTAGTCCTATAAATCACTCTTAAACTATTCACTTGATAATTAGTCCAACTGCCACCTCTTTCTCCCTTTTTCTTATTTCTGCACGACATAGAGCATTTAGTTTTCAGCTTTACCACTTCCTTTCGAAAATCAGAGAATTGATTCCCAATACTACTTTTATCTCGACTATCTCTTGGTTTCTTAATATTCTTCTTTCTCGACTGATTCCTCCGCTTTCTAATTTTGTCATTATATAAGGGTCATACAAATGAAAACGAAAATTTGTGTGGAGAAAAAAAAGACGACGTGTAGGACTGTAAGTTTTTGTTTTCAACAGCTGCGAAACACACGTGCAAATTTAACAATAGTTTGCAAGTGTTGCTTCACGTGAGAAACAACGACAGCTCGCGCTTCGAAGCTCTGCGAGTGATCCCTTCGTCCAAACAAGCAATCGCAAACAAATCAAAGTCAAATCGCCAAAAATTAAAATCAATTGCAAACAGCATGGGGAAGGTGATGTTGACCATTTTTTTATCGCAAAGGCCCGATTTTACTGGACTTTTTTTGAAAAAGGCACCACAGTTAACGCAGCACGATATGGGGAAACATTGAAGGCACTGTACGTGGCCAACAAATACAAGTGTCCTGGACTTCTTACAGGAGGAGTGCTTCTTCTCCACGACAACACGCGTCCTCGCACCACGAAAGCAATGGTAGACCTCATCAAAAAGTTCAACTGGGAAGTAATGCAGCATCCACCTTACACCCCTGACTTATCCCCATGTGATTTTCTCGTGTTTGGGGATCTCAATAAACATCTGAAAGGCCGCAGGTTTCAGTCGGACGATGAAGTGAAAGAAGGGGTTTTGGAATGGTACCACACGCAACCGAAAGACTTCTCCCATAAAGGCATTACATGCCTTGTTACACAGTGGGATAAATGTCTTAACGCATTTGGAGAGTATTTTTAAATTCTTTTTATACACTTTGGATAAATAATTTTCTTTTTCATTTGTACGACCCTTATAATTTCTATACTTAATAATATCTTCTCTCAAATGCTTTCCCGTTACTGCCGGAAACTTATTTCCTCTTTCACTCTCTTGGCTAACCAGCTTCACTTTCTCTCTAATCTCCTCTATAGCTTGCTGCAGATGGATAAGCGTTTCCATCACTTCCTTCTGAAATTTATTCCTATTATTAAAGTTTTCTAATTTAACTTTCGCTTCATCCTCTACATTTAACTGTAGGACTTGCGTATCTCCATCATCCTCTTGCTGAGACATAAAGCCTTCCTTTTGAGATTTTGCCCCACTTATCTTTGAGCTCAAATCCACTTCATTTTATTTCAAAATCCTTTACTAGCAATCTTTTCTTCAAAATACCGGTTTGTGCCCTTTTCCCCGTCTATCAAACTTGGGCACTCTTGCGACTCCGCACTTGGTTTGCTATCTGACTTCGCAGCATTCATTCTATTCAAATACTCTAGAAATATCAGTAACAATTACCGTACCCGTCTTTACTAATTACCGTACCCTCAACACCATTTAACACGTCCACCATTTGCTGAATCTGCTCGTTGCTACAATTTTCCAAGACAAGCTTTATATTTAAAGCCCCAGGTCCCTCAAAGATTCTCTTAACCCGGGCATAAATTTCATTTCTATCCTGAGTTACAAACGGAGCATCTTCAGCTGACTTTAACACAATATTTATTTTCCGTATTCTATCAGTTTCCTCTTGTTGAGAACAAACATCTTCATCATAATTTGTTACTCAGTTGGCTTTTATACTTAGTTCATTTCCGCTAACCTCTTCATCAACCTCATGATGCTTTACGTTCTCAATAGTGATAAAATCTTGAATTACGATATCAGCAGTTTCGTCAAAATCAACCGTCATCTCTTCCCTCATGGTCTTGCTAACTTTATTCTTATAATACTCATTAATTACGGCATTTAACATTGAGGCCCTCTCCTTTTCTTTCTTTTTCTTTTAAATTGCCTGGGCTCCCCAACTCCAGTCTCTTATACCTCTTCCATAATTAAGGGAAATATGCACATTTCTCTATTTTCACTTTTATGCCCATCCACTTTCTAAGATTCGCCCTTCAATTCTGATTCAATTTTTACATTATTAACTGTCATATCTGTCCCTTGAATTAACTGCTTCATAGTTTCCATTAAACCCACTAAGCAGGTTTCCTTCTGCTTAATTGTTTTCACACTCCAATGCTCTTCAAATGCCCCACAACACAAATACATCTTTTGCTCCCCTGTTAACTGCGAACTCAGTGCCCGATAGTATTGGTTAAAACATTTAATATCGTCTTTGAACTTTGTCCTACTATTGTATTTGCATTATTTGTATTATTTTGTATTATTTGCATTTTCAACTTAGATTGCTTATTTTTCTCACTGCCCATATTGCTTACTATGACTAATATCCAGCAAAAAAAATTAACTTACAGAGGCATCTTCTTTCACTTTTTACTGTCCGAGACCCTAATCTACTAGCGCACGCCACCATACAGATCCTTAGTCAGTGTATCAGCAAAATCATGTTCATTGCGGGTATGTTGGACGAGCGAAACCAGAAGGCCAACGTCGTAAACCTTGTCGGCTACCAAGTGCAATCCACCTATCACGTGTGAAATAGGTGAGCATGAAAACAAACGATAAAAATTAAATAAATGTTTATTCGTACTTCAATGAACTGAAAAAGTTACATTGCTGATCACTGGTCAGCTTGAAGCCAAGATAAAATAAAATGAAAATGAGAATTAAATAAATTCACAATATACAGAGTAATTTGCAGTGGAAGTTTGTATAGACACAGTTCGCCAAATAACTCGCTGACGCTTACGTCTGCACCCACACTAGATCACTGCTTGGACATGCTGACGGTAAAACTATGGACTGACGCACACTCCAGCCTGACGCACACTACGACGACAGGAATCGAGGTTGGCTTCGAAAAGGATGCTTGCTGGGCTCAGGAAAGTCTCCCTCCTGAGCGAACTTATTTCGCTAATAAAAAAATCAATCCACATTTCTTAATAAGACAAATAATCTTGACTAGGAATAATTAATATTATATGTAGAACAATGATTGACCAACTCTCGTTAAGGGGAGTTCACAATAGGCAATTTGACCCCGTTACATCGACGTTCAAAAATTGTAATTAAAGTTCCAAAACAAAAGTTTTAAACCACAGCACGAGAAACGAATATTTGCGCCAATAAGAATCTCGGCGCCAACGTCTATCACTTCCTAAATTTCCATCTCCAGTGCGGCCACTGCTCGCCAAAATTCAATGACGGAAATAAACTTGTTCAACACGGGTTTAGACTGACGTGTCTCTCTCCTCTATCGGCAATAGCACACCTACGAATGCCTGCAGATAGACAGACAATTCAAATGGAAAAATACCGAGCAAAACTTCTCGGGCGAGCCAGAATTCGGCCTCGAATAAAATTAAACGTACACTAGCACTATTCTCTACGATAATTACGGATAAGCGGTAGACGTAGTAAAGCTGAATTTGAGAATTTATATTTGTGACCAAATCAGGTTGAAAAGTTCCAATATTGAAAAATGGAAGGAAAAATTCTGCGACCCGGATTCGAACCAGGAACCTCGACTATCATGGCCGATGCCTCTACCAATTGAGCTATCGCAGACACCACGGACAGCCAAGCTGTCTCAAGGTGTCTTAAAGACAACCAAGTTGTCACGGTTGAAAGCCCAATGGGAGACGGGAACCTGGCCCGTAGATCGAGAATTTCTCCACTCCAAACCAGCAGAAAGTTGATGAACTCACAACTGAAGTTCATCAATTACCTATGCTTGGAGACGCTTTTCCAGTTAATAATTGTTATTATTTACTTGTGAGTTCCAATATTACTTTGTGAACAAGAATACATCCGGGAATTACAGCCGTCGTGCTCGCAGAGTCCATTCAAGCTAATTTCCACTTCTCGTGGGCTTGTCCAAATTTGTTGCGCCGAGTTTCTGCTCCACTCCTCGGCAGCAAAACATGAAGAAATTACGTTAGTCATGTAATTAACTACCGTAGGAGAACTTGTGCTTTCGCAATCAAAAGCACGTATAAAGTTCGTCGGTAACTTTCCATCTATCTTAGCAGAATCCTCGTAAACTGAGGAGCCGGGCGCGAGAAAAGAATCCTTAGAAAAACAGTCCACCTGCCTCGCAGGCTTTCTCTTTCTCCCAACTCGCTTATTCTTCCCATTCAGCTGATAGCCTACTCGACTTCCCCTTTCCTTTCTCCCAGATATCTCTCTACCCACTCCCTCAATTCTCCCCATCGATGTATATAGGGGAAAATATCTTCGCATTGAATGATGGGTACAGCTGCCATTTTTTGAGGGCAAGAGGAAGGCAATCCTATACTGCTACTCATCGAAGTGCGCCGTTTTTGCCCGACTTGTTATTGTATAGCGATGGTAAAGAGTTGTTGCGTGTTCGGATGTATTGTATAACAATGGAATAAGTTCAGAGCCATGGCAGCCATGGGTCTCGATGCTCTCAAAAGATGGCGGATATTCAATGTTTATGTTTTGATATTTCTCCCTATAATCTTACATCGATGATTCTCCCTTTCTTCCTCCTCTCTATGCCTGTCCCCTCTCGTCCTATCTCGTGAGACATCCCGTGCTTCACGCCGACGATCGAACTATTATTTCTGGGAAAGGGCGAGCACGAACTCGAGACGTCGTTTTTGCTCCAGACAATGGGCCTTTTTCAAACGAGAAAGCGCGAGATTATGACCGCGCTCATGTCTGATCGAAAACGAGTCTGACTAGTCAAGCGCAGCTTGCTGCGAAGGAATGAATGCTTATTCAGTCCCTTTTTTAAATGCACTACCACAGATATCACTGAAGGATGTAATAGAAATTGTTAGAACCAAGGCTTAAGGAACCGAGAGAAATATGGAAACTGTTGATCAAATCAAACCGTTTATTGTTTTCAGGATGCAAATTACAATTTTCAGGATATATATAAAAAATTTCAGTTCCTTCTTCAATGATGATCATTACTTCAAATTCATTTGACAAATGAGGTTTATTTTGTCGTCGTTGTTGTTGTGTTGTTGAATAACCCGCAATAGACTACGTTCTTTTCAACTCATTATTATTCCTTTCCCGACTCCAAAATGCGCAGTTTTAATTCTTCATTTTTTTCCCGAAAGCCTTTTGATTGTACCAACCTGGTTTCATGTGGTGTACGTTTTTATATGTGTGCTTGTGAAATTTGTAATTCTTCTGTGTCCTTTTGTGTTCCATTTATCCAAGTATTGGCTATTTTCAATTTTGACATATATTTGAAATTTTTTCCTGTGAGCCTATTGGGGTTTATTCTTTCAAGATTTTCATAAAAAACTATTCTCCTTTTCCTAACGGTACAGTATCAGTAATTTTTTCAATATGTGTGTATGTTTCATTGTTGCGACGTACGTTAAATATCGACCCCAACATTTTTATTAATATTTTTCTTTCCGCTACTTTCAGTTCTTGAGTTAACATTTTTTTGATCAGGGTCAGACACTTAGCTGTATAAAGTGCTTCTAGGCGTATTACTGTTGTTTAGTACCAAAGTTTAGCGTTGAATGATATTGACTTCTTATAGATATCTTTGGTGAGAAAATAGGCCGATTTCATCTTACTGACTCTTGCTTTAAAAGCTTTTTTCTCTGATGCGTTTTGTTAAATTCTCCTAAATACTTGAACTTTTATTTATCCTGTCATATTGCCATATTGGGTAGTCTTGACGTTCGTCATAAACTTGGTTTTTGGATATTCTTAAACTATCTCTTTTAACTTTTTGTCATATGTGTTATTATTTTCATTGCATGAATTGCAATAAACAATCATTGCCAGTGCGTTTACATTTATATTGTTACTTACACACTGATATGCAATATGTAAAATGTTATTAAGATCCATTAATTAATTGATTGATTAATTGATCTTGCCATATTGATATAAAAATATAACAAATAATGAAAACAAAAAATGAAAATAAAAAAATAATAAAAAAATAATATCCTAATATAATTTTAATTGATTTCAATTAATAAAATTTATTATACAAAAGGTATATGTTAAAGTCATGAATTATATTCAATATAATTTATATCAAATTTTAATATTAATTAACGAAATAAATAAATAAATAAATAAATAAAAGTAATGATAGTATAGTGATTTTTGAAGTGATTTTCTTTAGTCATTCGTTTTGGTCTATTTCGCAACGCAAATTTATTTGGAATAGCCTCCTTCTTAACTAATCTTAATCCATCAAGTGAATCCGTGAAATATCCTGAGTTAAAATCCAGTGATTAAACAGTTACGTCTTTATTAATCTATAAATTAGCACATACAGTGCTTTCCCTTGTGTGAACTTGACCCGTCAGCCTCGTTTTCAATCTGCCAAGGACGCCGCCATTTCTCAAGTCTCGTAAACGTGAAAAAGGCCCATTCGCGTTCTGAAGCCTCGAGCCCGCGCCTCCCCTCCCCTGTCGCCGTCCGTTTCGCTCTTTCTCGGCGAATCACATGACACTCTTCCAAAAAATGAAGAGAAGGTGGAGAAGATTGGAGGAGGCCTATGTCCTGGAGTGGACTGAGACAGGCTGAAACAAACAAAGAACAAACAAGCAAACTTTTTGACATTAAAAAAACCTGAGTCAAGTTTACCTCGTTACAGGATAAGTAGACATTCACGCATGTCTTAGAATTCATTAGCCAGGACAACTGTTTCAAGTGCTGGGCAGCATTGTATAAATAAATTGGTATAAATATAGTGCTGTCATATTGTTCAGCATCAAAAAGCATGCTTTTAAAACGTACCTGGCAAACGATTATATCTTGAACATGGCCGGCAAAAAAGTGCTTAACAGCACTATCCAGCGCCTTGGAATTTTAATACCGCGATCCAGTTTTAAGATTACGATCTTTGTTAAGTATTGATGAATAAATTCAAACGATATGGGCAGAAGATTCAGATTTTTTAGCCAAGTAAGCAATGGATCAGTGTAACAGTATGTTGTTAAATGCTGCTGACCACCAAACAAACTGTTGCGCATGCGCGACACTAGCGTCACCCATAAGACGAATGGGGTTATTTGCAAGCGAAATTAGAGCTAATATATTTATCCTAGTGGTTTAAAATAAGTTGTATCATATATTAGCTATAAGCGAAGTGATGATGTTGAAGGCTTTCCCAAGTCGAACAGCGCACCCCTGATAGCATTCTCGTAAAGTTAATAAACAGCACAGGATTGATTACAGTTAAGGAAGTAAAGATGCCCGCTTATTCTTATGATATTCTGTATTAACAAGGAGACGCTACGACGTTGGAGAAACTGATTCAGGTGTTCAGGAGAATCGGAATACGGATTCAGGTATTCTTGGCATATATGTAGAGGCTCCTTATCTGTGTATGTGTGTGCAGAGCCGTAGCGCGCACTATTCAGCCTATCGCGAGATAATTGATCTGAAATTTGGGCGCCTGAAGCAGCGCGCCTTAAGTACACTGTGCGCACATGATTTGTCAGCAACAGCGGTAACGCAACGGTAAAACGTTCGTTTGGCATCCCGTTTTGCGGGTTGTTGGTTCAAGTCCCAGTCGGGGAAATTTTTTTTAAATTCTACACAACGGTTTTTTTTTAATTTCTTACTTATAAGCCCGATTAAAAATGCACTTTTATTTACTTTGCTTGTCAAGATTAATTTTTTAAATAAGTTATAAAAATTGCGCTTTTATACCTTTTTATTAATAATAACAATGAAAACACATTTTATTTACTTTTTCAAGTTTCTTCTACTACAGTTAATAAAGGTATAAACAGCGTTTTTTTATACCTCGGTAATAAATTCGATAAAGCAGGGCATTTTTTTTACATTTACAATAAGTGAGACACATTTTAAAATATACAGTTCTTTTTGGACTGTTCATTATATATTGAAGTATCGTCAGTTTCACTCGTTGCACAATGATAACTATCCTCAGTTTGGACATTTTACCAGAAGTTTGCTTTCGCAGAGGTAGAAAGTGTAAAAGATGAAACTTGAAAAAGTAAATAAAAATGTTTTTTCATTGTTATTATTAATAAAAAGGCATAAAAGCGTAAATTTTTTATAACTTACTTAGAAAAAAAAATCTTGACAAACAAAATAAAGTGCATTTTTAATGGTGACTATTAGTAAGGAATGAAAAAATTACCGTTTCCCCGTCTGGATTTGAACCAACAACACGCAAGAACTTACAAATTACCAAGCACCCGCTCTACCTTTGCGCTACTGCTGCTACTGACAACCCACGCGCGCAGTGCGTACATAAGGGGCGCCATTTCAGGTGCCCAAATTCCAGGTCAATTATCTCGCGAATGGCTGAATTATGCGCGCTATGACTCTGCACGCATACACAGTGTTGCGTACCTCTACGCCCTCTACTGTATTAAAATTTTTTTTTTTTCCCGACTTCGACTTTTGCAGCTCTCACGTCTATCGGTGTAGGTATCCCACTATTTTTTACCTTTCGCTTTACTATTTTTTTTTATAAACGGAGGTTACCGTATTCCCCCTCCGCGTTTTTTTTTTTTATTTATAAAGGGATTACTCGACGCGTTCGGATAGCGTCAATTTTACAGGTTAATGATAATTTTCGCCTGGGAAATTAAAGATGTCAATTTTTTCTTCGCGTCATTTCTCTTTTTCTTGGGTTATATTTTGATTACCGTTTTAAGGCGAGTTTCCCCTTGTCTTTTGACTTCTATTGGGATGTCACTCGTCTTGGGAGGTTATTCCCATAGAAAATTTTACTTTGATCGCTTGAGGATCTTTTGACTATATTAATTTTTCCGTCAAGGCTTTTAGTAAAGCGTTTGGAATTCTTATGTTTACCTATTTCCGTTTATTAGATTAATTTCGTGCGTGAGCTCAATGTCTTCTCTTGTCGTCTTTTAATAATGACGCGTTTTTTTAAAAATGATATCTCCCGTTTGCCTTTTCATTCCGGATTATTTAATGTTCTTCTCTCTTTTCCGTACCTTATTCTTGTTTTCTTAAGAACGCTCTTTCACGAACTTTTAAATTTGGGAAACCTTTTTTTTTGCAGTATAGTTTTTTCGTGTTTTAAAAATTTAATTTCTAGGAGAAATTTTAAATCTTTTTTTTAAGAAATACGATTTTTCGTTAATTGTCTTTTTTTCCCCGAGGTTCGTCGTCATCGCTATTGTTATAAGTTTCACGTTTTTCTTTGTTGCCATTGTTCAGTCGTCGTTGTATTAAATAGCTCGTTTTCTTGGAGCAAACTTATCTTTTACTTTCCAAGAACTCGGAAATTCTATCACGCGGTACGTGATATTTTTAAATATTTTTGTTTATTCTAGTAAGTTTGCTGTTAACTAAAAATGGTAAGTTCAGGCAGTTTCAGCTCGGTCTCTGAATCGGCATCATCAGCCTCTCTCCCATCTCCGGAATTTCGAGATGGATATACAGTTGATAGCTGTTAATAATTTTTATTATAGAATCTTTGATTAAGATTTCGTCAGGCCACATCTAAGGAGACTACGAGTTTTGGGTTATGTGTAGTTGTCCGACATGATGTCGTCCGTCTTTTGTTTGATGCGTTGCTTTCTTTTGCCGATGTAATGTTCGGCAGTTCTTCAATTGTGCTTCAAGTCATCTACTGACTTTAGTTTGATGGAAATAGGAATGTTTCGTCTCGGCCAAGATATGATGTGGATCCTATTGTCCTTTGGCTGATTCCGGAGTGATGCGTTATTTCGTCGTTCGACTTTGAGTTGTACTGGAACCTTCATAATGCAACGTGTTAGTGTGCAACAGGAAATTAACCCATTCTGAGGAATTTCTGTCATCTGTGTTCCGATTTCCGAGATGTTTTTTAGAAAACCGACTTTTCTTTTTTTTTTGACTCTGTTTGATTAATAACTTTTAATAATTTACTTTCCTTTTGATTTTTAAATCCTTTTAATTGTGGATTTCTCATTCCCTTTTTATTATTTCTTGATGATGCTTTATTAATATTGTTTTGTTTTTCAGGACCTCGACCATGCTGTTCTCGTCTTACCTGACCGTTTTCACTCATTGCGTGTGTCTGTCCTTTGGTCCGTCTTGTCCTTCTCGTATTATTTCCTCTTAGTGTTATCCCGTCGTATGTAGTTTAGCGTTATTCTGTTACCCGTCCTTCAGATTCCTTGTGGAAGAGGTCTAATGGTTTGATGTTTATTATTTTAATCTCTACCTTACTTTCTTTTTTTGTGGAGATGCTTATTTGAATATCACACAACGCTCGCTTGTTTTACTAGTATCACTTAAGAATTTTATGAAAACTTATTTTTTTTTTATTTCCAATTTATGCTTTCTATTTTTTTGCTGTCAGTTTCTCTTTATTTTTTAGCAGTACAAGCATCGCACCTCTCCTATCAAATTGTCTGAACTTCGATTCTTCTCCGAGATTTCCTTTTCGCTTTCCATGGCTTCGACAAGTTACTTCATCTACAGATCTCTGATTTATACCCGTACCGGAAGTGACCTCGATGTAACTTCACCCTTTGTTACCATTCCTGTCTTACTGTCAGACGGTTTCTGACTTTTGCTTGTTATCTGCTAGCTACTTCATCTACCTTTATTCTGTCAGCAATAAAGAAAATATTTATTTGGACTTTTTTAGTTTTTTTCTTTACTGTAAGGTAGTCTTGGGGTATTGATTTATTGGCGCTTGTGTC
>JAHWFO010043846.1:0-12438 GCA_023313115.1 Rhysida immarginata
CTGCTCGTGCTACTGACTCCGGCGCGAGAGCAGAGTACGTCACGTTGGAGTGGAAGGCGGACCTCTTCGGGATGAGGTAGTGGGGAGCGGGGGAACTAGCCAGGCCGCGCCGCGCGAACACAGTCGCCCAAATTTGGCTCGTGCTACGCAGCGCCACGTCATTCAGCTTAGTTTGAGTTTCAATTTACGGTATTGCTTGCGATTTCCGACCCCAAGTGTCTTATATCACTTTAATCGCCTGAATTTTGTCCACATCGTAGTATAGTTTTTTTGAAGAAGACAATTTACACCCTGTAGATGAACCTGCAGACATCTTGCTGGAGATTTAAGATAGTGATGCCTAAAATTTGGAATGAACTAAAAAGTGAAATTTTGATCCTATTCAATCGTTTTCTCCACATGCCGTGAGTGGAGAAAGGAATTTTCAAAAATGATATTATTTCTATCTACTTGGAAGCATTTTCTCATCTTAAGTATCCCCGAGCCTAGACAAAATCCGGCATATACTGTTACCTGCAAGCCAATAAGCTTGCTTTTGTCTGTCTTAATCAATCCTAATAGATTCAAGGGCCTGTTTTCCCAAGAACCCAGTACGACAAGAACACTTCGGTTTTCGTCTTCATCTTACATGCTAGATGCATGTACAGTATTGAGGTCCATAGAAGATTTGAGCATCTCTATCAATCTGCGGGATTTCTATCTTGATATCAGTATAGCGTTTGAACAAGTTTGGCATAATGGGTTTCTCTATAGGATGATCAGAGACACTTTCCTTCTAACTTGGTTTAGTTGGTAACATCTCTTCCTTACCAACAGGTATTATTAAAACAAAGTTAGCGATAGAGATGTGTGATGTGAAAGACGCAATATTGCATCATAGCCTAATAATAACAAGTCTGTAAACTCGATGGCGGCGTCTGTAAATAACCCTACGTCTCAGCACAATCGCGCACCAAGCGGCTAGTGCGCAGCCTTGATGATAAATCAATGCTAAATAACGTTTATTTAGGCTTTTTAAAGATATTTTATTATATTATTAGAGTTATTTTATTATAGAGTTATGGAAAGTATGAGGATAAATTCGGTCTACCATGAACTCTTAATACAAGATATATAAGATTGTTTAAAATTTATAAAAATGGTTATAACTGTCCTAATTTCTTATCACAACTTAATTTTTTTGTTCCACCTCGACCTATTAGAATAAAAAAAACATTTCTTACATATCGACTTACCACTGATTATCTCAGAGGTACATTTTTTAATAGAGCACAATCATTTTTTAATTACTATTTTAATGATATTGACCTAGGTGACTGTAATTTTAAATATTTTAAGAATTTTATTAGTAACACAATTGTTAATAGGAATTAATTTGTATCATATTATGTTCTGTTTTTTATTTTATAATGTTATCGTTTATTTGTTAAGTTTATTTTTATTTGTCTATTGTATTTATTATAACAACGTTTTGGTTTAGTTTGTTTTTGCTTGTGATTATATTATTTATTTTATTTGTAATTATTGCTCGTTTTGGGCTTATGCCTGTTGAGCAATATAATAAGAATATATTGAAATAAATATTGAAATAAATATTATTATTAATTATTATTATTATTATTATTATATTTTTGATTACATTTTTGAAGATATTACATATTATATTTTTGAATATATATTTGTATGATTTATACATTTAAATCAATTATGATTTAAATGAATCCTATAAAATACGATTGCTCTTATTTTTGAAGATTTACATATAAGCACAAATTTAAAATTATTAATTTCATTGGAGACTTTAACACTTTGATATAGTAAAGGCAAAAAAAAAAAAGAATACTATAATAAAATATTATAATACTATAATAGATGTAACAGGTTTTATTTTATACCTTAATTCTTGATTTAAGAAATTAATTCAGAATTGAATATAACCGTCACACATTTTCAACGAAATTAATTAAAAGTTCGTTACTGATTCTATATTTAAAAATTAGCATAGATATTTGATAAATAAATTGCTTCTTTCAAACTGGAATAAAAAGGAAATCTTAGACTTTTTATAATGATGTTTTATGTTTATTAGAGTAGTGATCCGTTTGGTTAATATTGATTCTATTTTTATATTTTGGTTTTTGTTGGGGTTTTTTTTTAATTTTAAGTTTATTTTTTACCCGCTCTTCTAACAAAAATTTGAAATAAATACATGCACTAATAATTGCATAGAATGTTGTCAATTTAGTAAATAACTTCAACATAAATGTTTTTAGTTAGTACAAGAAACTGGGAGAGAAACTTTTTTCCTCAGTTAAATCTATAGCTTTTTATTATTTTTTCCTTAAACTGGGATTGAAATATAATTATACAACTGAAAATTTGTATTCGGCAACAAAGAAGACTGTGGGAAAAAGTTTGTCGCCGAGATTTTAAGACGATTGGGCTCGAATTAGGGTTGCCACCTCTCCGGTTTTTGTCTTATTTCTCCGGTCTCCGGTTTTAAACAGCCAATCCCCAGTTTTGCAATGACTCAAAAGTCACTTTGAAAGTTAGGTTAGGTTAATAAATTATAACATGACTTGCATGACTTTTATGAATATATTAAACATCCAGAACAGTTAAATTCGCTGAAAAGTTGTCGGGAGAATTCAAAATATGCGTTCTAATTTAATAAAATGTGACATTATGTATTTTTAATTTGAATCTAGTAATTTTAATCGTAAGTGTTTACATGTGTTTTATCATATAATTTACATGCAATTTATATCATTGTTATTATATTTTTTTTAAAAGCAATGTGCGACTTGGGCTATGATCAAAAACCCTCACCGGTGGGAGAATAATGACGTAATTTCTCACTGGCTAACCGTCTTTTTCTCAGTGAGGACAGTTAGACCATAATAGTAAAACGTCTCTTAGGCATAGCAGCACTAAGGGGCGTTTTTGACCGCGTTAAAATGACGTCAAAGTTTTCTCACCTGGATTTATGACCAACTAATCACTAAGGCTGTGTCTAAAAAGCCCAGCCCGTCGCAAAATTCGTTTTGGAACCACCAGTGACTGAATCGAAATTTCAACAATGTCCGATCGACTCAGGAACGATGCAGGCATACGTAACTGGCTTTTTTCATATTAAATTTTCGCTTGATACGAACTACCCTCGATTCATAAAGTAACGACCGGTCACGATAAGAGTTTTCATATCGCGACCGGAATCCAACGCCGGTCGTAGTTATCGCGGTCGGCTGCCTCAGTGAGTAGAATCAAAATGGCAGAAGAAAGTAGAAAATTCAAGTGTCGAGTGCCCGATACATAAATATATTTTGGAGAAAGGAGATGGCTAAATATGATGAGGAACCTTGCTGCGACGCCATTGTGAAGCAAAATGCTCACAACCGCGCTGTCCATGAACGAACAAACTGAAGCAAACTGCCGCTGATCCTAACACGTAACCTGTTGGCGATCGGTCGGGCTTTTTAGACACAGCCTTACTCTTCTCGCCGGTTAGAGTTTTTGACCCATAGAGATAGATATATACCAGAGGAGGAAACTCTATTGAAAAAAGTGTCCGTCAACGGATAGGGCGCCACCGGTTGCGCTGCAATCCCAGTCAGTCATAAATAGCAAACGACACGCTAACCTCAATGCACAATTGATTGAAAATTTTATAAAAATTTAATAAAACTCTGGTTTTTTTTTTTTAATTTTGATATTGGTGAAATAATAAGTTATTACAGTTTATGAATATATTTAGATTGCTCGAATGTAAAAACAAAATTGAATTCACTTTTTTTTTCTTTCTACTGTAAGCATAATAATATACCAATACGAAAATCACTTCTGCTCCAGGAGTAGTAGTGATTTTGCCAATACATAGCGTATTTTCCCGGTTTGAAGGCGGGTTCTTTTAAAGGCCGGAATTTGAGGCGCGGTCATGTGATCCTGGTAAAAAGAAAGTGAAAACGTTCTGGAAGGATTAGGTTATAAATTTCAGATGAGGAAAATGATTCAGAATAGGACACCGTAATTATAATTTTAAGAAATATTTTAGTGCTTGAAAAAGCAAACTAAAGGAATGTATGGAAGGAATAGAGGCTTGATCTCGGTTATAGCCAGGGGGCGACGCATGCGATTTTCGATAGGATTAAAAAATAATTGATTCCTATGATTGTGATTCTCGTGAACTCAATTTTTATCATTGAGCTTCTTTAAACTTTTTTTTTTTTTTGTAATAACACCATGCTTTAAAACATCACAGTAAATCACTGTCACAGTAATAAAACATGCGCTATGTATGCACGGCATTAAACTGAGATAGTAATTGTTCAACATTAATTGACAATTAATAATATTAATAACTAGTCCTTTTGCCCAAAAATAAGTATTCGATTTGGGATTTTTTGTTGTCCATACACAATGATATCAAGTACAATGTCTTTATTGCCCATAAATAAGTGTCCATTTTCTCAAACATAATTTATTCAATATAAATTGTATCAATTTCATAAAAAAATAAATTATTTATTAAATTAAATTTCTGTGTAATTGCATTAAAGATATGAAAATACGCTGTGAATCTACGACGTGAAAACTGAAACAATTAAACCTTTTGTCCTGATTGCTCTGCTTTTCTCAGCTAACATTAAGCATGATAGTTAGAGAAGGCCATGCATTAAGTACGAGTAGAGTTGCCTGACCGGTCAGCCATCTTGAATTTCGCAGATAGTACGGAAAAAGCTATGAGTTGCACCTCCCTGTTTTGACCTCAGCTCTATTAGTAATACAATGCCCATTTCCGGTAATCAATCTTAAAATGTTGACTTCCGGTTTGCCAATTTCCGGTTCCGGTTCTCCGGATTTGAAGCTATCTGAAGGTGGCAACCCCTAGCTCTAATGTGTACGTATTTTTTTTTTTAAATAGCTCTTCACGCTATTATTTTTCTTCATTTAAAATAATAACTTTTTTATAATCAGTAATTGCTATTATAGTGACCAGATAGTTTAAAAATCGGAACGGGATATTGCGAGACGGGGAGGGGGTAGCAAACATTTTTTTGTGTAAATAGAATATATCAGATACTAAATATTACATAATAGAATATTATTTTCAAAATAAACTTATTTTTACACGCTGTACGGTTCATTTTATAGTATCATAACATGGAAAATAATTCATTATTATAATTATGTGGATTTGTATGATAATAATTTGTATAATTATTATAATTATGTGGATTATTATGTTTTTTTAATTATATTGAATACATCGAATCTACAATGAAATATTAATTGCAATTTGATAAAATATTAATTTCCAAATCTTTCGTCTGATATTATGTATTATTTATATATAATCGGATGCTTTCATGCTGACTGGTTGATGAATGAGTACTTATGTACAATGAACCACAAAATTTTATTAATTTAATGAATCACGAAATGTTTTTACTGAAATTTCCAGAAATAAAAAATTCCTAATCGAATTTATCAAAAAATTTTATTAATTCAATTAAGTGAATAAAAATAGTCACCATTATAATAATATATGGATTTTTTTCCTAGGCTATGCTATCGCTATACCATTTAAGCTGGCTTTAAACAGCTCACTGGCCGCTAGGGATTTTCGCGCATGCGTAGTACAAAAAAGGTCACACATGAAAACGAGACTTTACTGACTTGTTATTTTTAGGCTATGGTATTAACCTAACCTATCCTTAAATTAATAATTTAAGAAAACCGCCCCCTCCCCCTTAACATTGACATTCCCATCGTTACACGAATAATGTTGTCAAATTATTATTTCAATGTCAAATTCTCTTGATATCTTGAAATGCAGTTTTATTAAATTTACTCATGAATTGGCCTTAAGAGTATTCTACAATGTATATACTGTTATAATGTAATAAAAACCTTTACAACTCTTTAAATTTATTTATCTCTTTATTTTTATTGATGAAAAAAAATTTGAAATGGAATGATTTCTTTAATTTTTTAAGTTGTTGTTATTTATTTTAATTTAATTTATTTCTGAATCAAATGATCTTGATTTTATTATTATTTTTTAAATGCGGTAGAAAATTTATAACAAAAAAAAAAACAAACAAAAAACGATACCGCATAAAATGCAAATTAATTTAAGAAAGAGAAAATACTGTAAACTTTTAAGTGAGAAGGGGTTGCTTTCCCGCTGCTAAAATCACCACAGAATCATCACCTTTTAGCAACACCGTAAATGCGCATGCGCTGAAGCGATGGGATGCGTTGGGTTTTAACCGCTAGTGATATACTATAGACAATTTTTGCGACGAAAGTATGTCAAATTGCAAATCAAGAAGCCTTTATCTCAGCCAAGGTCATAATTTGGGGGAATGGAGAGCTGAATTCTGTTGTTTAGAGAGGGAATTTGAGAATTTAGCAGCTAAAAGTAGGTCGTGCCAGGCATTGAGGAAGAATACCAGATGCCAGGTGGATCTTGCTAAAAGAATACTCGTGAAAAATTTTAGCTATCCATTCATCGCACTTCATTTTTCGAGGAGAAATTCTCGTCTCATTTATTTTGAGCCAGAATATTTTGTCATTCGGGTCAACATGACACATTTAAGAATGTTTAACGCATTCAAGATGTCATCTTCGAACATCTATTTCTTTGCTCGAAGATTATCACACTCATCTCCTCATCGAAAATCGTTTAGTCATTCAGGCAGTTTGATTATTCATTATGTCATATTCAATTTTCACATTCACTTCGTGTTTTTACAGTGACATTTTAGTTAACTGGGCGGTACTTTCAGCCCAGAGGAGCTTCAGTCTTGTAGAAGTAAAAATCATTAATGAGAACATTTAAAAATTATAGAGAAATATCTACAATAAGAAAATCTATTGAAGGAAATACTAACATTAAAGCAATTAACTTTACTTAGCAAAACCATAGAATTACCTAAAGATTTATATTTAATTTATGCACGTAATTAAAGGATGGTATGAAAATAAAAACTTCATATACATAAAATACATCGTTTACAAAAAGCAATCAAAATACTATTATTTTAAATCACAAAAATTTTTACAATCTGCTGGCCTAATGTTACATATTCATGTTACGTACTCATGTAATATTAGGCCAACAGATTGTAAAATTTTTTTGTGATTTAAAAATAATAATAAAGTAATAGTATTTTGATTGCTTTTTTTGTAATCGCTGTGTTTTATGTACATGAAGTTGTTTTTTTTTCATGCCATCCTTTAATTAATATTATTCACATGCTGTTTTACTGTACAATTATTAATACATATAATGTATCTTAACTTTAAATTTAAAGCAGTGAGTCTTTTAATATAGAATATTATTTTAACATTAATTAATTTAAGGAAAATGATAATGACAAAACCAGAAAACAATGCATACATTCAATTTAATAAACAATAAAATCTTGTAAACTTTGAAGAAGGAGCTTTAGCTGGAAGCAGAAATACAATTATTAATATATAGTATAATCCACTTAAAGGACAACTCCACCCTAATATACAACTTTATTTAAAATGTCACTGTTGACATCAGGAATTTCTGCAGTTATAATATCGTCAATTTGGTTGGGAGGAATTTTTTTTTTTTAGCCACAGTAACCGATATTCAAACTTCTTTTTGTATCTTATACTCATATTTGTCCTCTATGTAATGCACTATTCACTTTTCGACGTAGCCCCCATCCCTTTCCACGCATTGCGCCAAACGCGTGACTAGTTCGAGATATAAATAATAACGTGGCATAAATGAAAAATTTCAAATTCAACGCGAAATAAAACGAGCAAAAATTACGAAAGTCAAGGTCACTTCACTGATGTCCTCATTTATTTCTATACATGTGCTATTTTACGATGGCTTACGTTTATGAAGAAGAGAATTACACTAGCAGAAATTTTTGAACAAATACATAAGAGAATGTTATAAACACTTAATAAATAAACTGATTAACTAATGCCCTTAAATAAAAATTGTTAATCAATTAATAAGCCATATTAACAAACCAATAGGCAAGTGATTACATATGCAAATATGGATGGATTTAATGACATATATGTACCCCCAAATGAAAAGGAGACTTCCACTGCAACGAAGTTGGTAAATATGCTTGTCGATAGATGTAGCGTCATCCCGGCTCCCCATGTCCCGAAACAGCTCACTTTACCTAGAAGGCCGCAAAAAGTGATACTCAGTTTCTTTTTCGACGAAGAAGGACCCATACTCTTCGACTGGCTAGAACGGGGTGAAACAGTTAACGCTGAATTGTATTGCACACGTTGCTGAAGCCAAAACGGGCCATCGAAAACAATCGCAGAGAGAAGCTCTTGAAATGGATAGTGCTGCTCCAGGACAACGCTGAGGCACTTGTGGCCAAGAAGACCATCCACCTGCAGGAAACATTTCGATGGGAAGTTCTCAAACATCCTCCGTACAGCCCAGACATCTACCCATGTGACTCCTATATTTTAGGCTCCTTAAAAAATCATTCACAGGTCATCGGTTCATCTGCGACATGAAAGTGCAGAACATAGTGGAAAAAGGATCTGTATGCAACCCAGGAGTTTAAATACTGAAGCCATCATTCGCTTCTTACGCTATGAGATCAGTGCATCATTATCAAAGGCAATTATGTATAGGCGTCATGTTACACCTTAACTGTACGTCAAATATTCTGTATTTACAATATTCTGTAATTAAAATAGTCGTTTAATACAGAGTGGTGCAAATAATCGTAATCTCCTTTTCATTTGGGCACACCTTATATAACTACCCATTTTGGGATAAACGTAAACGAATAAAAGCATAGGATGAGAAACAAAACTCTTAGCTCTTAACCCAACGCTAAACAATATTTTTAAGAAGTATTAACTAACAAACAATTATTTGGAATGGCGAACAAACTATAAAAAGTAAAGTTTGCTTACAGCACTTCCACAGCCAAATCCCATTCATCGCAGTGACCAGTTTCCAAATTTGTTTGTAACACTTGCATTGTCTCATAAGTTATCTCAACTCTATGTAAAAAGTATAGAATACTCCCATATGACGCATATTGTCCAAGTAAAGGAGGAAAACTTGCACAAATTTGTGGTCTTTATTTCCCTTCTGTCGAGCGCATGAAACTGCACAAAGTAGTTCATGGCAAGACCTCTAATTTGAATGCTCCTACTACAACACTTGCAGTAGTAGATAATATTACCTGCAAACAAGGAGAGATAAACTTGCTTTCATCTATTGAAAATGATGATGATTTTTGTGTGGTTTAGCGAATATAATATTTCTGACGTGTTCGTTCCTGAAGCAACCTCGGAAAAAACATCTGAAATAATTAGATTTACAGATTTGGACAACCTCACCATGGATTAAAGATGTTTAAATATTTCAATAAATGGAATGTTTTTTCCCTTTATGGTGGCATTATCTTTTATTTATTACCTCGATACATCTTTGTTAATAGAATTTAATTGTCGTTTTTTCGTGTCAAGATGACATGATCGAGGGGGAGGAGGGTTTACAAAAATATGACATGCGCTGACACCGGGGGGGGGGGGGGGTATAAATTTATTTGGAAAAAGGTTGACGTGATTTGTGGACGGCCCCGTATCTCTCTCACTTCTCGTCGGCCAACTTGGCCACAGCCCAGTCGCTCTTCTGATTGGGTAATCGCTTGGCGTACGCTCTAATGCGACATAAAAACGTTGAGCAAAATTCAACTTCGACGTAAAGATCGGCGCCAAGCTATTTACCGGATGTGACATCATCGGCGTGGTTACGTCGGCGCTTTTACGTGGCGTTTACAAGGAACTTTTTTTATTTAGGAAATTCCACAAGCAGCTTTGTTTTTATTTCCAAAATGCATTTTTTATTTTGCAAACTTCTTTTTAATTTCGCAAAATACACTTTTCATTTGCAAACTACACTTTCTGTTTCGCAAAATATATTTTTAATTCTCCAAAATACTTTTATTTTGCCTGCAAAATGCATTTTTGATTCTACAAGTTGTATTTTATGTTTTAAAAATGCATTTTAGTATCGCAAAAAAGCTGTAAAATATAATTACGTATCTTTTATAGGTAATTTGTTTAAGATCAAGAGAAAAAAAAACCGCATGTTATTATTTTTTACGAAGACAGTCGGAAGAAATTTTGTTCGTTTTTTAAATTAAGTTTCCTATAAAATATGTAAATATTATCTGTCTTAAAATATTGAAAGATTAATTACAGATAAATGCAAATAAACTTACAATTGCTCAAGATTCGCCATTGACTTCAATGTTGTAAATAGAGCTCTCTACCCTAAAAAAGCTCTACTAACGCATTTACTTCCGTCATCAGAGAGGAGGATAGCTGCTTGCATTGGGAGTGTTACGCGACTGCGAAACTATTCATTTTAGCCAGTATAATTTTGCTTCCACTTTGCCGCCATGTTTTCTTTAGTCTTCACTTTCGCTATCACCACTGCACAACGCCATCGCTTCCAAGGTATGCTTACGCGCAAATAGAGTTCTCCCGAATACGTGAAAAGTGGCCTCATCCGAAAAACACACATGAGAATCTTCCCATCAAATGCCTGACGGCGGAGGCGGTCGTTTGGTTGCAAGGCTTGAACGATTTGCTCTTTATAAGCCTGCAAACGAAGCCGCTTGTCTAGAACTTTAATCATTATCCAAGTTCCTTTAAGGCCTGACAAGTGGATTTGCTAGGGCTTCGCTGAAAAGCTTTGACGGATATCCTCCATCGTGTTATCACTCAAATTAGGCATACCACTTCTTGGAAAGTCAGCAACGCTTCCTGTCTCTATAAACTTGTCATAATAACGTTTGGTGCTCTTAACATTTTGTGTGTCTGCGCGCTAATCGATGGTTTAGTCTCAAGGAACCATAGAACGCATTGAGCTTTCTCTCGCTCTCATAGACGCCATTTTCAATATGACCGATGTTAGCGCCACCTATATCGCTTCCGCTCCTACCCAACACCACCTCTACACAAAGTTTGAGCGCGAAAATTTCATACATTGTTACATCATCATACGGAGTCATGTTTAATCGTATTTCTAGCAATAATAAGCCCTAAATTATGACTCCGCATGATGATGTAACAATATATGAAATTTTTGTGCTCAGGCTTTGAGTAGAGGTGGTGTTGTCCTACCGTACCAGCAGTTTAAAAAACTATTTTTGAGATTGAGATCATAATAAAAAACCGTATGCATATATCTGACACACAGAAAATTAATATTAAAAAACTATATGGTTAAGATTTGGTGCTCACCATGTATTTTATAATTTTTATTGATTCTAATTGATTCATATTTTATAATCATTTTGTACAAAAATTTATTGAAATATTTCACTAATCTTATGATCATTTTCCTTGATTATTGTTTAATGAACGGGGCCCACGCCAGTTTGCGCGGTAATTATTTTTATCAAATTCAATTCATTCAAATTGTTTCGTTTGATGAGCTCGCATTTTCTCCTTTATTTATGGTTTTGTAATTGATTAATGATAAAAATTGTTGCTCAGACAACAATGGTCAGGTGACTTTTCAGTTCCGACGTGTGCTTTAAGTGAGCGCCAACGATGCTTAAACCAAGGAATTGCTTTCGGGTTTTATTCAACGTGCAACAACAATGCAAAACTATTTCCGTGACGAACTCTCCATGTTCTCCTTATTTATAGGTAGATATTATTAGATTTATTCTTTTTATATTGCGTTATTTACAATTTTTATTTCTTGTAAGCTGTTATTGGGTTTTATAACCTGTTGCTTGCGAAATTTCAAATAAAAATAAATAATGCATGGCTGCGTTATTTTTGGCGGTACGCAGTTGTTAAAAGAAAAATTTCGAGCAGCTCGCCAAGACAACCGCGCTTACAGTTACATACAACAAACATTCACACACGTTCATGTATAAGTTACACGGCTGGAAAAAGGAAGGTTTAATGTTGCTGCACTAATTTGTTAATGTCTGTTAAAGTTTTGAAAGCATATCAGAGGCATAGGAGAGTCACGCTCGGTAAACGTATTATTTGAAAATTTTAATATTTAAATACTTAATCTGTATTTATTCCTGTAGTACACTACTGTTTATAAAAATCGCAACACCCTGATGGAATAGCCCAATCTGCATTAAATTTGGAGCATTTGCATATCATGGGTCAGAAAATAAACAATTAGATTTTCAGGTCAATACAATGCGTTTTATTGTCACATTAGTATCGGGTGACACCACCGTGGGATGCAATTACAGCCTCTAAACGTCGTGGCATCGAGTCAAACAAGCTCTGAATAAGGGCCTGGGGAATGTCCTGCCATGCTCTGTCTACACGGGTATACAGTTCATCCACAGTTGCTGCTGGAGGAGTCTGACGAGCCAATCGATGAGCAACCCTGTCCCACACATGTTCGATTGG
>JAHWFO010043848.1:0-23039 GCA_023313115.1 Rhysida immarginata
GAAGCCCATCTTAATTGACCATCTTATTAAGTCAGAAGCTTCCCTGTAAAGCAACGTACAGTAATTTCCGAAGGCAGACAACTTGTTCTGAGTACTGGCATTATTGACTGTGAATCGACAGAATGTTTTATAAACATTTGGTTCCCCTATTAAGCTAAGCAATAATTCTCAGGGTAACGGTTGTTTCGAAACAATGGTTGAACAATAGATGTTGTTATAACAAGTGCTCAATGTTGTTGTCGTGTAACATACCATACTTTCAATGCCTTTATCTCTTAGACGGTTGGATATATTGGAAAAAACACCAAGAATTCGCAAATGTTGTGTACAATGCAAAAACTAGGGGTTTCCATTGCACGTTTTAAAGTTGACTTCCATATTTGAAAATAGCGTCGGTTTTTCATTTTTGGAAATGGAATAAACATAAAAACCCCTCACATATTAAGTATAATAATTCTTCCATTGAATGTACTCTGTCAAATTTGTATTTTAGAAGTTGGCTATTGGTTCACTTTAGGTTTACTTTTATATTTCGGCCTGCTCTTTCATTTATAAATGCAAAAGTGGTTTCTTTCGAGTAAACTCTGTTAAACTAAATCAGACTTGGAGAATGCTATTTCACCTCACTGCCCTTTACCAAAATACCGATGTTCCGAATGATCGACTAAAACAAACATCAATTGGATGCGAGTCGAATGCGGAATGTGTACTCGGCATGCATTTAGAATGCGTGAAATTGAAAATGTCGTTTGAACCCCTTGTAACCGCTCGGGGTGGAAACGGCAACGGGAGGTAGCTTTCACCAAAAGATGTATTACTTCGTGAATATGGAGCGATTTCGATTGGCCACTTAATTACCATGCGTTTCCTTCCCCTTGTTCGAGTTAAAGCAAAAGGGAGAGGGAGAAGGGGATTATTATCATCGGGCGATCGTATATTACGCAAATTACCACCAGGAGGAGAAGTGCCCTTGTTAGACGTCCGAGACTTCGATCAGATTCATTGCATTCGATGATGCGAAACGCCTTGTGGCAAGGAATATGCTAATTTTCTTTTAGTCTCGAACCTGGATTGCATAATTCAAGTCTTCTTATTCCTATCGTTATCACGCTATCGATCGTGGTCTCTCTCACTTCCATGAAGAGTTTTCTGATTACTCAAGAAAGTGCAATTTTATTTCGGGAGAGCAACATTATAAGGTTATTTAAATATTTTAGGTTTTCCCTCCTGTATATTTAATGCTTTCCTGCGTCTACCTTAGGAGTAATCATCTCTTTAAAAAATTCTGAACGAGACCGTTAATAAGATTTAAATTACCCAGCAACTCTGAGACCTTTATTGAAATCCTTTTTATATGGATACATTTAAACAATGGAGTACATTTTTATATCTTAAATTCTATGTTTTTTCATTACTTAATAGCAAGGAGAATACAAAATTCTTTTAAAACTGCGAAAGTAATAACGGGGTACTCGAACACCCTACCGTATTAACTGCTCTGCTTCGACTTAACACCGATAATCCTTTAATGCTTAGGGCTTAGCTTCAAGCTATCGAGCGTGTCTAACAGGATGGAGCTGGTGGTAAAGCGCCCAGAGATGAGGACTAACAGCGAGATAAATTAGGAGACCAGGCTTTTAAGTATTCGCTGTGTAGACTATGGACTACTGTGTTCTAACAGTTCAGAATGAAAATAAAGTAAACTCCAGACCATATTAATTGAGTCAAAAGTCCTAGTACACCCTGTTTTTTCGAAAACCTTGAAGGAATTGGAAAATCTGAATATTCCAGTAAGGTATGGGTAAGGTGGTCTATCTTTTACGATATGTACCGAACATGGCCGCCATCTTGAAATCCGCCATCTTGAATCTAAGTCAATTTTTTTTAAATGGAAAGGGGTTCGTGTGATATATCAAATAACATGAGCATTTCCTGACAATTTCATTCCTGTAAACAGATTTGAAGTAGCAGTTATGGTTCAAAAGTTACAACACATTTTGTTTGGAATTACAGGCTGGACTGTTCTCCATAAAGGTTTACAGTCATTTAATGTGTTCAACATGGTGTCCCTCTTGGTCAAGGCACATTTAAAGGCGCTGAATCCAATCGTCATGCACTTGCAGAAGGATTTTCGCAGAAATGCTGGCACACGCTTCTTCAATGCGTTCTGTTTTTGATTTTCTCTGCATATACGAGTTGCTTTAAATGACCCCACAGATAAAAGTCAAGTGGTGTGAGATCAAGTGATCTGACCATTCAACAGCACCACGTCGGCCAATCCAATGACCAGGAAATTGAACATCTAACCATTGAACAAGATACCTCGTACAAAAGAGGGATCTTGGATCTTGTCGATGTTACTCTAGGGCCCACGTGCAAAACTGCATGCGTCTGTCTAGGTCATCCTCTGCTAGGTGCTGGAGTACCTAAATCTTCAATGGATGCCATTGATGAGCATGAAGGATTCGTACGATCGATGACTGGATGATTCCGCATTCTGCTGACAAACGTCGTGTAAGTTCAGTAGCACTTATTGGACGGCCCCTCCGTGCCTTGTCAACCACAGTCCCAGTTCTCGGAATTTCTTAATTAAGCACCTGACAGTGTTGTGTGAAATTGGAGGTCTTTCTGGGTGCCGGTTGTTAAAATCTGCAGCTATGACACGGAAACTTCGTTCTCTAGACATAAACATGACCTCAATTCTCTCCTCCGTGGTCAAAGCCATCTTCAGTTACCTGATACAAAATGAAACAAAATGTGTTGTAACTTTTGAACCATAACTGCTACTTCAAATCTGTTTACAGGAATGAAATTGTCAGAAAATGCTGATGTTATTTGATATAAAAGATTTGATGTAAAAGATAGACCACCTCACCCACACCTTACTGGAATATTCAGATTTCCCAATTCCTGCAAGGTTTTCGAAAAGACAGGGTGTACTGCGACTTTTGACTCATCCTGTACTTATTGTATTTTGGCAATACCAAACTTTTTTAATTGCAATAAACATGAATATCTTTTTTTTTTGAAACATTCGGGACATAATTTTTTAACCAATCATATAAAATGAAGATTGCATCTCATTATGACAACATCGATAATGAGTATGATCCATTCAGTCTTCAGTTAATATTCTGCAGTATGTATCCACAATAAGGCATGAATTGGTAGTTGGTGGTCGCAGTTTACATCGAGTAGCCAATCAGCTCCGTTTACCTATACATCTGTACTATATACGGTTAAAAAAAACAACTACAACAGATGAAAAAAGAAATGTGGACCGTAAAAAAGCTGAATTCCCACGCACGGCTAAACTGGAAAGTGAACTACACATTTCGGTTGATATTCTCGAACACAAAACACATAAAAATGTGATATATTCACTGAACCTAGACCAGTATTTGCATAACATTGTGCATTACAGCAAATGCTGAAAATGACAACAGTTTTCTCCAAGCACAGTTCTACTCGACGACAGGTATTTTCAGCCACACGATGCGAAATATCGACGGGAATGGATGCAATGAAGTTGCGGATATTGTCCTTTAAAGCATTGGATTATTTTGGTACACACGTTCTTTTAGATAAGACCATAAAAAGAAATCAGGGGATCGAGATGGCATAGTCCACGTGAAATCACCTTATCACCAAACACCGATTCAACGATTGCAAGAGATTTTCTTGAAGTGTGTGCGGTGGCACCGTCTTGTTACGCACACCAAACACCGACCTTCACAGAATGCAAAGGCCGCTGGTGCAGTAAATGTGGATTTTCTGTATACCAATAACGAGTGTTCAGACTATTGATATATCCGCTAAAATGAAACCAGGCTTCATCGCTGAAAAACGTCAGATCCTGAATGTGTATGTCAGGTTGAATATGCTATTGAAACACTGACAATAACGTACTTTTTTTTGTCTACTTCCTTAAGTTCTTGCACAACACGCACTTTATACGGGTGAAATTTCAATTTCTCGGCAAGTCTTTGACATGAACCTATTGACGCACCTGTTTGCGTTGATAACCTACGAAGACTTTTTGGGGGCTTCTGTGCAGTGTTGCTTCAATCTCCGAAATGTTATCCGCACTCAGTGTAGGCCTATTCACAGAACCCGTTGTCCTGAATTTCTTGACTATACGACGTATCGACGATTGGTTCAGCACATTTCGTATATCAAAATGTTTGCGAAACTCTGAACGAACACTTTTGTAAGAATTATTCTTTGTATAACATTCCACTATAAACACACGCTCCGGCAAACTGAGCACCATTTTAAAACCTGTACTAGCAATGCCTCCTATTAGTGCATCGTACAATGTACCAGTAGCGCGAAATTCAAATCTCTATATTTATGAGTGATATCAACCGGCATGTGGCGTGTGCGATTTTAGAAACATCCTGTACAAAAGGACGGTCAAAGAATTACAGCCCGAAAAGTGAAAGTAAACCTGAACTTAACCGTCAGTTTGCGAAGTGTTAATCGTACATTGAATCAGCAAGGATTTAAGTATAAACGTATGACCAAGAAATATCTCTGAGTGCTGGGCACAAGGCAAAACGTTTGGATATGGTCATAAACTGGATCCACAACAATCTTCCATGGAATAATACTGTATTTAGTGACGAGAAACGCTTTTCTTTTGATGGACACAATTCTTTTGATGTTGTACGGTGATGAATCAACCCCTCCTTATCGAAGAAAACACCATCAGGGTGGGGGATCAATCATGGTGTGGGCCATTATACCAAATGGCGTTCTCTACTTGCTTCGGCTCCAGTGTCGTGTCAGTTCTTCCCAATATTTAACAATGTTGAATGAACACATTATCCCTTTTATAAAGAATCAATTCCAGGATGAAATGTTTTGGTTTCAGCAAGATAATTGCCCTAGCCACACGTCCAGAGAGACCCTGGGTTGGATGCGAGAGAAGACTGTTTATGTTCTGGGATGGCTACCTTGCAGTCCAGATCTGAATGTCATGGAAAGTTATTTTTCATACATCATCTGCTCAATTTATTTTGACTTGGAGTGTAATACAGAAAGCTAGCAGGTTGTGGTGGATAATGGGTAAAAGAGACATAGCATACACTATAGTAAGCCTATTCCATTAAAGCAGTTTACACTATATAGAAAAAAAATATTCGGGTATCCTGATGAAACATGTAAATTTTGTTTGCGATTCAAATTAGATTCATGAGAGTAACATTGCATGCTCCCAAATATAAGATGAGTTTCCCTATTACAAAATAGTTAGTAATAACTGCAGTTTCGGCGAGGTATGGTGCCATATCAGCAATCTTTCAATTCAGTTTACAGCTCCTATTCAAAATATTGACATGGTGTAGAAGACAACATTCTGATTGACATACTGGCCCAATGGTAACTCGTTTCATTAAAATTAAAATTGTACAGAGAAGGAGGTGTCTTGCTATTGGCGTAACAACAGTAAGATTCAAAACTAGGTCATTTAAATAAGGTCATTTAAAATAAACTAACGATTCAGAAAATTAGAATACTTAATTTATTGGTTCAAAATATTAGAATACGTGGACAAGCTAACGAATAAACTTTCATTAACGCCAACTGGCATTCTTGAAATGTGCAATATTTGATAGCATCCGCTCGTGCTTTGATCACAGCCCGTAATCTGTTTCTCATATTGCCAACAAGCCTCGCACAGTCCAACCTTTGTAAGAATTCCACACATGTCCCAAACAAATGATGAGATCAGCTTTTCTCCCTGGTGATATGACTTGGAGCCGCTTTTTCATTACACACCATAAGTTCTCTATTGGGTTGAGATCGGGAGAATAGACAGGGCAAGGAACCACCGTAATGTTTCGAGAATTCTGCCATGCCGTTGTTGCTTTAGAGTTGTGGCAGGACCCACCATCCAATTGGAATATGAAGTCCTCACCATACAGGTCTTCTGCAGAGTCGAGCATGTAATTCTCCAATATTTCTTGATAGACTTCGAAGTTACACGGGTCTTCAAAACACATAAGTGTCCTACTCCTGCAGCAGCCATAAACCCCCATACCGTGACAGATGCTGCAAAATTGACAGGACGTTTAAGACACTCTCTGCTGAATGCTTCTGTCGTCGTTCTCGACCTAACCTAACCTACCTATGTCACCATGGCACACGCAGAACACTGATTAATCGCTGAACAGTACGTTGTTACATTCATCATCACTCCAAAAAACATGCTCTCTGCACCACTTCACACGAGAGTTCCTTTGCTAGCGCGTCAGCGCGGGCTTATTTTTGGAATTCTTGATACAAACTTCAGTTGACCTGGAGACGTGTATTCTATGCAGGCCCCACAGTCGATGAATGTACCGAAAGCTTTTGAAACAGTTTTTCTTGATGATGTTCTTCAGGCACCTTTCTCATCCTGCACAGTTGTTGCTCCTTTTCTTCGGCAGTTGCGTCCTCTTGTCGAAAAGCTGTCACCACATTTGCGTTGCTGAATAGTTCTTGATACTATGCACTCTGTAGATTTGACTTTGTGGCGATTTCCTTCTGCGTTTTACCGTTTTGATGTAGGGTTATGATGATGGTTTTCGTTGTCGCTTTTGAAATGTCGCTTTTACGACCCATTGCAGTGAGACAAATAGCTTCCAAGTAGTGTTCAATGACAGATGTTATGCTTACACACTTTCAACTGACCAACTTAAATACGGAAGGCTCAACTACCCTTCCCACTCCGATATTCTAATATTTTGAACCAGTAAATTACGTATTCTAATTGTCTGAATCTTTATTTTTTTTACCTTATTTAAATGACCTAGTTTTGAATCTTACTTTTGTTACGCCAATAACAAGACACCTTCATCTCTGTACAATTTTAATTTTAATGAAACGAGTTACCATTGGGCCAGTATGTCAATCAGAATGCTGTCTTCTGTGAGTATTCTAATATTTTGAATAGGAGCTGTAGAGATTCCAAAACCGACAGTAGCCGCTATGATTTGAAGATGAAAGAGTAATGGCGCAACTACTGCGAAAAGCACGTCCTGGCAGGACTCTTAAACTTACGGATCGAGCTCGGAGAACCTTGAGACGTATGATCGGAAAATCACGCCGGCCCTCTGCAGCAGATCTAACATCTCAAGTTGAAAACGCCACCGTACATCGTGTTTGCACTGAAACTAACCGAAATGAGCTGCATTCATTAGGTTTTCATGAGAGAGCAGTTGCACATATGCCTAACATCACTCCTAGAAATGCTAAAGGATCTTTGAACTGGCGAGCTTGTTGTTCCTGTACATTTGAGCAGTGGAAGTCTGTTTTCTAGAGCGACGAATCGCCATTTACACTTTAGAAATCAAATTCATCCGTTCAGGTCACCTATTACACGTTCAAAGACGTCAACTCGATTCTTTGTATGTCAATTGAATATTATATAATGTTTATTGGTCCACCTTCAAATTGCCTGTTGCGGATCTTTTGGAACCAATAAGAGATTAACAGAGTCTATCAACATAGAATTTGTTCTGGGCTACGCATTCAATTGATGAGTGACCAAATTTAATTAGTAGAATAGAATACTAAATGGTCATGTCAGTCAACAGCGGGAATTGTTTGGATTGAATTTTGATACTGCAGGAAGGATGCTTCTATGCAATTTAAAAATAGTAAATGTGTAAACAAATTTCAAATAAGATGCTGTGGCTTACTTTTGTATTGACTCTAGTAAAACCAAATCAAAATTTAAACCAGTAATCACGAGTTTCGGATAAAGTACCGGTAACTGCGAACAATGTATATGCAGACAACAAGGAACGGGGGGGACTTTTCCACAAGAAATCTTTTAATCATATACGTTCATTTTGGAGTCAATGGCTCCTTCATCAATATGATAATGAGATGTTTAATAATAAACAAACAATCTGATAATAGGTGATTTAAGTATAGATGGCAGCGCCGACGCTTTATGTATCTGATGTGATGACACTATGGTCGAAATGAGGAGAAAATCTTGGCAATGTTAAGAATACTGTGTAAGAACATGCATGTAAATTATTCAGTTCCACAGTGTTCGAACAACAATGTTAAAAACAAAAATCTCAAGTTTCATGGATTTCCTACAGATTGAAAAATTCTGTGACGTTAAATGAGATGTCGTTACCTAGCCCAATATTTAGCATCGTTACTTTCGCAAATCGTAATTCGTTATAAAATTTGCTCAATGTTAGTCAATACTTGCTTATTTCCGTCAGTTTTCGCTCCTATTAACTGAAGCTTTTCTTTCAAGTCTCTAACTTTCATCTTCGCTAAACTAGAACAAAATTCATAAACCGTAAAGGCTGCCATCTGGACGATATATTTGGCATTTAAATCAACCTATTACAAAGAGAAAATATAAATAATAATTCGGAATTGTTAACGCGCTTGACGATATACCGTAATTTTCGGTGTATAATGCACATCCGAGTATAATGCGCATCTGTGTATTATACGCACCCAGGTTATTGTAAACAAGTAAGTGCGCATTGGCGAGTATTGCGCTTGCTAAGATGACTCACTTTAACATGTATTCAATTTTGATGTAAGAATTATCTACTTTTTAAGAATAAAGAAATTTTCATGTAGACCGTAAGCAAAATCAGAATATTAAGCGCACTTTTTTATAATGCGCAATGACGATTATTTTAATTAAATAAAAAGAGAAGGGCCAGGAATAGCAATATTGGTAGCGTCTTTATTGATGTTTAACGCGTTTCGAGTATTAACTCATCATCAGGAACTATGAACGACTACGATTATTTTAACTTTAATCTTGTATAATACGCACATTATACAGGATGAGGCATTTATCTTGAGACAACTGAATATCTCGGAAACTAAGCATTGTATGAAAAAATGTGCAAAATCAAAAGTGAATTATTTCGCGGGGAAAATTCATAGTTAAAAAGTTACCCCCCCCCCCACCTTGTGAGCGGGGCTGGGGGATGAGGTAACTTTGAAATCTTAAATATGAACCCCGATTTTTAATGATCTATTCAGATCGTACACAATATTCGAGAAATGCTTTATTCTTGGTGTTTTTTCAATTGATCCAACCGTATAGGAGATAGAGGAGGTGTTTTTTCAATTGATTCAAAATGTGGAACTTTTAAAGTTTTGAACCCAATTTTATCGATACAGAAAAAGAGATAGAGAGTGGGTCTTACAGACATACCTATTCTTCTTTTTAATGGTCCTTATGGGTGGGGGGGGGGGTAATTTTTTAACTAATGATTTTTCCCCGCGAGATAATTTACTTTTGATTTTGGACATTTTTTCGTACAATGCTTAGTTTCCGGGATATTCAGTTGTCTCAAAATAAATGCCTCACCCTGTATATCGAAAATTACGGTATATACGGTCCTTTGATCATCTTCTGAATTAGAAATGCTAGATACAGATAATATCTGTATTGAAATAATCATAAACTTGGTATTATTAACAACAAATTGTTAGGTAATGGTTGCCAAATTTCATTACGAAAAAATTGCTGAAAGCAATGGCTGCAATGGTAAACTTGGCCACTCAACTCTGAAACGTTACTGAACAGAACGTGTATCATGTGCAACAGACCTAATAAAAAAAGACCCTCTGAAACAATATGAAATATAATACAATGTGCAATTTCAATAAACTAGCCATCTTACTTCCTAATTACACTGTCATATCAATGAATTATGACCAGCACCCCTTCAAGGCACACGTATGATTTTCCCTAACAACGATTACACATTGCAAAATTTGCATAACAGGCTGAAAACCCTTTAAAGCTGATGCATCACACGGCAGGTGCACGAGCCTCAAGATGGGTAAACGTCCGGGTTTAACGGACATCCAAAAAGCAATGATAATAGGCTATCGACACCAAGGGTGGCACCATCTCCGAAACGGCGCGATTTGTGAACTGTTCACGGTCCGCTGTAGTGAAGGTGTACAAAGAGTGGACAGCAGGGACAGAAATCGCGTCCCAACGCCATCACTGTAAAGGGTCACGAGCCATCGACCAACAGGGTGAGCGGCGCCTAGGACGACTCGTAAAAGGCTACAGGAGAGCCACAGTCCATCAACTGACCACCAGATTCAACAGTGGTGCCAACAGACGTGTATCCGACATTACCGTTGAACGTACCCTGCTACAGATGGACCTGAACAGTTGACGCATGGTTGCTGCACCCATGTTGACCAGGGATCATCGTCAACGACGCCTAGACTTTGCACGTGAGCACCGCCATTGGACCACAGACGAGTGGGCTAAGGTCGCCTTCTCCGACGAGTCAAGGTTTTTGCTCCTTAAGATTGACGGGCGATGGCGAGTGCGTCGTGAACATCATGAAAAGAGACTGCAGGAGGCTATTGTGGGCCGGAAAAAGGGGGGATTAGTGTGTATGTATGGGGGATCTTCTGATGGGAGCAGTTAGGTCCACTGATTTGTCTAGAGGAATTTGAATGCCTGTGGCTATCTGTCTATAGTAGCCGACCTGATACACCCGTACATGCTGACGTTGTTTCCCTAACGTGATTGTGTGTTCCAGCAGGACAATGCACTCTGCCACAAGTCTCTTCTCCTTCTGGATTGGTTCGAGGAACACTCTACTGACTTTCGAGTGCTCCCTTGGCCCGCTAATTCTCCAGACATCAATCCAATCGAACATCTGTGGGAGCACCTTGATCGCTGGCAGCTGGACCTTCCTCCTATGACTCTCGAAGCTCAATGGACAGCGATTCAAGCGGAATGGGCTGCCATACCATCGGACAAATACCGCGCACTTCTTGCGTCCATGCCACGACGCCTAGCAGCAGTTATAGCGGCGAAGGGTGGCTACTTCCATTACTAAGCGGGCGGTCATAATTCAGTGATATGACAGTGTAATTATTTATACCATAGATGCCTTATTGAAACATAGCCACGGCAGGTGTCAATTACATAGAAGGAAAACAGTAATGCAATAATCTGTGTCACAATGCATTGTAAGCAAATGTTATTAATAAGGAAGTACGAGGGTATACACCAGTTGGAAAAGGAATATGTGTATTGGAATATGCTAGATGTTCGTCTATTATTGCAGTGCAGCGTTTCCATTAAAGAGAATACAGAAAAAAAAATCACCATGTAAACAGAGCATATTGTGGTTGTGTCGGCAGTCTAAGGACACTCGTTTTTTGTGTAAACTGAAACGCACGTGTTGGCCAAATATGTCGTCTATGAAATATTTGTGGGAAGAAAATTTGGCGAGTTTACGGTTTTGTTTTTCACATATCAATTACGTCTCTAAGTGTAATACTTTGAAATTATCCTGTTTTGAAATGGAATGAATCATTTATATTAGCCATGTAGTTTATTGGCTTCCATGTCACTTCCATTGACACGTAGTTAATTTTATAGACGCCGCGTAACATTTCAACGAATACTCGCCGAAAAATTCTCGTATTTCACAAAGATCGTTGAAAAATTAAATTTCACAGCCACTTTGGAGGCGATTGTAAACACACATCCTTTGTTTGTAGTTCTAAAGAATTGATGAACAATAGCCTTATCGATCGCTTGTCGTTTTGGAGCACTTCCAAAATCTACAAGTCAACTTTTACTTTCTCTTTTGCGAAACCCAAACTTATATATTTACCAACAAGGCACTATAATCGATACGCCCTTTATCTAATTATTTCATTTCGATGATTGAATTATCAGCAAACCCAAAAGATTAAGGATGTGTGAAGTTAAGGCGAACTGAACTTTCGCGGAGTCTTCTTGTCATCCTTGAAGATGGCTTTTGAAATTCGGCCAAAAATTTTTGTGGATAGCAGACTCTTAACATAAACAGTCTGCGTGAGACTTTATGTATTTGTACATAAAATTTTCTGGAAGGGGGTTTAGAAGATTATTTTTAGAAGGCAAGATTCTTGATTAAGACGAACTGAAATCTTTAAAGGGCGTACATTAACATCCGTCTTAGTCGTAAAATCGATACGTAATGCTTTCTTCACGTTTCAGGCAAAATCTAAATGATGGAGGCTTCTTTCTTCCATTAAGAACTGAATCATCAATAATAATGAAAGAAGATGGCCTGCTATTTTTTTTGTAAAAGGAACAGCTATTTCAGAAATTTCAATTTAGACAACTCTTCTCATAAGGTAAATTTTTTCAAGTACGAGAAAATGCATTATTATAAAGTATGATTTGAAATGTTGTTTATGTTAACAACTTGCCTAAAATTGAGAGTTATGAAACTCTAGAAAATGAAAAAAAACATTGCTAAATTAAAACAAAAGGGTTTGTTGTTCCTTCTAACGGTAGCATTTTTTGCTGCTATAAATTATAAATTCATAACAAAGACCTTCTTTAAAGTGAGCGAGTAGGGTATATAAATCGTTAAAAGGGAATTGTAGCTTACGTTGAAATAAAAACGTAACATTACTCCAGCTTAGAAATGTGCTGTATCCAAAGAATATTTTGCTGTAAACGAAACTGACACATAAAATCCTGGTTGGTTCTAATTTTCATGATATAAGCAATCAGCTAATGAAGTAAGGCATACAAAAATATGATGCAACACTTTAAATACAAGAGAAAAGCCAAGGGAAGCCGAAAGATGACAAACTGAAGACAAAACTAATGACAAATTTAAATTTTTAAACGTTCTAAACTTGGTGTACTAATACGTTCAATTTATTACTCCATGTATACGAGGTCTGTTCAAAAAATACGTAGACTGACGTCATAAAACAAAATATACTTTATTCAGAAGTTACACATCTGGGTCCCCTTCAAAGTACTCTCCTCCCCGACGCACACACTTATCCCAACGGTGTTTCCACTTTTGGAAACAGTCCTGGAACGCTTCTTTTGTGATGTCCTTCAGCGCCTTCGTCGCATTTGCCTTTATGTCGGGATCGTCTCAAATCTCCTTCCTTTCAAAGGTCTTTTGAGTTTGGGAAACAAGAAGAAGTCACAAGGAGCGACGTCAGGTGAGTAGGGTAGGTGAGGAAGAACAGTGATCGAGTTCTGAGGGCTGAATGGGCTGGAGCGTTGTCGTGATGAAACAACCAGTCACCTCTCGTCCACATTTCTGGCCTTTTCCACTCGTCCAGTGGCAGTTTTTCCGAGTTTAACACAAAATTTCACAGCAACTCTTTGCTCGTTCAAGTCACTCATTCTAAAAATCCGCCAAACGAAAAAAAAACACACTTCACAAACAACCGCGTAGCTAATCAACCAATACTGATATTTGCAATCAAAAAACTGCCTTGTAATCAGCGGATCTGTCAGAAGATGGCGACACCAAGCGATTTTGATTGGGACCAACAGGGCCCGCGCAATTCAAACAGTCTACGTATTTTTTGAACAGACCTCGTACATTGTTGGTAATATCATTTAAAATTTGTATCGCATCATCCCCAACAACGCAAACAAAATTCACTAAAGAAAATCTAAAGGGTCGGGACATATTAATATGACCACCTCTCCTCGAACATGTTGGAACGTCCTATGGTATGCAGATGAAAAATCATTGCATAGCATTAAAAGCTGACAACAGCAGACGTATAGTAGCTTCCGTCATGAGCAGAGCAAGTGACCTGTCGGACCTCCAAAAGCGGATGATTATTGTCTATCGGACCAGGGGGGGGGATAAGCATTTCAGAAACGGCCATCTTTGTGAACTGCTCTAGGGCTGCCGTTATGAAGGTGTACTGCGACTAGACGAACCAGACAGTTTCGAGCAACCGAAGAGCTAACTGTGCGGCACCACGGGCCATCGGTCCTAGAGGCGAGAAGACCAATCGGCGTACCACTGTTGAGCAACTGACACAGCAAATGAACAGTGGGACCACTAGGCGTGTCGGCACCAAGACAGTGTAACGACCCCTCTTGAGGTTGGGGCTCCGAAGCAAGCGTATGGTAACAGTATATTGACGCCTGTGCGTCGCCGTAAATGCCTCCAATTCGCAATGGACTATCGCCATTGGACCTCGGCCGAAGGGCAAAGGGTTGCTTTCTCTGACGAGTCGCGGTTTCTGGTGAACAGAGTGGACGGACGATGGAGAATTCGCCGGGAAGCATCTGAGAACAGGCTGGTGAGAGAGGTGTGACTGTTTGGGGGATGTTTTTGTGGTATGGTCTGAGTCCACTGACACCGCTGAATGCTGTTCGTTACCTGACGATCGTCGCAGACCAGGTACACCCCCTTCATGTCGACAGTGTTTCCAGGTGAAAAATCAGGACAAATGGGTCCCATATGAACTTACGGAAAATCAAAAAGAGCATTACAGGGGGAGCATCATCTACTGTCGTGAACTGCATCGTATGCACACAAAACAGTGTCAGCAACAACCTGCACTTGTGCATGGCAAAGGCGTCCTTCTGCTGCATGACAACGCGCGTCCGCACGGTGCACGAACGACCGTGCAGGCGCTACAGACTCTGGGCTACGAGGTGCTGCCACACCCCTATACTCTCCGGACCTCTACCCTACCGACTACCGTCTTTTCCAGAGCCTGGACAATTTTCTCCGCAGGAAAACATTCCTAACCAAGCAGACGTCGAAAACGCATTCCGGGAGTTTGAGTCCCGTGACCATGGATTCTATCGGAGAGGGCTCGAGAAGGTGCCAAATCGTTGGCAACAATGTTTGAATTGCAATGGGGGTTATTTCGAATAGCACGTGTGAAGGTGGCCTTTCTAGAAGGCCATTAAAGATGACCTCTGCAATCCGACATTTGATATGCAACGACCTGATACCAAATCCGTTGCCAAAGTTGAGCAAGTTTAATATCATTTTCATGGTAGGATCGATCCATCTTATCAAATAAGGATAGAAGGTATGTTGAATGATAACTTCAGAAAAAGAAAAAGCTCAGGTTTCCGATCAAAGAAAGTACTGTAAATCGTTACTAGAAACTGCCTAGTGTCTAAATAGATCTGAATCGGCTGTCAAGATGTTTAACGAGGATTGGTGAAAACAATGGAAAAAAATTACCACTGCAAAAAAACGTTCCGGAAAACCCAGAAGTATGTCAAAACGGGTCTATGCAAAACCGTGCATCAATCCAGATTTACTTCTGCAAGCATTATCGCATAGAAATTGTCAGAAGGAATAGAAAAAAATGTGTCAAAAGCAACAATATTATGAAGATTACATGAAAAGTGAAACCACATTTAACAAAGAAACAACGCAAATTAAGCGCCACAAGACTGGGGAAAATAATATGGAGTGATGACTCTTCTTTTTCCTTTGGAGATGGAGTGCGAGCTTACAGAAACACGGCTGAAGCATTCAAACCGGAAGGTACAAAACATTCAGTTAAACTCCCTACAAAAGTGATAATATGAGGATGCATGTCTTCAGACCGACCTATGGGCATTTTGAAATCTAATGTTAATGCTGATGTCTACGTTGATATGATGGAACATTAGATTTTTAGGGCACACATCATACAACCTATAAAAGGGTTAGAATACACTCATAGCAGCTGCTGCGGTCAATATGAACAGACAACGTGAACTTAATGCATTCAATCAAAGAGGTTGGGCATTCAATACGTGAGATATCCAACAAATTTAAAATACCCCGCTCGACAACGAGTAATATTATTTTGAAGTGGAAACGAGACGGGTTTATAACATGCCAACCCAGACCTAGTAAACCGACGAAATTGACAGATCGCGACCGTCGATGCTTGAAACGTGTAATAAAGTCAAACCGGAAGGCTTCGTTAAAAACGTTAGCAGAGGACTTTCTATCGGCGTCGTCTAGTGATGAGTGTGATCGTACCGTCCGCTGGGAGATCGTCGCACTTGGTTTTCATGGATGAGCCGCCAGTTCACGAGCCAAAGCTCGCAGCCCTCAATGCGAGCCGGACTGATGAATCCCGCGACAGACGTGTGTGGGTTTTTGGTGAATGCCCGGCGAACGATATTTACGGGACTGTATCGTACCTACAGCGAAATTCGGAAATGGTGGCATCATGTTCTGTTCCTGCTTGTTTCAGTTCGCGGAACTATGAATGCCGAAGCGTACCAAACAATTCTGGACAATTCAGCGCTACCGACATTGTGGGAACCTGTTTCAGCACGACAATGCTCCCCGTGGTACAGGAGGCATTATTAATACTTGGTTTAAAGAAATGGGTGTGGGTAAGGTAAACCAGACTTCAACCTCATTGAACACCTTTGGGACGAATTGGAGCGCTGGCTGAGAGCCAAGCCATGTCGTCTAAAGAATACCACTGAGATGTTTGCCAATTTGAAGGATAAATGGAGAAATATTCCCGCCGACTCTTATCGCAAATTGGTGGAAAGTCTTCCTCGAAGGGTTGCGGATATCAATGCGGCGAAAGGCGGCCTACACGATACTGATATCGTGCAGGGTCCAGTTTAACTTACAGATATGGGTGTCCGGTGACGAATAGCCAGATAGTATACTCGCCGAAATGCTGTGTCAATGGTTATATATGATCCCATACGCATATGAGCACATTATATTAAAAATCGAGCACGTACAGGCTACCTGCAATCATAGAAATTTAACTACAAAAAGGATTCATATGGGCATATAATGGAAAGAATGAAAAATTTTTCTAAGAAATAGTTTCAAATCTCGTGCGTGTGCAAATTAACGGAAAGTCTTTTCTGCGTTAATGACAAATGAGTCTTCTATGTTAAGCATACAGTTTACAAGGAAATTGATTTCCCTTAAAATAAATTTAGCATGAAAAACAGCAACAACTTAATGGATCCTAATTTCCTAGCGTTCTCACGTGGGCGTAAATTTCATTCGGAGGTGGAAGAGGCGTTGCTATTGACGGCGTTTCCAGGCTGCGACGCCGCCTCTTGTTATTGTTTCTCCCTTTATTTGCAGGCGTTTACCGTTTTTGCCAATTGAATTTCAGAGCAGCGTATTTTCCTCGTTTCTGATGCAAACGAGTTGGAATGTTTATTCGAACGGGTCTGAAGAAAAAACGTCCAAAGTTGGATTTAAGAACCTTTGCTTGGGAATCAGTCTCGAGCAGAGACACCTGGTCAAGGGAGGAGTTGAAGACGGTTAGAGGGGGCGGGGGAATTAGACCTTCTCCATGGAAAGTGGCTCTAGGACATGTTAAAATTATTTTTCCCTCTTGAATACGGAACGAAGTGTGCAAATAGTCTTAACGCTGGCAACTGCTCCTCTTTCCCGCTCCCCGTACAGGCGCTTCCCAGCGCACTTTTGCCATTTCCATGCTAATCGGGATTACTCGGCCCGTTCTCAGTCGGGCCCTTGACTCGTTCACCACCAATTTGCACCCTCCTCCGTCCATCCCCGTTTCCTCAGTTCAATGGCTTAGTCAATACACTGCGGTTGATTGAAATTCTATCGACATTCGCGCCTAATCCTAACTCTTGGCTGAGCTTACGCATCTCTCTCACGCTCCCTTTCGCTCACTCTGCTCACTTCAAATATAGAATAGAAACAGCCAAGCGGAAAACCTATTTTATATCGAATGAAGCGGAATTTATTACTTTTGGAGTTGGAAATCAAATTACAAAATTAAAATCCACAGTTTAGGTTAAAATAGAAACAGCAGTCCTTCTTCATACTTTTTACAAAAATTAAATTTTTAAATATTAAAATATAATATGTAAAAAACTATAAGGCTAATAAATTTGAATAACAGATGTACCGGGTGGGCAAGAAATAACGTGAGGTATTCAGAGCTCGCTAGCGGGAATTCTATTAGGCCAAATGCAGTACATTTTGGTGTATATACTTAGTGGAACATGCAGTTTCGATTTCTGCAAAAAAAAAAAAAAAGTACCAAAAGTCGCCATAGGGGGCGCTTATTTCAAGAAAACAATGAATATCTAATTGTCAAATGAACAAATACCGTACAAACCAACTTTAGTAACAACTATAAACAATGTTTTATTTTTAATTCCAAATGTGTTACAATATGACCACCAGTGTGCTATTCCAATAGCAGCTCGCAGGATATCTGCATTAATTAGTCTGATATGTAACGCTATTTGATCCTTTAAGGTTGAGAGATCAGGAACATGCGCTTGATACACAAGGCTTTTCAAATATCCCCATAACCAAAAATCACAAGGGTTGAGATCAGGCGACCTGGGTGGCCATACCATGGGAAATGCACGACTAATTATTCTGTTGTCTGAAAAATGTTCTCGCAAGATCTGCTGCACCTGACGTCCGTAACGTTTTCAATCGCCGGAATTCACGAAGGGCAGCACTTGCATTGTCGTTCTTCTGATAAAACAACTTGACTAATAACGCCCGGTCAGGCAGAGTAAGCGTCATCGTCAGGCCATTCGTTCGTGAATGATGGGAAATCCTCAGCCTTGCCTTTTATTGTCATGATTGCTCAACACGAAACGCGCTTATGCAAATGTATTCATTGTTTTCTTGAAATAAGCGCCCCCTATGGCGACTTTTGGTACTATTTTTTTTATGCAGAAATCGAAACTGCATGTTCCACTAAGTATATACACCAAAATGTACTGCATTTGGCCTAATAGAATTCCCGCTAGAGAGCTCTGAACACCTCACGTTATTTCTTGCCCACTCGGTACATTCAATTGTACAGCAATGCTTTTTAAATCTTGCGTCGAAATTGTTATTTCTACTGATATAGTGCGTCCCAAAAGTATAATATAATCTAAGAAATCAGTCGGAATAAAATTATTAATTTATAAGTTGCTTAATCAATTTTTTTTTATCAAAACTAGAACATTCTTATAAACGTCCCACTAAAATGTCTTTTGATTTTATGAAAAATTTCTGTAAAATTTTATTAATATATGATTCGGCATATTTTTAATTAATGTACGAATAACTGTAGATCTATGTTAATCCAACTGTCAAAGAAACACCAACCATGCAAAAAAATTAAAATCATCGGATAGTTATTAAGAAATGCGCAAAAAAAACTCTAGTTTGATAATTTGCAAGTGTAAATTGTGCACGAAATTATTGTTAAAATGGATGTTGTTTTTACATTGTTTATTAACCAACAAAGCCTCCATTAGCTGAATTTTTTTTTCCAATACGTCCATCCAGGGCCTGTATGGCCAGAGGCCGACGAGTTGGGTCCCTGGATGGACCTTAACGACTGCTATAAGATGGTCGCAGCAGCCGGGGGGAGGGGGGGAGGGTGAAGATCGTGTCTCACTGATGATCGCCCATCCAGTGACAAGCCGTGCCTGATGTTGCTTAACTTCCCTGAAGTTGTGTGTTCAGTAGAAGCCCACCAGGCCACGGCCACCCCCAAGGGGGATTAAATGCGATTGGGCATAGATTTATTACTTACTTACTTACTTTTCAAACCCGCTTCTCCGTTAGGGTCGCGGGGGCAGCAGCCCTATGGAGGATCACCAGCGATCGCGATCTTCCGCCATCAGGCGCATGTCCTCCCTGGTAATATCCAAGCGACTCGAACCCAGATTCTCCATGTAGTCTAGCCACCTGGTTCTAGGCCGACCCCTTGGTCTCTTACCCACCGTCTTGGAAAATAACAACTGCCTAGAAAGACTAGTTTGCGGCATCCGTATCACGTGGCCATACCAGCGCAACTGAGATCTCTCAATGCGGAGAAGTAGCGGCTCAACACCTAAAACCTCCCTTATTGTGCTGCTGTGCACTCTATCTAGTAGGGTAGCACCTGCCACACCTCTCAGAAATCTCATTTCGGCCGTTTGTACCCTTTCGCACTCTTTAGGTCATTACCCAAGCCTCATGACCATAGGTGAGAATGGGGACAAAGATAGATTTGAAGACGGAGAGCTTGGCTTTGTTACCCAGCTCGTGTTTCGTTACCACGGATCGCCACAGTTCACGTCTGACACAGCTTGCTGCACCGATCCGAGCATCCAATTCTTTCTCCTGCCGTCCATCACTCGTGAATGCAATCCCGAGATACTTAAATTTCTCCACCTGTCTCAATGAGGCTCCCCTAACATGAAGAGCGCACTGAGTTGGCTGCCTTGAAAGGACCTGAACCTCGGTTTTAGCCATACTGATCTTCATCCCAGCTTCTTCACATTTGGCTGCAAACAGGTCTAGTGCATGCTGAAGGTTCGTGCGAGAAGAACCAAGGAGGACAAGGCCAACTTCGGTAAATATTCTAACTTTATTTTCTCCCAACAATCATAAATAGCTAATTTCAACTATTTACATGAATGATATTGCTTGTTATTAGCATATATAAGATTGGTTAATGCAGCCCATACGTTCTCCATAGGATTCATATCAAGACTTCTAGAAGGCCAATCTAAAACCCTGATTTTTTAACTTTTAAACCTTTATTTGTTTTGTTGCTTTTGATACATGAAATGAGGCATTGTCTTGCTGATAACACCATTCACCTCCTCCAATGAGTGGGCCAAATGGGATGAGATGGTCATACAGCATCTGTTGATATAGATTTGAGTCCATTCGTTGCTTTATCATCACAATGTCAGTCTTTCCTTGATAACCAAATAGCGCCCAAACAATAACTCCACCACCTCCTGCTGAAAAATTCAGGTTCTTCGTTCTCAAATCGTGCCAGAAATGCCTCTTTCCATCGGGGCCGTCCAAGTTAAACCTTTTTTCATCCGAAAATCCAATTTCTATCCATTGTTCTTTCCATGTCATCACTCCTTTTGCCCATTCCATCGTCTTCGATTTGTGCGCAGAATGTAACAGTCCAAAGATTGCGCGCGGTCTCAGGGACCGCATCACTACATTTTTGTGAATATCTTCTTATGAATTTAAAAGAAACTAATGACCAATTCTGTATTCTCCCAACTTGGATAGTTCTAGAAGCCTGTATGTCATAATCCAGGATTTCTTCCCAAGACTCACAAGAATAGGACGTGCGGTCTCAGGGACCGCGCGCCACCAACTTCGTTAATAAAATAAATTGATTTAAAAGTCTTTTTTTTTTTTTTTTTTTTTTACTTCTTTTTAATTTTTTATTACCTAAACATATTCTTCAGTTAATTTCCAATATATTTTTTGTTTATTAATATTTTCCTACTTAGAAACTTTTATTTGAAAACAAATATTTGGAATGAAACGCAAATATTAATGCAAGTATACTAATGCTGTTTTCTGAATTTCGAGAGCAATAAATATAATTTCATATATGTTTAACCTCCGTTTATACCAGGTTTGAATAAAATAATTTTGAATATCGAGCAAAATTATTTTATAGTTTTTTATAACAAAAAATAGACATTATCCTCTGAGAAATGATTGCTATTATTCATTTTTATAATGGTTTTCTTTTATGTAAGAAAGTATACATGTATAAAAAGTAAAAACAATGCAAAGTATCAGTTTTCAACTATTTTATTTTTATAAATGCCTTTTCTGAAATATTCATATCTAATTTTGACGGAAAAGGAAGGGTTTTTAAATTTCTTTCTAAAAGTCATGTTGGGCCCGGGAACATCGAGACTGGACCTTGGATAAGTGGAAGAGAGGTGCCTGGTCGGATGAATTACCATTTCTTATTCATCACGTTGATGCTCGTGTCAGGCCTTAGACAGGCTGGTGGTGGCGGTATTAAGCTTTGGGGGACGTTCTCATGGGCGGCTCTAGGACCCGTAGTTGTGTTAGAATGAACCATGATAACTGCGGACTATCTGAACATCATTGCACACTTACATGGCGTCTGTCTTCCCAATTGGAAATGGAATCTTCCAGCAGGACAACGCCCCATGTCACAAGGCTCAAATTGTGTTGGAGTGGTTTGAGGATGAATTCCAATAGAGCATAAGGATGAATTCCAATTAATGTCCTGGCCACCTAACTCGTCGGATCTTAATCCGATAGAGCACATTTGGGATGTCACGGAGCGGCAGCTCAAATATGTCGGAGTATCTCGAATGTGCGTGATCGCTGCTTAGACATTTGGTACAACCTGTCTCCAGTCATCTACCAAGAACCTGTGGCATCCAGGCCAAAGGTGGCGCAACGCGTTATTGAGTAGGTGGTCATAAAAAAATTGTCTTATTTCCGGTATTGTTTTCAAAGCTGTAAATGCTATCCAAAGTAGAATTAATAATTTTTTCAGGTTTATTATAGCTCGTTGTTACAGTTAAAATATTTAAGATTTCTAAAGATAACCAATTTCCAGTAGAATTATTTTACCCTCATTGTATAAGTACTTTTCTATAAGGAGGTCTTAAACTGTCTCGCAGTATGGGTATTATTAAAACCATTCTTTGCTCGAATATACAAAAAAAAATTTCAGGTGATCTTGACTAATTTGTAATCAGGTAAGTAGCTTAAATTTTCATTATCAATTAATAAATTAAATAATGATTTAATGCTATTGAAACTTAAGAGTGTGTTCCCCCCTTCCCAACAGTGTGCTTCACTGCAATTCAAATGTGTAAGAAACCTCAGCCAACCTGGCCAGCCCAACCTGACCATGAGTGACACTTTCTCGCCCATTTTCTCAAAATCTTTCAAGGAGAAGGGTGTGGTTAAAAATTATTTTTAGACTAATGTGGTGTTGCTCTACAGGGTAGCAATTGGAAATTTTTCTGTATCTTTAATAGTTTTCGAGTTAGCAAATGGATGACCTTAAATTTGGGGGTCAAAATTAAACTTGAGTGCGGCAATCAATTCCCTACCCCACTATTACCTATAAACCATACTCATCAGATCGCACCTACCTGACAGCTTTGAGATATCTGCCATGTTACCAGACTTTTTGGACACCTGTATAACTTCGTTTAACTTCGTTGGAAATTCAGCATATTAGATTTTATACAAAAATTCTCAATTAAATTTTCTTTAAAATAAGTTTTCTAAATATTTTAAATAAACTTAAAAATGTTAAAAAAATATGATTAAATATCAGAAAAATAAATTTTTGAAAAATTATTAAAAGAAAGGTTTTTTTTTATCATAATTAATAATATTGTTACAGAAAATTAAATACAGAACATTATGCAGCCAGCTCAAGTGGATGGGCATACAAACATGGCTGCCAGGGTCAAATCACTTTTCTGCAATGCATTCTTTTGGTTTCACTTGCCGTGA
>JAHWFO010043849.1:0-20266 GCA_023313115.1 Rhysida immarginata
AAAAGACAAAATACCGCCACTTCTCAGGTCAGGAATCTATATAATAAAGTGTGCCCAATGCCCTATGTTTTACAAAGGGCAAACGGTGCGTAACATCGAAACCAGATATAAAGAACATATGGGACACAGGAAGAATGGAAGAAGCAGCCAGTCCTCCGTAGCAAAACATTCAATCGATACAGGCCACGATTTCCCTAGCAACAATGTACGAGGCATGTTTTTTAAGTAAGTACCGTTTTGGAATTAAAAAAAGACGTGCAAAGATATCGCAATAATTTTATTTTTACATGAAAGCCTCTACCTTAATCTACTTTTCTACATAATTTCCGTGAATATTGAGGCACTTGTCGTAACGTGGCACCGGTTTTTGAATACCCTCCTCATAAAATTCTGCCGCCTGACTTGTTAATCACTGTATCACAAATGTTTTGACTTCGTTATCGTCTTGAAGACGCTGACCACCCAGGTGTTTCTTCGAGTGCAGGAACAAATGGTAGTCGCTGGACGCCAGATCGGGGCTGTATGGAGGATGATCTAGAGTTTCCCATTTAAAAGATTTGATAAGATCTTTGGTCCGATTAGCCACATGTGGACGGGCATTGTCATGCAGCAAAACGATACCCTTACTCAACTTGTCACGTCTTTTGTTCTGGATTGCACGACGCAGATTGTTCAATGTCTCACAATAAGACGCTGCATTGATTGTCTCGTTACGAGGCAGAAACTCCACTAGCAATACTCCTTTTCTGTCCCAAAAAACTGTGCACATGATTTTCCGGGCAGAAATTGTTTGCTTAAACTTCACTTTTTTGGGTGATGACGAATGTCGCCATTCCATGGATTGTCGTTTCGATTCTGGTGTGACGTAGGCCACCCATGTTTCGTCACCAGTAACAATTTGGTCTAAAAAATCTTCACCTTCATTGTGGTACCGCTCGAGGAAAGTCAATGCACTGCCTAAACGTTGGGTTTTGTGCAAATCCGTCAACATTTTTGGAACCCGACGTGAACACAATTTCCGGTAATTCGAGTTCTCGGTCACGATGCGATACAAAACACTACGAGAATATTGAGGAAAGCAGTCGCACGATGATGAAATTGTAAAGCGTCTGTTTTCATCCACTTTCTGCACCAAATCTTCATTAACGACCGAAGGACGCCCACTCCGTTCTTCATCATGCACATTTGTGCGGCCATCTTTAAATGCTCTCACCCATTTCCTTACCATTCCATCACTCGTAATGTTTTGTCCGTACACTTCACAGATCTCATGATGAATATCGATCGGTTTTACGCCTTTAGCACTAAGAAATCGTATAACAGCCCGTACTTCACAATCGGCGGGACTCACGATTGTCGGAGGCATCTTAAACACTCAGTAAACAACGTATACAATGAAGAATCAGACTGTAATGGCGTCAGTGCGTAGACAAGAGATGTAGTTAACCAGCGCGCATGCGCGGAACGCCGACCGTAGCGCTGCGGCGGCGGAATCGCAAAACGGTACTTACTTAAAAAACATGCCTCGTACATTTGATAAAATCAATAAACAAGAAACACCTACTGGATGCTTTTGAAAGCATTGCTATCCAACAATCGGATAGTAATTTATTACTTAACCTAGATAGAGGCCCGATCAGCGACTCCCCTCTAATTCGGTGGTTGACCCAAGTAACCAATCAAAGAAAATGATTCTTATGCTTTTTCTTTTATTGGTTGTTGTTCCTTATAAATACTCACTTGTTTCAAGACACAGGCAGTTCTCTCAATTTCTTTGAGGTGCTCCTGGGCTGCTGAATGATGGAAGCAATTGCTTCCGAAAAGTACTTCCACTATCAGGTTGTATAGTTTCAATCTATTTTCGTTGTGGTGAAAGAGTTTTTATTTCTAAGTTTACCATTTTGAACAGTGGCTATAACTCTTAAACGATGCAGTTGTGGACAAATGCTTATTTTGACCAGTTCTAGCATTCCCCAAAGTTTGTAACACATCTTTAGTTACACCCTGTATACTCGTCTACAAGCCGAATTTGTTTTCCCACGTTCGGCCTACGCATGGTTCAGAGTCGATGAAAACTCTTATAAGCGGATTTTTCAATTGAAAACTGGAAGGAAAAATTCTGCGACCCAGATTCGAAGCAGGAACCTCGACTATCATGGCCGATGCCTCTACCAATTGGGCTATCGCAGACACCACGGACAGCCAAGCCGTCTCAAGGTGAAAGCCCAATGGGAGACGGGAACCTGGCCCGCAGATCGAGAATTTGATGAACTCACAAGTGAATAATAATTGGAGATACGTCGCCAAGCATAGGTTTGGAGCGGAGGAATTCTCGATCTGCGGGTCGGCTTGTGGACGAATATACACGGTAGTTAGGTTCGTGTGACAATTAGTCATCAGGTGCTCTCGTGACTCGCTATTCAAAATGTTACGGAACTTTTGATCAGATGTCGTCTTTACTCGACAAAATTTCTTCTTTTTCAGTGCAATATCCGTCATAACAACGTCGATTCGTCGTCCGTCTTTGTCACTGTCGATGGCAACTGGAAACTGGGAGGATTTGAAGCTGCAGAGAAGTACTTACCCCGCAGCAATGATAAGGTGACGGGACGAAACTACGAAACACTGGTAAGATGAATTTGAAATTGTGTGTAGATGCAGCTTAAGATGCGGGGGTTGGCAACCTGAAACGTTGATACAGCAAAGAGAAGTTTGTCGCTGCTACTCAAAAAGATGCATAGAACTTGACTCTCGTCGTCGAGACTTGAAAATTGCATGCCACCATCAAAGGTTGCCAATTCCTGCTCTTAAAGCTTCGGCAATTTTTCAAGGTATGCACGATTCATTGACTGTCACGACACCTAGTGGCACCCATCTACACTGAGTTAGCAAAAGTCATGTGGAGTGCAGCAATACGGCGTGGTAGTGAGTCTGCAAGTCCCTGGTACACTTCTGGAGGCAGTTGACACCACATAGTCTGTAGAGCCGAAGATAGTGGAAGATCCAGTGTCCGGAGCCTGACTTCAACAACATCCCAGATGTGCTCGATGGGATTCACGTCAGGGCTCCGGGCTGGCCGGCTCGGTCGTCGGACCTCTCCTGCATGCTCCTCGAACCGTTCGCGGGCGACATTGGAGCAACGTGGTGGAGCATTGTCATCTCGAAAGACTGCTACGTCGTCAGGGTGTAGAAATGTTAAAAACGGGTGCAGATGGTCTCCGACGAGTTGACGATACCGTGGACCATTCGACGTTTGGTCCAGGATAACCAGAGGGCCCATTCCAAACCAGGAAAATGCACCCCAGACCATCACTGACGCCCCACCACCTGTCGGCGTGCGGGATCCATCGTTTCGTGAGGTCTGCGCCACACACAGTGCTTCCCATCGGCGTGGTGCAGTCGATATCGTGACTCGTCTGACCATATGACGTTACGCCACTGTTGCAGAGTCCAGCCGAGATGGTTGGTGGCAAATGCACGCCGGAGTGTTTGACAACGCTGGGTAAGCATTGGCACCCGTGTAGGGAGACGGCTGCCAAACCCGAGGGCATGCAGATTCCGACGGATTGTCCACCGAGAGACGTTTCTAGTGCGGCCAGTGATTTGCTGCACTGTTGCGCTCCTGTCTGTCTGAATCATTCGTCCCAGGTGTCGCCGGTCACGATCGTTCAGGGCAGCTGGACTCCCAGTATGGTGCCTGTTGTGGACTGTGATGCCTTCATCCACCCTGGAGACAGTTGAGTGGGGAAAGTCAAATTCCTGCACCAGTGCCGAAACGGAACTTCCCATGCGTCGGGCACCTACTATCATACCCCGTTCAAAAGATGTCAACTCGCGACGACGTGCCATTTCTGATTAATCACTTATCCAAGCTCTTCCCACAACGTCTAATGGTCCATTCCCAGAATCCGTTACCCCTGTGAATTCGTGAGCCATGCCCATCAATCAATGTGCTTGCTATCTTACGAGTTTTGCTAACTCAGTGTACAAGATCATGCGTGTTTACCAATGATTTAGATTTGGTCTTGACCCTGGAATTGACGATTCTCTGGTCTGAAAGACTGCGCCTTGAAAAGTGAATAACGATGTGGGAGGTCGTTAGGTGTCAGGAGTTGTGTGACGAGCGCTATCCTACAGGCAATGTGTCTGTCATCTATGAGAAAAGGTGAACTACATGGTTCGTATAGAAGGAAGGCAAGAGATCCGCAACTTCCGAGCTCTGACGCAGTGAGGATCACGCGTGGTGCAAAACCTGTTTTTGAGTTCTTGTCACGGCAGAAACGTCAAAAATGGAACGTTCGCTAGAGCAGCGTTACGCGATTAAATTTTGCGTTCACTTGGGCAAGACCGCTTCCGAGACGCTTGGCCCTGTACAAAGATGACGCCCTGTCATGTGCTCAGGTTGAAGACATGGAGCGATGCGGATGCTCTTCAGCGAGTGGTTTGGACGAAAATGTGGCCAAGTAAAAAATCTCCTGGACTCCGATCGTCTTTTCGTCCAGGTGAAAGCAAAATTTGATCGCAGAGCGATGTGCTAGGTTGTTATTCAGGATACGAGGCCTGTGAGAAAAGTATCCGACCTTATTTTTTTTTTACGAAAACCTGATGGATTTGGATCGTGCGCGCTTGCATGAGCCGACCTCTCAATAGCGTCGGTTGCTGGCAATCGGCATTAGAGGGAGGTAGTGTGTTGTGCTCTTGTCGGTTTTTGATTTGAAGGAAAACGACGGAACGACTGGAGCAGCGTTACTACATCAAATTTTGCTTTCAGAAACTGGGCGACAGCCAGGTGGAAACCATCCGGAAGATGCAGACGGCTTTCGGTGACGATGCTATGGGCATCAGACAGATTAAGGACTGGTACAGCACGCCGAAACGACCAGGTCGTTGCCAAAGCGAACGCTGTGGTGATGCGGGACCGTCGTGTGACTATCTGAGAAGTTGCGGAAGAGGTGGGCGTCAGTACATTTTTGGCACATTCCATTCTGACCGAAGATTTGGCCACGAAGAGAGTGGGGGCGAAATTCGTGCCGAAGCTGCCGACGGAGGAGCAAAAGCAAGTTCGTGTCGACGTCTCGTGGGACATGCTGGCCTCCGCAAACAGCGACCCCGACTTTACGAACACCATAATCACTGGTGACGAGTCCTGGGTGTACGGGTACGACCACAGCATCGTCACCGAAAGCCTCCAAATCAAAAACCGACGAGAGCACAACACACCTCTAATGCTGATTGCCAGCAACCGACGCTATTGAGAGGCGGGAAAAAATTCACGCATACTCACAAAGGTTCAAGGTCGGCTCATGCAAGCGTGCGCGATCCAAATCCATCAGGTTTTCGCAAAAAAAAATAAGGTCGGATACTTTTCTCACAGGCCTCGTACACTGCTTTGCAGCAATGAAATGAGCCAAAACGTGCACTCGTTTGTACAGGCTCTCCCAAGGGAAAGCGGCGATATGCATTGTTCCAGCCGCAGGTGTAGGCGAATGTCATCTTGGGTTACACCTGGTGAACCTGCAGTGTCAGTTCATGGAGATTGTGAGGTGATCGTAAACGACATCCCACCATGTCTCACACATGCTTGATTGGCGATAGCTCTTGCATACTTGCCAACTTTTACGTTTTACACGTAAAATTTATGCTTTTACGCTTTATATGCTTTCCCAGTTGGTGAAATGTTGAACTCCTCTCCTACACGAGTAGGTGACGGAACACATTACTTATTTCCTTACTTTTCAAACCCGCTTATCCGTTAGGGTCGTGGGGGCGGCAGCCCTATGGAGGATCTCCAGCGATCGCGATCTTCCGCCATTAGGCACATGTCCCTCCCTGGTAATATCCAAGCGACTCGAACCCAGATTCTCCACGTAGTCTAGCCACCTGGTATCCACCGACCCTTTCGTCTCTTACCCACCGGCTTGCAAAATAACAACTGCCTAGGAAGACTTGTTTGCATTGGCATCCGTGTCACGTGGCCGTACCAGCGCAACCGAGATCTCTCGACGCGGAGAAGTAGCGGCTCGACACCTAAAGATTCCCTTATTGAGCTGCCGTACACTCTATCTAGTAGGGAGTGTAACACCTGCCACACTTCTCGGAAATCTCATTTCTCGTACCCACTTGTACCCGCGATCGCATTCTTTCGGACATTACCCAAGCCTGATGACCATAGGTGAGAATGATAGGGGACAAAGATAGATTTGAAGACGGAGAGCTTGGCTTTGATAGCCAGCTCGCGTTTCGTTACCACGGACCGCCACAGTTCGCGTCTGACACGGCTTGCTGCACCGATCCGAGCATCCAATTCTCTCTCTCCGGAACACATTATTACGGAAATTAAATTCTTAAAGTAGAACTATTCAAATCTATCTTTGTCCCCTATCATTCTCACTTATGGTCATGAGGCTTGGGTAATGACCGAAAGAGTGCGATCGCGGGTACAAGCGGGTACGAGAAATGAGATTTCTGAGAGGTGTGGCAGGTGTTACACTCCCTACTAGATAGAGTGTACAGCAGCACAATAAGGGAATCTTTAGGTGTCGAGCCGCTACTTCTCCGCATCGAGAGATCTCGGGTGCGCTGGTAAGGCCACGTGATACGGATGCCAATGCAAACTAGTCTTCCTAGGCAGTTGTTATTTTGCAAGCCGGTGGGTAAGAGACGAAGGGGTCGGTGGATACCAGGTGGCTAGACTACATGGAGAATCTGGGTTGGAGTCGCTTGGATATTACCAGGGAGGACGTGCGCCTGATGGCGGAAGATCGCGATCGCTGGAGATCCTCCATAGGGCTGCTGCTCCCGCGACCGTAACGGATAAGCGGGTTTGAAAAGTAAGTAAGTAACTAGGACTATTTTTTCCGTCATGAAGGGCGTGGCCTTCGAGATATTAGGCCTCTGCATGACATGTCATTTCAATGTTTTCCTTCGTGTCAGAAGTTCGACTTTTTAATGCTGGAGGGGGTCATCAGAGAAATCAAGGTAAAATTTGGGGTGCCCTTTTATCCAGGAGACTAGCTGTTTAGGATGAAATAGACAGACAAACATCCATGCCCTCGGTGGGATTCGCTGGTTACGAGAGCGGCAAGACCTGCACCTCAATGCTCTCGGCTATGGTAAAATTTTAAGGTGAGGTGTACAGAGCTCGCTAGCGGGAATTCTATTAGGCCAAATCCAGTACATTTTGGTGTATATACTTAGTGGAACATGCCGTTTCGATTTCTGCAAAAAAAAAAAAAAAAAAAAAAATAGTACCAAAAGTCGCCATAGGGGGCGCTTATTTCAAGAAAACAATGAATACATTTGCATAAGCGCGTTCCGTGTCGAGCAATCGTGGCAATAAAAGGCAAGGCTGAGGATTTCCCATCATTCACGAACGAATGGCCTGACAATGACGCTTGTTCTGCCTGACCGGGCGTTGTTAGTCGAGTTGTTTTATGAGAAGAGCGTCAATGCAAGTGCTGCCCTTCGTGAATTCTGGCGACTGAAAACGTTACGAAGAGGACCGACGAGCATAACTAAGTTACGGAAAATGATTGAACGATTTGAATGTACCGGAACTCTAGGAGTGCAAACGAATCAGGTAGCAGCACGTTGAAGAAGTTGCAGGTCGGACGTCAGGTGCAGCAGATCTTGCGAGAACGTTTTTCAGACAAGAGAATAATTAGTCGTGCATTTCCCACGGTATGGCCACCCAGGTCGCCTGATCTCAACCCTTGTGATTTTCGGTTACGGGGATATCTGAAAAGCCTTGTGTATCGAGCACACGTTCCTGACTTCTCGACCTTAAAGGATCAAATAACGTTACATATCGGACTAATTGATGCAGATATGCTGCGAGCTGCCGTAGAAAATGTCGTGTAGCGCATGCAGCTATTGGAACAGCACACTGGTGCTCGTATTGAAAATAAAACATTGTTTATTGTTGTTACAAAAGTTTGCTTGTACGGTATTGGTTCATTCATTGTTTTCTTGAAATAATCACCCCCTATGGCGACTTTTGGTACTATTTTTTTTTTTTTTTGCAGAAATGGAAACTGCATGTTCCACTAAGTATACAGGGTGTTTCAAAATTCTGTACAATAAATTTAGTGCCATATTCTTCAGGTCAAAAGAAGACGAAAATGTTGTATAACACTTTGTCTGGAAACGATTTATTTACGCGATACAGCCAACTAAACCCGTGGCTCCAAATTACATGAATTGTTCAAAGTGCCCGCCACCAGCTCGCACGCACGCTTCGGCTCGTTGCACGAGCGACTGTCTGATGCCACGGAAGAGTTCGTCGCCAGCATTACGAACGGTTTGGCATGCATTTTCAATTCGTTGTCGCAGATCCATAATGTTAGGAACTTCTGTACTGTAGACGATCGTTTTCACGTGACCCCACTGAAAAAAGTCCAAGGGATTAAGGTCGGGTGATCTTGCAGGCCAGGCTACCGGTCCACCTCGACCTATCCACCGATTCGTGTACGCAGCATTAAGGTGTGCTCGCACAACATGGCTGAAATGTGCTGGAGCGCCATCATGCACGAACCACATGTTAGATCTTATCAAAAGAGGAACATCTTCCAGTAATTCTGGCAATGCATTCTGCAGAAGCAAAAGATACGTGCGCCCAGTCCATCGTGGCGGCAACACATAAGGGCCAATTAAGTTATTTTCAACAATTCCACACCAAATGTTCACGGAGAAACGCTCTCGATGCGCTCGAGCTTTGGTAACGTGCGGGTTAGCATCTGCCCAATGGTGCTGGTCGTGAGAATTTACGATTCCTGTCCGGGTGAAGGTTGCTTCGTCCGTGAAAAGTATCTGGCCGAGACGACTAGGGTCTGCAGCACGACGACGTCGCATCCATTGGCAAAATCGTTGTCGGTGTGGATAGTCCGTCGGGTTCAGTGCCTGAACCAGTTGCATGTGGTATTGATGCAAAAGCTGACGGTGAAGAATGCGCCAAACAGATGAGTGCAGAATGTGTACCATGGAAGAAATACGACGGGTGCTTGTCTGTGGTTCATCGTGTATGATGTCAATTATCACATCCTCCTCGTCCGGAGCATGTGCTACAGGCCGCTCTTGTCCTGTTTGACGGCCAAAGGAACCACGCTCCCTCAAATGTCTGTCGACAGATACAAATGTTCGGTTATTTGGCAAACGTCTATTCGGAAAGCGTTCTCGGTAGAGTCTTCTTGCTTCCACAGCATTTGCGTCCGCAAGACCATACATTAGGTACATGTCAGTGTATTCTGCAGTGGAATACGTGTACATGACTTTCTTTTACGTAAATTGTAATGCGTATGTCAAAGCACGCAAACGTTCTGAAATTGATATTCCTAGTGGATGTACAGTAATGGAAACAAGCGTACACAACTAATGGAACAACCCTAAAGTAGGTTTAAATGGAACAAACCACTCGACCTAGTGTTGGGTCGAAACGCTGGAACTGCTAAAATATCGTCCGCTAACTACCGTGCTTCCTTCCCTACTCTATCATATTGGATTACTCGCAAACAAATTGTTTCCAGACAAAGTGCTATAGAACATTTTCGTCTTCTTTTGACCTGAAGAATATGGCACTAAATTTATTGTACAGAATTTTGAAACACCCTGTATACATCACCAAAATGTACTGCATTTGGCCTAATAGAATACCCGCTAGCGAGCTCTGAACACCCCACGTTATTTCTTGCCCACCCGGTAGATGAGGACGAGAGCATCGTGTAGTTCTTTATCCCTGAAGAGCACCAAACTAGCGATAGAGATAAACAAGTAGCGGTCAAAATTTGAAAATGCCTAGACACGTGATTTCAAGCTCCCATGTGGAGGCCTAATATCTCGAAGACCACGAAATGCTTACGTCTTAGCGTTGAGTTAAATTGTTGATAAAATCAAATGCTTCGGACTTTGAGAGAGAAGGGTTCGAAACGGAAGGGTGAAAAATTTGCTTTCTGTAAAGTGTGCAAATGGGACTTAAACATATCACATGGTGGGAAAAAAGCGATTACGAACCATGCCGTAGGCCTAATTATACGATTATATAAATTTGCATAGGCCTAACTATAACGTGAAGGACCAGGTATGGGTCTGGGGACCTTGCGGGCCATGGCAGGCAGTCGACATCGTTTGCCGTCTGCGGTCTGGCGTTATCCTGCCGAAAGACTGCGCCGTGTACGGTGTGCAGAATCTCTGTGACGTTCCGTCCTGCTGTCAGGCGACTAAAGGCGTTCCTGGTATCATAGGCGTTGGCACCCCAGACGATGATTCCGGGTGTTGGTCCACGATGCATTGTTCATTGGCACGTTCCGATGGTCCGCGCCACACACGTCTGCGTCTGTTGTCAAAACAAAAGTGCTATTCCATTCACCAGCCCACTCGTTCACGACACCATTGCAGTCGTATCGCGCGGTGCTCAGGTGTCAAAGGAAGACGCAACAATGGACGCCTGGCGCAGTGTGTTATTGTTGCTATTGACACTGGATGATGGTTATGTCTGCTAGCGCTGTTCTCAGTATCTGCCTATCGGTACGAGCTGACATGCTTCTGGAGAGTCCAATATTCCGACCTCGTTCAAAGTCCGTTAATTGCGTGAACGGTTGTCATTGTCATTGTTGCGGCATCGAGAGTGATGTGCAGGTTACAGTACTGTATGTTCACGAGGCAGTTGCATGGAACGTCTCGCACAGGCACTTGGACACTCTCGACAAAACTAGTCAGATAATTTTCGACAAAATTTCTTAACAGTACGCACCTAGCTTGCAGAATGGGAATTCCATATTTTTTTCCGTTTTTAACGTTAATACACTAGAACCTCGATATCAGTCAGGGGTCGGGACAGTATGGGAAATGACGACCGGAAGAGCTGTGCATCAGGTCGGCGCTTTAGAAGGAGCGTTCCTTCAGGTCCGCCAGTTAAGCTTTGTAACATTGTTCGCCTCCGATGATGACGTCATGTTGATAATGAAAATTTTGTTTCCGGTATCACTCTCGAGAGTATCTGATGGCTTGGAAAGGAGGAATTTCCAATGTACAACCCTAGCGTCAATGAATTTCGGACACCTACAGAATTTTGGATAGGTACAACGAAACTAATTGTAAACAAATGAAAATTACTTTATTGAGTGCACAGAGCTTTAGTACGACTGTCATATACCATTTTAACATAACGTTGCAATGAACTTCGTACACCGTACCGTTTATTGCACATTACCACTGAGTGGCGTCACCTTTCCAAAGTCGTCGAGGCATGCTGGACATTAACTTCTGCGTTGTTTCTACTGGAATACACGCCCGCAACTGCTGCAGTGTTCGAGGCTTCCGCCGTCTGACTTTTTGCTTTAAAATGCGCCATACATTTTCAATGGATGGCAGATCTGGGCTGCAGGCAGGCCAGTCGAGCACCCTGAAACGCTGCTGTCGTAGCTAAGTCTTTGTGTTCTGAGCAGCACGAGGCTTCGCGTCGTCCTGCTGAAAGATGCTTGGTCTTCTATCGAACAACTTTTGGCGGGATGGACGCAGATGCTGTTGGAGAATGTTTATATAGGCAGCAGAGTTAATAGTGCCCTCGCAAAAGTGAAGCGATCCTGTCCCGGCTGCACTCATCAGCGATGCAGGCTTCTGAACTGTCCTCTGGTAACAGTCGGGACGATTACTTTCGTGCTTGGTCCTTAGCACCTTGCGACCGTCGTTGCCATACATCACTGCAAAGGTGGGCTCGTCGACCACAGAACACTATTCCACTGAGCAAGGGTCCACTTTAGATGGGTTCTGGCCCACGCTACCCGGCGACGCTTAGCTATAGTGCTCATAAATGGCTTCCTCTTTGTAGCGTAGAAGTAATACGAGGTCTGTTCAAAAAATACGTAGACTGACGTCATAAAACAAAATCTACTTTATTCAGAAGTTACACATCTGGGTCCCCTTCAAAGTACTCTCCTCCCCGACTCCCACACTTATCCCGACGGTGTTTCCACTTTTGGAAACAGTCCTGGAACGCTGCTTTTGTGACGTCCTTCAGCGCCTTGGTCGCATTTGCCTTTATGTCGGGAATCGTCTCAAATCTCCTTCCTTTCAAAGGTCTTTTGAGCTTGGGAAACAAGAAGAAGTCACAAGGAGCGAGATCAGGTGAGTAGGGTGGGTGAGGAAGAACAGCGATCAAGTGTTTGGCCAAAAACTCTCGAGTTCCGAGGGCTGAACGGGCTGGAGCGTTGTCGTGACGAAACGACCAGTCACCTCTCGTCCACATTTCTGGCCTTTTCCACTCGTCCAGTGGCAGTTTTTCCGAGTTTAACACAAAATTTCACAGCAACTCTTTGCTCGTTCGAGTCACTCGTTCTAAAAATCCGCCAAACGAAAAAAAACGCACTTGACAAACAACCGCGTAGCTAATCAACCAATACTGATATTTGCAATCAAAAAACTGCCTTGTAATCAGCGGATCTGTCAGAAGATGGCGACACCAAGCGATTTTGATTGGGACCAACAGGGCCCGCGCAATTCAAACAGTCTACGTATTTTTTGAACAGACCTCGTAGTTGTAACGGTGGACTGTGCTTTCGGATGTGGGTATATGAAAATATTCTCGAGCCCAAACAGTCATTTCACTTATGGGAGCGTGCCTGTTTTTCACAATGTAACGTCGAAATACTCGTAGGTCCCTAACATTCAACAATCGCTGCTTGCCTGGTGCAGTCCCTGGTTCTGTTTTCCCGATTTCTCTGAAACGCTTGATGATCCACAATTCATGGGCAATAGCTCGCTGGGATTTGTTATTGTGGAACTGGCGTATACACGTTTCTACTGGCTTACCACGTCCCATGGTTCAAAACAACACGAATACTGTGCTCTGTCGCGTGGACGGTGCTTTTAAAGGGCGTTTCTACAGCCTTCAGGAAAGTTCTCTATGCTGGCAACCCCTTGTGTACCAAGTTCTTTGAAACCTGTGTTTTTAGCCAAATCACTTGGTGTCCGAAGTTTATTGACGCTAGGGTTGTACAAGCTAAGTGCCTGCCATGTCGACTACTTTAGGATTCTTGCTTTATGGTGCCGCAGTTGGTACAGGTCCAAAAAATTACTTGTGGTTCCTGGTTCGAATCCAGGTTGTGTAATTTTTCAATGCTTAATCCAAATTTCTTTTCAAAGGAATATCTGCATGCAGACGACATGAAAGCGTTCGGAGCACTCGCTCTTCATCTGTTAAATCTAGAAGACGTTACAGGTAAGAAGCGTTGTTGTTGTTGTTGTTTAATGCTAAGTGGTGCCTCGTACATTGAATGCATTGAAGGTCGTTCGAACTCGAATTGTCGAAGAATGACAGAAAATAAATAATCCATTTCCTAGTCGTACCATTCGAAGTCTGGAACATTCAAAGCACGAGGTACTACCGTACAGGGTCGGGACGCAGTACTATGACCACCTGCTATACAGTTTCCGGAATATCCACCTTTGGCGGCAAGCACAGCAGAGAGTCGATAAGTCCTCGGAAGGTGGTTGCTGTTTCTGGGACCATTTCATGATCCACTGATCAAGATGGTCCCACAAATGTTCAATGGGGTCGAGGTTCGGGCAGTTTGGTGGCATGAAGGTGTGTACCAGATCTGCGACGATTGTCGGGTAACAAACAATGTGCATTCAGTGTACCCTCCCTTCTCAGATGCTTCACAGCGAATTCTCCGTCCACCAGAAACTGCGACTCATCCACTCGGCCGAGGTCCAATGGCGATAGTCCATTGCGAATGGGAGCATTGTCATGTCGAAAGGTGCCATCATCCTGAGGAAACACTGTCGACACGAAGGGGTGTACATGGTCTGCGACCATCGCCAGGTAACGAACAGCATTCAGTGTACCCTCCTGCAGTATCGGTGGACTCAGACCATACCAAAACAGTCGCACCTCTCTCACCAGTTTATCGTCTGCCAACAAAGGTGTCGGGATGCCTGTTCTCAGATGCTTACCGGCGAATTCTCCGTCGTCCGTCCACTCTGTTCACCAGAAACCGCGACTCGTCAGAGAAAGCAACCCTTTGCTACTTGGCCGAGGTCCAATGGCGATAGTCCATTGCGATGCGCAGGCGTTGACGTGGGTGCTGTTACCATACGCCTGCTCCGGAGCCCCAACCTCGAGAGGGATCGTTGCAGTGTCTCGGTGCTGACACGCCAGTTTGCTGTGTCAGTTGCTCGACAGTGGCACGCTGATTGGTCTTGGCCAGGCGTCGTAACCGACACTCGCCTCTAGGATCGATGTCTCGTGGGGTCCCACAGTTACCTCTTCGGTTGCTCGAAACTGTATGGTTAGTCCAGTCGCGGTACACCTTCACAACGGCAGTTCGATAGCCAATGATCATCCTCGTTTGGAGGTCCGACAGGTCAGTTGCTCCGCCCACGACGGCGACAATTGGTCGAGGAGAGGTGCTTATATTAATGTGTCCCGACCTTGTATACACTGCAAGCCTCGTATTAACATTTTTTTTAACGATAAAATGGTTTGTGGAACTTTTTCTTAGAAAACCAGGTTGGAAACCCCGTGGTGATGAAGTTTAAGAAGCGCATCGAAGCGGAATGTTTGCATTCCGACCCGTGCAAAATACCGAAGAGCAAAGCTTTACGACAAGATGAGTTTTTCGGGTAATGCATAATATTGCGTGTCGTGGCAAATGATGAAATGAACAGCCAGCAGAAGGGATGAACGTCAGAAGGTACGTTCAGAGTCCTGCAAACGAAACCACGATCACGAGTGCGACGTCATACAAGTGTCTATTTCTTTACAATGAAACATTAGTCACGTGTATGACATCCACTTCCTGTGACGCAAATCTGACATCTCAATTGTGGTCTGTTTGTGGGTAGAGGATCCAACACACGACAGGGTTCTTGTCAGGGCTTCGGAGTGGTAGTCCCGTCATTGGACCTTCCCTTAATGTTGCCACGTCGTGGGAAGTTACGCTATAAGGATGCCCTGGTGATGGAGTTAAGTAACGGAAAACGACGTCAGTAGGTTGTGGCACCACCTCTAGCAGCGATGTATTGTTCTGGATGCCACCGTGTCCGACACGTGCTCAATTGGCATTAGGTCTGGGGACCTCGCGGGCCATGGCAGGCAGTCGACATCGTGCAGACATGCCATGCTCGTGCTTGCCGTGTGCAATCTGGCATTATGCTTTTGAAAGACTGCGCCGGGTATGGTGTGCAAAATCTCTGTGACGTACCGTGCTGCTGTCAGGGTGCTTTGGATGGTGACTAAAGGCGTTCTGGTATCGTAGCCGATGGCACTCTAGACCATGATCCTGGGTGTTGGTCCATGATGGCGATACCGGATGTATTGTTCTTTGGCACGTTCCAATGGTCTACGTCACACACATCCGTGTCTATCGTCGGTGTCCAAACAAAAGTGGGTTTCGTCACCCAGGCCTGCTGTGTCAGGTCACGGAGATTGCGGGGTGATCGTAAACGACATCCCACCATGTCCCACACGTGCTCAATTGACGATAGGTCTGGGGATCTCGCAGGCCATGGCAGATAGTTAACACGTAATACGGGCTGCAGAAGCTCTGTGACGTACCATGGTGACTAAAGGCGTTCTGGTATCGCAGCCGATGCCACCCTAGACCACGATCCCAGGTGTTGGTCCACGATGGCGATACCAGATGCATTGTTCATTGGCACGTTCCAATGGTCTCCGCCACACATGTCCCCGTCTGTCGTCGGTGTCCAAACAAAAGCGGGATTAGTCGCCGAGACCACCGGGCGCCAGCCCACTCGTTCACGACATCATTGCAGTCGTATCATGCAGTATCAGGTGTCAAAGGAAGACACAACAATGGACGCCTGGCAAACATTGTCGCGACGTGTAACCGACGTGCTATTGGAGGAGTCCGCTAGCGCTGTTTGCAGTATCCGCCTATCGGTATGAGCTGACGTTCTTCTCCATGTGTGCCTTCCGACATTGGCCTACCGTCTGTGCGTCTCGCGACACATGGACAGCAATCCGTCTGGTCAACCATCCAGCCTCGGAGAGGCCAATAATCCGTTACTTGCGTGAAAGTCGTGAATGTCGTCGTCGCGGCATTGAGACTTTGTCGCAGTGTGTTATTGTCGCTATCGACACTGGAGCAGTACCGGGAATAGTGACGTTGTCGTGCAGTTGCCGCAGGGTGATGGTTCAAAGTCTTATCGGTACAAGCTTGCCATTGCCTCCAACATGGACAGCAATCCGTCTGATTGATCATCCAGCCTCGGAGAGGCCAATAATCCGGCCTCGTTCAAAGTCCGTTAATTGCGTGAACGGTTGTCGTCGTCGCGGCATCGAGACCGTCGTGCGGATTACAGTAGTGTACGTTCACGAGCAGTTGCTTCTTTCCTACTGCATGGAAAGTCTCGCAGAAGTGTCGACTGATGAGCCTATACAGCCACCCGGACACCGTGTATCGACCCAAATAGTCATGTCTAGGTTACGATCTCGTCTATAAATGTCGTAACTGCTGCGTTCATTTTTCAATTGCCACCAGCGTAGACGTACGATTGATTTAGTTTTAATCGTAACCAAAGTGTTGAACCGAAACGTTTGTGATTTTTCAGGGGCGATTTCATCGGGATGAAAGTTTGTCTCCAGAACATCGTTTTGAAGCCGCCAGAAGAAAAGGAGCAGTTCTTTCAGTAAGGATCCGAATTGCGTCGTTACAACGACGCGTCCAGTCGAAAGTGCTTCACGCGTCTACATTGTTGTTCTTTGCAGATCTCTACCGAATATTTTGAACAGACTCGATCTTCACGTTTTAGCAAGTCAGATCCTGCCGTTGCTCATGTCGAGGTTCGTGTTCTTAAACCCGACTGCCAGAAAATGCGTACTCCCGTTACTCTTGAGGCCAAAAACAGGTTTGTGTTTTTATCTTCTCTTTTGATTATGTCGCGAGGGGGTGATCAAAAAGTAATGTCGCATAGGTCATCGTCACGGAAACGTCAACCGGCCAGTGATGACTTCGAAGGTTCGAAGATATGGTATTCACTGGGAGCAAGGTCTGCGTTGAAGGAGGATGAAGCCATGTTTCCCAGTTCCATCGTTGCAACGGGTCAGTGATCCGTTTTCACTGTGTGGGGACGTGCGTTGTCGTGGTGCCTCTGTAGCGTTTGGAATTGACTGTGACTGCATCGATTGCATCTTGGTTTTGAGCGTGAAACGATGGACTCACGATCCATCGCCGGTGACGATTCGATCCAAAAGATCCTGATCCTCCTCCTAGTGAGATGCAGCAAACAAGCATCAAAACGAGCACGTTGACCTTTGGTCGTCGACTGTTGTGGCACACATCTGCACAACACTTTACGAAAGCCGAGCTGATCGTGAACAATGTCATATGCCGTTCTTACGGTGATCCACCGGTTCTCCCACACCTATGCTTCCGCGGCGGCAACGTTGCTGTCGGTCGTGGATTCCCGCGCCACAACCGGAGCGATGTTCGTCCAGCAAGTCGTCTCGTCGTTCTTTAAAAGCCTTGCATCAGCGTTGTACTGCTCGGAGCTGCACGATATCACCTCCATACAGGGTCAAGACGGGAAGCCTACCCGCTTTGACAAAAATATGACAGTTTTGACGTTCATCACCCCCCCCCCCTCTATTCTGCCAATTGACGACTTTTATACACTGAGTGAGCATATTATTATGATCACCCTGTCAGTATCTCGTTGGGCCACCTTTTGCCTTTAATACTGCGGCGATTCTTCATTGCATTGATTCCGCCTCATGGATAGCGCGGGGATTGTGGGGGCCACCGAAGTAAGGTAAAGTCCCCCTCACGTTCCTGGAACCACTCCTGCACGATACGAGCTCTGTGGCATGGCGCATTGTCTTGCTGGAAGTAGGCAGGGTGGACTCGATCGGCGACAACATGCCAAGAAAACATTCCCCAGACCATAACACTGCCCGCACTGCTCGTGCATGCGGGATCCGTGCTTTCGTGTTGTTTGTTTCCGCATATTCTCACGCAGTCGCTGCACGATGTAACTGGAATCGAGACTCGTCAGCCCTTGTGCTCCCGAGCGAATCGGAGTCTCTTCTGCTCGTCGGCTGCAGACAGTGATTCTTCATGGCATTGATTCCACGAGATGTGGGAAGGTGGTGGGAGGAATCCGACACCATGACTCATGGATAGCACTGTCTAGTTGGTGGTGGATCCAGCCGTCTGACGGTTCATTCGACTTCGTCCCACATATGCTCAATGGGACTGAGATCTGGGGATCGTGGGGGCCACCGAAGTAAGGTAAAGTCCCCCTCGCGTTCCTGGAACCACTCCTGCACGATACGAGCTCTGTGGCACGGCGCATTGTCTTGCTGGAAGTAGCCATCTACGTTGGGGTACGCCATCGACACGACAGGGTGGACTCGATCGGTGACGATACGGAGGTATGCTGTGCCATCCAGACATTGTTCAAAACGTACTCATGCATGCGGGGTCCGTGCTTTCGTGCCGTTTCCGCCATATTCTCACGCAGTCGTCTGCATGATGTAGCTGCAATCGAGACTCGTCAGATCACACGATTTGTTTCCCTGCTCGATAGTCTAGTCCTTGTGCTCACGAGCGAATCGGAGTCTTTTCCGCTCGTCGGCTGCAGACAGCAAAGGCGTGCGGACAGGCTTCCGTATCCCGTGCGATGCAGTGTGCGGCGGACAGTGCATTCAGGCTTCTGTGTCCCTTTACCAGTCGTGACAGTCTCCGTTCTGTCCGATCATCAACCCACGACGCGAACGTTCAGACCCCGTCTTGTCTTTAAATACTTTAATGACGGCTGCTGTCGAGCACCCCATGAATGCTCAAGGAATCTGACACCATGCCTCACGAATTCAGCCGTCTGATGGTTCGCTCGACTGCGTCCCACATATGCTCAATGGGACTGAGATCTGGGGATCGTGTGGGCCACCGAAGTAAGGTAAAGTCCCCCTCGTGTTCCTGGAACCACTCCTGCACGATACGAGCTCTGTGGCATGATGCATTGTCTTGCTGGAAGTAGCAGTCTCCATCGAGGTACGCCATCTAGGACTCGATCGGCAACGATACGGAGGTGCGTGTCGAGTCCGTGCTTTCGTGCAGTTTCCGCTAGATTCTCACGCAGCCGTCTGCATGATAGAACTGGAATCGTGACTCGTCAGACCACACGATTTGTTTCCACTGCTCGATAGTCCAGTCCTTGTGCTTTTGAGCGAACCGGAGTCGTATCCGCTCGTTGGCTGCCGATAGCAGCGAAGGTGTGCGGACAGCTCTTCGGCTTCCGTATCCCGTGCGATGCAATGTGGGGAGGACAGTGCATTCAGAGACCGTTCGTGTCGTGGCCGTCTCCGTTATGTCTGATCATCAACCATCCGCAGGCGGCCACGACATGAACCATCCATAGCTCCGAGCACCTACAATCGTCCTGCGTTCGGTGTTAAATCGCGTCGTTTCCCCATAGTTGAAGAATGGAACACGTCTATCAACACCGTGGCGACGTCCGTGCGCGCATTTGCATAAACATTACTTTTTGATTGACCCCTCGTATATCTGTATCACTGCTTTTGATTGCGTGTTTATTGGTTTTCTCCGCAGAATATAGCCCCCACTGCCTTTTGCCAGCGGACGTATTCAAAGAGTTCATGATTCCGCAGCTGAAAAAGGTTTTCCAAGTTCACGACGTTTGCGTTCGACTTCAAATACTGGAAAATTTTTCTCATTTTGTGTACTTATTCTCGAACGAAGACTTGCAGGATGTCGTGCTTCCAGAGGTACGAGCGTCGAAGCTTTTTTGCTGCGTTCCCGTATCGAGTACTGAAAACCGATGCGCTTCTTTTTAGGTGCTGTTTGGGATCCGTGACGTCAACGACGAGTTGGTTGCTGCCAGTTTAAATGCGTTGGCGATTTTAGTGAAGATTCTCGGGGTCAAGGTCGTCATCGGAGAAAACTCTCAGCGCTTCTTTACCGAAAACTCTCCTTGTGAAGTCGATAAGGTAAGACCCTTTGCTAGGCGTCGTGGCATGGACGCAAGAAGTGCGCGATATGTGTCTGATGGTATGGCAGTCCGTTCCGCTCGAAGCGCTGTCTACAGAGCTTCGAGTCGTAGGAGTCCAGCTGCCGTACATGGCGATCGAGGTGCTCCCACAGATGTTCAATTGGATTGATGTCCGGCGAATTAGCGGGCCAAGGGAGCACTCGTGGCTGGGTGCATTGTCCTGCTGGAACACACCGTCACGTTGGGGGAACATCTGAGCATGTACGGGTGCACGTGGTCTGCTACGATTGACAGATAGTCA
>JAHWFO010043849.1:27271-50134 GCA_023313115.1 Rhysida immarginata
TGGGAAGCGACATCCAACGGTCACGCATCGTTCCCGCGTCGACTGGAGATAGTCGTGGTCGGACTTTTTAGACACACCCTAAGACTTGCAGGGTGCATCCGTTCGAGACGCTGGAATCAAGCATGACAATGTTTAATCCCATGTCGCCAACAATGTTTTGCGTTGTAGCACGGCGCACGTCTTCTCTCTCCCGGCCTGATTCAATATGACGACGAGATGGAGCAACTGTGACCGCAGCTCGTGACGCTTCCATGGTGGTGCGACCAGGTCATGTGATTCTTGTCGAACCTTTCAGACGTGCCCCACATGCGATTCTTAGAGCTACCACCATTGAGGATGGGGCGGTTTTCCATAGCAATGATTCGTTTGGGGCGACGTCACCAGAGGGCGACTCGTTTTCGGTGGCAGCGGTGGAGGCAGGAAAATCCGAACACGTCACCAAGACATGCCCCACAGGTGGCGTTGTGTGAAAGAGACCTTAATTCTCGTACTACGTCGATAGTGGGTGCGCTCACTCAGAGTCACTCGGAGTCATCCATAGCAACGCATTCTGGGTGATAGCGCTAACCACGAGAGCGTCCAATCATGTCACACCATGGTTTGCATTCGCTTATCGTCGTTCCTTCACTTGGCTGTTGCAATCCTGACGAGGGTTTTGCGTTTCCATTGCGTCGCGTCGTTCTAATGTCATGCGAGGGGCCGTCATAATGTCATTGCAATCGACATGAAAGAACGATAGCTTTTGAAAATGTGTGGTGCCACTGGGAAGCGACATCCAAAGCGACGCGGGAACAGCACTTGGATGTCGCTTCCCAGCGCCACCGTCGTCGGCATGCGATCTTTACCTCCCTCCCCCACCTGTGCTTTGGAAGGCACGTGAAGCCTCGTTGTTCCCAGCTGCTGCTACTATCGTTAAAAGTGCGGAAGTCCATGAGATGTCACATAGGCATTTCCAACGATTAACATCGGCGGACTTCGCCAGAACTCCTGACGTCTCGACGAAGTAGCACCGCGTGTAATGACTTTGACTTTGCAATGAAATTGCCCCACCGACAAGGAGTTATCCGAATGAGCCAAAAGTAGGTATACATCTGAACGCACCTTTATTACGTTACGGAGTCAAGACGTGATGCATTGTTTCAGCTGCTGTGTAGGTGATCATACCAGTGGCGAACGTCGTCTTGGGGTACGTCTGCCCAGGCCTGGTGAACCTGCGGGGTGATCGTAAACGACGTCCCATCATGTCCACACGTGCTCAATTGACGTAAGTCTGGGGACCTCACGGGCCCTCGCAGGCAGTTGACATCATGCACACATGCCATGCTCATGTTTGCTGTGCGTGTCTGGCGTTATCCTGCTGAAAGACTGCGCTGGGTGACTAAAGATGGTGACTAAAGGTGTTCTGGTATTGTAGCCGATGGCTCATCAGACCATGATCTTGGGTGTTGATCCACGATGGTGATACCGGATGCACGTTCTAATGGTCTCTGCCATACAAGTCAGCGTCTGTCGTCGATGTCCAAACAAAAGCAGGATTCGTCGCCGAAGACCACCGGGCGCCATTCCATTCGCCAGCTCACTCGTTCACGACACCATTGCAGTCGTATCGCGCAGTGCTCAGGTGTCAAAGGATGACACAACAACGGATGCCTGGCAGATATTGTCGCAGTGTGTTATTGTCGCTACTGACACTGGAGCAGTACCGGGAATACTGACATTGTCACGCGGTTGCTGCAGGACGACGGTTATGTCCGCTAGCGCTGTTCGCAGTATCTGCTTATATTCCAACCTCGTTCAAAGTCCGTTAATTGCATGAACGGTTGTCATTGTCATGGCATCGAGACTGATGTGCAGATTACAATATTGTGCGTTCACGAGGCAGTTGCTTCCTCCCTACTGCATGGAACGTCTCGCACAGGTGTCAACTGGTGAGCCTGGACACTCTCGACAAAACGTTCACTGTAGGTACCTAGCTTGCAGAATGGGAAGACCACCGGGCGCCATTTCATTCACCAGCTCACTCGTTCACGACACCATTGCAGTCGTATCGCGCAGTGCTCAGGTGTCAAAGGAAGACACAACAATGGACGCCTGCAGACATTGTCGCGGCGTGTAACCAGCGTGCTATTGTCGCTATTGACACTGGAGCAGTACTGGGAATGGTGATGATGTCGTGCAGTTGCCGCAGGGTGATGGTTCAAAGTCTTATCGGTACAAGCTTGCCATTGCCTCCAACATGGACAGCAATTCGTCTGATTGACCATCCAGCCTCGTTCAAAGTCCGTTAATTGCGTGAATGGTTGTCGTTGTCGCGGCATCGAGACTGTTGTGCGGATTGACGAGGCAGTTGCTTCCTTCCTACTGCATGGAACTCTCGCATAGGTGTCGACTGATGAGCTATACAGGCACCCAGACACCCTGTATCGACCCAGATGATCATGTCCCGTGAGCATGCATCTAATCGTGTACTAGTCGGAGGTAGACGACCCCCCCCCCCCTCACTAAATATGGATAAGGTCGGATAACTCATTGTTGGTGGGGCAGTTTCATTGCAAAGCAGTGTAGTTGTCGGTGACTTTCTATTGTGACGCGCAACGACCGTTCTGCGCATGACTGTACAAGATGGCGATCGAACAGCATGTCGTTGTGCGCTTTTTGTGGGCCCGTGTATGGTGAACATTGAACATTGCCTGCCACGTCAGGCGATACGCAATTGGGTGCAGAAGTTCTCGGAAGGGCGGACAAGTATCGAAGACGAACATCGAACCGGTGCAGCGCGTCGAAGACATCATCCGAGCAATAGGAGGGTAACCGTCGACGCTGTAGCAACCGCTATCGGTTGTTCACGTGGCCAGGCTTACAACACGATGCACGAGCAGCTAGGCTTTGATAAAGTGTGCTCCCGCTGGGTGCCACGCCAGCTTACACCACGACACAAATGCCAGAGGGCTTGTCGTTGCAGCATCTCCAGCGCTACCAGGTCGACATGCTTTCTCGGATCTTCACTGGTTATGAGTCTCGGGTGCACCATTATGAGCTCGAGACGAAGCGCACAAGAAGTTTAAGGTGACAACGTCTGCCGGGAAAGTCACGTCAACGGTGTTCTGGGATTGCCAAGGCGTACTGCTCACTGGATTCCAGCGACGTGGCCACCTTACAGCGACGCTGAGGTCATTTGAGTGGGAGGTCCTCCAACATCCACCTTGCAGTGCGGATTTTGCCCCGAACGAGTTCCACTTGTCTGGCCCTTTGAAACGTCATCTTTCGGGAGAACGCTTTCCTGACGACGAAGCGGTCGAGAGAGCAGTGCGCGCGTGGTTCCAAGAGTTCTGTTACACCTGCGGATGCGTCGATATCGGAGGGTGAAAGCATCCACTGAGCAGGTGCTGTCGAAGACGTTGGCGATATAGAATGAATGCGATTCGGATGCAAGGATATTGCGATGGAACGTAACAGAATCGAGATCTCTGCGCTCCTCCGCGCGAACCACAACGAGTCTGACATCGCTAAGCAGCTCAACGTCGGCCGGATGACTGTCCACAGAGTCGCAGAGAGGCTGAAGAAAGGGGAAGACCTCCAAGATCGGCCACGTGCAGGCAGACCTCGCGTTATCAAAGCCTTCGAAGGTGACTGGACTCTCAAAATGACGTAACGTCGGGATGGCATGCAAGAAAGACGTCGGGAACGCTGTCGTTGCCTTCTCAACGACTCGAAGAGCCATGGCAATCGCATTATCATCTTTTCCGATGAAAAAAACTTCACGGTCGACACGGTTGTCGACGAGCAGAACGACTGCATGGTCAATTCAGCCGTGGTCAATGAAAATGCAGCCGACTACAAGGACATGTTGACCAAGAACGTTCTGCCAGGGTGAAACAGGTGATGACGAATGCGGACTACGTCTTTCAATAGGCCCGCACCTCCAAGACCGTTCAAGAGTGGTTGGGGTCGCACACGAACTTCTGGTCTACGAAATTTTGACTGACCTCCTCAGTCGCCCGACCTCAACCTTCTTGATACAGCGTGTGGGCGCATATCGAGAGCAAGGCCTGCAAGATATGTCACAGCAATGTCGTCCAGCTGAAAGCATCTGTGAACCATGTGTGGACCGCCATGAAGAAACACTACTACATCCGTAACGTTTGTCGGGCCTTAGACTGCGCCTAGAGCGTGTGGTTGCTGGCGATGGCGGGTACATCGATTAATATGCATTATGTACACACCAATATCAATTCTGACAATAAAAACCGTGTCTAACTGCGGAACGGAACGTTTGCAAAACCCAGTATACACTATATGATCACAAATATCCGGACACATGCACGTCTGCACTCTAGCCACGATTTCGTGGAAATCAATAGGGCGTTGCACATCCCTTTGCCCGAATCGCAGCTTCCACCCTTCGGGGAAGACTTTCCACCAAATGTCGGTAGGTACTTTCCGCAATGTTCCTCCATTCCTCCCGAAGAGCGAGAAGCAATTCAGGTACAGAAGTTGGCCCATGTGATCTGGCCCGCAAGCGTCTTTCCAATTCATCCCACAGACTCTCTATAGGATTGAGGTCGAGACTTTGTGCCGGCCAACCCGTTTCTTCGACCCCCGAGTCCGCAAACCACTGCCGTACACGCCTCGCTTTGTGGCACGGAGCATTGTCGTGTCGGTAGAGAAACGGCCCGTTTCCGAAAAATTGCCACGACGTTGGAAGTGCACGGTTGTCCAAAACATTCAGATAACGGTCGGAGTTCGTGATTCCTTGCACAGGAACGAGCTGGCCCAGTCCGTATCGTGAAAACGAGCCCCACACCACGACTCCTCCTCCTCCAAACTTGACTGTGGGCTCTGTGCACTCGGGTAAGAAGCGTTCTTCAGGATGCGCCAAACCCAAATTCGTCCGTCGGATTGCCAGAGTGTGTAGCGAGATTCGTCTGTCCACATTACACGTTTCCATCAGTCCATTGTCCAGCTTCTGTGGGCTTTGCACCACTCCAGACGTCGCTCGGCGTCCACCCTGCTGACGTGGGGCTTGTGGGCAGCAGCACGGCATTGGAATCCCATTGTGTGCAGTTCCCGACGAATCGTCATGGTACTGGCATCGTTTGCAGAGGCGTTTCGAAATTCTGTGGCAATTTTTTCCGCCGAGGACTTCCGGTCCCCGAGTCTTCCATTTCATAATGACATCGCCTACTGTCGACTTGGGTATCTGAAGAAGGCTGGAAATGTCACGCACGGACTTGTTGCATAGGTGACATCCGACGACGGTTCCACGTTAGAACTCGCTGAGCTCTGCCGAACGCCCCATTCTTGCCAATGTCCAAGCAGAGTTGTGTGTGAAGGTGTGGGAAGCTATTTAAATGATGTGCAAGTCATTATCATGTGACATTGGGCCAATCGATGATCTGTGAGGGGTGTCCGGATATTTTTGATCATATTGTGTAGATGAGGTGTGTAGAAAAAGTATTGAATCTTAATTGACGTTGTTAGTCTCTGCTCATTGGTGCAGTGAGGAGTGCAACGAGTGCCCGTCGAATTGCGAGTCGTTGCAGGAACGAGTCGAGCAGCGGTATTGCATCAAATTTCGCCAAACGCTTTGCGATACTGGAGCAGAAACTGTTTGCAAGACCCAACATGCTTTTGAGGATGACGCCTGATTGCTTTGTTTTCTCAGACGCCCTACTCGCTCGACACGGTTCCGTATAATTTTGGCTAGTCTCCATGTCGAGAATTCCGCTCAAAGAGGCTCGATTTGAATTGAGAGAGGATGTCGTGGGAGATGCGAGAGCCCAGCTGAACACCATTGACAGATGCGTCTCGGAAGTGCTTTTGACACTAGGGCAACCAAAGCTGGTGGGATCATCAATCCACACCGACTCCCTGCCATACACTTCTGCGCAAATGTAGGGGCGCTCCTCAGACGAGATAATAGCCTCATCGAGAAGGAGCAGAGTTGCGTTTACTTAAGACAGAGGGGACCCTCAGTATTACGTTACTACAAATGTCGCTTATGCTGCGCTGAGCGGCGCTTAAAAAGTAAATAAAAAAAACGTTGGCACTTCAATTCATGACGCCATGAGCTCCTATTCCAGGTAAGTCGCGCCGCACATGCGCAGCACCTCCTTTAGTGAGTGCAAAGGGGGGGAAGCACAGTAACCCCTCTTGGCGGGAACGGGTGCTCACTAGCGAGATCCTGAGCCACTGTTTTTGGCGTGCTGTATGCCAATTCAGTTAATGCATACGCCAGTGCGACTATCAGCACTCAGGTTTATGCTGGATGCCCACTTGGCGTGACGATCGCGCGATTCTATCGCTTTGTGAAGCACGCATGCGCAGAGTGACGTCACGAGGGCGATTCTGTGTGGCGTATATGAGGCGATTGAAAAGCTCTGCATGCCAGAGCTTTTTGATCGCGCGACTCCATTGCACCCAATCAGAAAACAGTTTCGAATCACGTGGCACGTGAAATCATGGCAGCACCTATTTCGAGAAGTGGGAAGAAGCGAAACGATCACGTAGATAGCGCATGGCATTCAGTCACGCGACCGTCGCGCCAAGTGGGCACCGAGAAGCGAATCGATCGCCTGGCGTTTGTTGCGCATGCGACTCAAAGCGATAGAATCGCGCGATCGTCGCGCTAAGTGGGCACCCAGCATTACTGTTCCCCACATTCCCAGCGCTCACTGCACCGTCCGCACGGTTTCGCCATCATTCATGCCTTGAGTGCAGCTAGTTTTGCTTGAATCGCCAAGTATAGAGTCGGGACATATTAATACGAGCACCTCTCCTCGTGGACACATTAACACAGCAATTGTCGCCGTCGTGGGCAGAGCAAGCCGTTGTGAAGGTGTACCGCGACTAGACGAACCAGACAGTTTCGAGCAACCGAAGAGGTAACTGTGGGGCCCCACGGGCCATCAATCCTAGAGGCGAACATCGGTTACGACGCCTGGCCAAGATCGATCAGCGTGTCACTGTCGAGCAACCGACACAGCAAACGAACAGTGGGGCCACTAGGCGTGTCGTCACCGAGACAGTGCAACGATCCCTCTCGAGGTTGGGGCTCCGGAGCAGGCGTATGGTAACAGCACCCACGTCGACGCCTGTGCATCGTCGAAAACGCCTCCCATTCGCAATGGACTATCGCCATTGGACCTCGGCCGAGTGGCAAAGGGTTGCTTTCTCTGACGAGTCGCGGTTTCTGGTGAACAGAGTGGACGGACGACGGAGAATTCGCCGGGAAGCATCTGAGAACAGGCATCCCGACACCTTTGTTGGCAGACAACAGGCTGGTGGGAGAGGTGCGACTGTTTTGGTATGGTCTGAGTCCACCGATACCGCTGCAGGGTACACTGAATGCTGTTCGTTACCTGACGATCGTCGCAGACCAGGTGCCTCAGGATGGTGGCACCTTTCGACAGGACAATGCTCCCTGCGATACACCAAAATTGCCCATGACTGGTCCGAGGAGCATGAGGATGAATTCGAGCCACCAAACTCCCTGGACCTCAACCCCATTGAACATTAGTAGGACCATCTCGATCGTCACGTCCGCAAGCTGGACCCTCCACCACGCACAGTGATGGAATTACGGGATGCACTGATTGCTGAATGATCCCACCTTCCGAGGATTTATTGACGGACGATGGAGAATTCGCCAGGAAGTATCTGAGAACAGGCATCCCGACACTGTCGTTGGCAGACGACAGGCTAGTGAGGGAGGTGTGACTGTTTGGGGGATGTTTTTGTTGTATGGTCTGAGTCCACTGATACAGCTGGCAGGTACACTGAATGCTCAGGGCGATGGCGCCTTTCGACAGGACAACGCTCCCTGCCATGCTGCCAAAACCGCCCACGACTGGTTCGAGGAGCATGAGGATGAATCCGAGCTACTCCCACGGCCACCAAACTCCCCGGACCTCAACCCCATTGAACATTAGTGGGACCATCTCGATCGTCACGTCCGCAAGCTGGACCCTACACCAAGCACGGTGATAGAATTAGGATACCTGCAAGCACCTTCCGAGGACTTATTGACTCTCTGCCACTAGCAGGTGGTCATATTAATGTGTCCCGACCCTGTACTTATCAAGGACTCAAACAAAACGTCACCGAACACGGACGATGGGCTCTACGTTTATAGCATTCACGGGTGAAATATCGACGGCAGAAGCGTACGACTTTGCACGGAGTCTGTGTGGGGAGGGATCGATGACCCAATCAAAGATTCGATACATTTTGAACACACTTTGTAATTGACCCCGGACCTCAACCCCATTGAACACACCAAGGATGTTGTAATTGATATTTATCGTTGATAACTTGCACTTGAGGAACGACACTTATACATTCAAATTTTTCTCTTCCCTAGGAATGCTGCGGTTGGGACGACAGCGAACTCGAGATCGAGTGGTGAAACTCGACGATCGCTCCAGCACTTCCAGTATTAGTTTTGCTTCGTGGCAAGACCGATCGAGTGGCGTAGCTAATACGAAAAAGACGACGTTGCTTACCGACACGGACGAGGTTTCAGGTCGAGAAGGAAGCTCTCTCTCACACGCACCCACCGTATTGTTTATTAGTTGTAATCTTTCCGTTCACTCCGTCACGTGTTTATGTTTTCAAAGCTGCGATTTCACGACTTGCCCCTCGTGTTTTACACGTTGGAAGAATTTTATTTGAGGAAGTTGCCGTTTTTACTTTTTAAAATGGATTCTACAAGAGAAACGGGCTTTTGAGTTAATAAAGTGCATGCATGTGAATTCGTAAACGAGTCGGGCTTGGTTTCTTGAATTGTTCTTATCATTGAGTGAGCCGAAGATAGTTGCTGCCCGTTCGTGGGCGGATGATCCAGTGCCCGGAGCCTGACTTCGACAGCATCCCAGATATGCTCGATGGGATTCGTGTCCGGGCTCCGGGCTGGCCAGCTCGGTCGTCAGACCTCTCCTGCATGCTCCTCGAACCGTTCGCGGACGACATTGGAGCGATGTGGTGGAGCATTGGCATCTTAAAGACTGCTACGTCGTCAGGGTGTTGAAATGTCAAAAACGGGTGCAGATGGTCTCCGACGAGTTGATGATTGGTCCAGGATAACCAGAGGGCCCATTCCAAACAGGAAAATGCACCCCAGACCATCGCTGACGCCCCACCACCTGTCGGCATGGGGGATCCATCGTTTCGTGAGGTCTGCGCCACACACGGTGCCTCCCATCAGCGTGGTACAGTCGATATCGTGACTCGTCTGACCATATGACGTTACGCCACTGTTGCAGAGTCCAGCCGAGATGGTTGGTGGCAAATGCACGCCGGAGTGTATGACGACGCTGGGTAAGCATTGGCACCCATGTAGGGCGATGGCTGCCAAACCCGAGGGCATGCAGATTCCGACGGATTGTCCACTGAGAGACCTTTTTAGTGCGGCCGGTATTGAACTGGTCTGTTGCGCTCCTGTCTCTCTGAATCATTCGTCCCAGGTGTCGCTGGTCACGATCGTTCAGGGCAGCTGGACGCCCGGTATGGTGCCTGTTGTGGACTGTGATGCCTTCATACACCACTATCGAAATGGAACATCCCATGCGTTGAGCACCTACTATCATACCCCGTTCAAAAGATGTCAACTCGCGACGACGTGCCATTTCTGATTAATCACTTATTTAAGCTCTTCCCACAAGGTCTAATGGTCCATTTTCAAAAATTCCACCGAGTCAGACCTTTTTCCATAATGGGTTGGTCGTCGCTCCCCCCTCGCCCCCCTTCTCCTGGCTTACGGGCCTGTATCCGAAATCGGGGATACCGAAATCGTGTATAACGGGATCTACCTGTACACTAATAACCACTTGGCCCTCCATGCGTGCACTGCACTGCAACGAGCCAGTATCGAATTTAGTGGTACAAGTTCTGCACGTATGTTTGTTGGATTGCCCCAGTACTCGTGGATTGTTTGTGGAAGCCGGTGGTGGCTCCGTAATGGCGTGAAGTGTTTATCCGTGGCATGGCTTGGGTCCTTTGGTTAAGGTAGACTGTTCACTGACTGACCATCTGCAGCCCTTCATGGACCCTGACGACGATGGGATTTTCCAGGACAACAGTGCACCGTGCCATTGGGCCACGATTGTTCACGATCGGTTTGAGGAGCATTCAGGACAATTCCAGCGTACGATATGGCCATCCCGATCACCAAATATGAATCCAATTGAACACATTTGGGATGTGCTCGGGCTCCTGCACGTCAAACAGCTGTGCAGTTGTGGGAAGCTCTCCAGTCGGAATGGTTGGCAATGTCTTGAGATGTCTTCCAGCGACTTGTGGAATCAATACCACGTCGCATTGCGGCACTTAAAGAATCAAAGGGGCTACTAAAGAGCGATGTTTTACAGGGTGGCCCATAATTCACTCTATGTTGTTCGAACGGAGCAGAATTTATGTTTAGGAAACAGATGACTGCACAGCGTAGGACCTCGAAAACTGTTCTTAGTACCGGTTTTTCATAGCGTGATCAACCATTCCTCCATCAACGTCGATACAACATTGTCACATACACTATATGATTACAAATATCCGGACACATGCACGTTTGCGCTCTAGCCACGATTTCATGGAAATCAATAGGGCGTTGCACATCCCTTTGCCAGAATCACAGCTTCCACCCTTCGGGGAAGACTTTCCACCAAATGTTGGTAGGTACTTTCCGGAACGTTCCTCCATTCCTCCCGAAGAGCGAGAATCAGTTAAGGTACAGAAGTTGGCCGATGCGATCTGGCCCGCAAGCGTCTTTCCAATTCATCCCACAGACTCTCTATAGGATCGAGGTCGGGACTTTGTGCAGGCCAACCCGTTTCTTCGACCCCCGAGTCCGCAAACCACTGCCGTACACGCCTCGCTTTGTGGCACGGAGCATTGTCGTGTCGGTAGAGAAACGGCCCGTTTCCGAAAAATTGCCACAACGTTGGAAGTGCACAGTTGTCCAAAACATTCAGATAACGGTCGGAGTTCGTGATTCCTTGCACAGGAACGAGCTGGCCCAGTCCGTATCATGAAAATGAGCCCCACACCATGACGACGACTCCTCCGAACTAGACTGTGGGCTCTGTGCACTCGGGTAAGAAGCGTTCTCCAGGTATGCGCCAAACACAAACTCGTCCGTCGGATTGCCAGAGTGTGTAGCAAGATTCGTCTGTCCACATTACACGTTTCCATCGGTCCATCGTCCAGTTTCTGTGGGCTTTGCACCACTCCAGACGTCGCTCGGCGTCGACCCTGCCGACGTGGGGCTCGTGGGCAGCAGCACGGCCGTGGAATCCCATCATGTGCAGTTCCCGACGAATCGTCACGGTACTGGCATCGTTTGCAGAGGCGTTTCGAAACTCTGTGGCAATTTTTTCCGCCGAGGACTTCCGGTCGCTGCGGGTGACACAACGAAGCACTCGACGGTCTCTGTCCGTTGAACTGTTGTCGATCCCTGGGTCTTCCATTTCATAATGACATCGCCTACTGTTGACTTGGGTATCTGAAGAAGGATGGAAATGTGACGCACGGACTTGCCGCATAGGTGACATCCAACGACGGTTCCACGTTGGAACTCGCTGAGCTCTGCCGAACGCCCCATTCTTGCCAATGTCCAAGCAGAGTTGTGTCTGAAGGTGTGGGAAGCTATTTAAATGATGTGCAAGTCATTATCATGTGACATTCGGCCAATCGATCATCTGTGAGGGGTGTCTGGATATTTTTGATCATATAGTGTACCAATAAGGGCACGCAGTTGGTTCAAAGTGCTTATGGGATGTGAGTATACTTTAACTAAAAATAAGCGAAGAAACCACAGTGATACAGAAACAAAGTCCTTAAGGCAAATAAATAGCTTTGTTTCCGTATCACTTCACTTGTTTTTAGTCATTAGCGTGATAATACTCATGGACATCATCAACGTTTGTCTTCAAGATAACTCCGTCGGAGTCGAGTCAGGAAAGCGTGCCGGCCACACCACGACAAACCTTCATCGTCCAATCCAGCGGTTTGAAAAATGTGGTGGGGCAGATGTTTAAACGTTCGACGTGTGCACACATGTTTTTCTAAGTTATCTGGCAACACATTGCACAAAAGTTTCAAACTTAACTTCGGCTCCGTTCAAATTTTCTACGCCATGAAGCATGATATAGTGAATTATGCGCCATCCTGTGGATTGAAAACGACGTAAATGGATATATCGTCACTCGTGCAGCTATTTAGGATGAGCAAGTATTAAGATTATGGAAAGATGCAGCAATTCAGTTGTTCAAATCTTCTGCAGGTTGGTATATCGGGTGGGCAAGAAATAACGTGAGGTGTTCGGAGCTCGCTAGCGGGAATTCTATTAGGCCAAATGCAGTACATTTTGGTAGTGTATATACTTAGTGGAACATGCAGTTTCCATTTCTGCAAAAAAAAAAAAAAAAAAAAAATTAGTACGAAAAGTCGCCATAGGGGGCGCTTATTTCAAGAAAACAATGAATGAACAAATACCGTACAAACCAACTTTAGTAACAACAAATGTGTTTCAATATGACCACAAGTGTGCTGTTCCAATAGCTGCATGCGCTACATGACATCTTCTACGGCAGCTCACAGCATATCTGCATTAATTAGTCTGACATGTAACGTTATTTGATCCTTTAAGGTGGAGAGGTCAGGAACATGTGCTTGATACGCAAGGATTTTCAAATATCCCCATAACCAAAACTCACAAAGGTTGAGATCAGGCGACCTGGGTGGCCATACCATGAGAAATGCACGTTTGCGTCCCCGGCCTGGTTGCACTCGTAGAGTTCTGGTAGATTCAAATCGTTCAATCATTTTCCGTAAGTTAGTTATGCTCATCGGTCCTCTTCGTAACGTTTTCGATCGCCGGAATTCACGAAGGGCAGCACTTGCATTGTCCCTCTTCTGATAAAACAACTCGACTAATAACGCTCAGTCAAGCAGAGTAAGCGTCATCGTGAATGATGGGAAATCCTCAGCCTTGCCTTTTATTGTCACGATTGCTCGACACGGAACGCGCTTATGCAAATGTATTCATTGTTTTTCTTGAAATAAGCGCCCCCTATGGCGACTTTTGGTACTATTTTTTTTTTTTTTTTTTTTTTTTTTTTTTTTTTTTTTTTTTTTTTTGCAGAAATCAAAACTGCATGTTCCACTAAGTATATACACCAAAATCTACTTCCTGCATTTGGCCTAATAAAATTCCCGCTAGCAAGCTCTGAACACCTCACGTTATTTCTTGCCCACCCGGTACATGTTTGATGGACCTGGTTTTGAGTTGGGTGAAAAATGGTTAGAAAATCAGTTTTAATTTGGAGCTGACTTCATATGAATTTGATGCCCTTAGTTTGAGCTCAAATTTCTAAGATATAACATTTTAATGTAATATACACGTTACACTATTTTAAGTTAAAGTCATGAATGAAACCCAACTAGTCGGTGAACACTTCAGAAGCTTCTTTTCCGAACGTATTTTGGAACGGCCCCTGTTTAAACTCCAGCAGTAATCTGCCATCTTCCTTGGTAGCGGTCCTCCATATCTTCACCCCGGCAGCTGCAACCATCATACAGCAGTCGTCATTCCAGGTCCATCCAGGGACCCAACTCGTCGGCCTCTGGACATATTAGATCCCAATATTAAATAAATAAATAAATAAATAAATACACCACTAGGGGAAATTTGATTACTTGAAGTGGATCAGTGGACAATACTTGTAGTACGAGTATGACCAATGTCAACTACTAGAACCCATATATGTAGCATCACTAGTCATTGACACGAGGCCAACGAGAGACAGGCCAGGGCACTCAAAAATCACCTGATCATTGGACCTAAAGACGGGACACCAATTATGACACATCCTGTATATAATATAACAGTATATATAATACAGGGTCTTTATAATTAAAGTTACATTTTGACATGGCCATAAAAAACAAACTAGTGGACCAAAAGCTCTAACACTTAGTAATATTATACAAGATGGCATGGGAAGTTCATGCCCACCAAAAAAAATAGTTCAAAAGGTCACCACCAGCATGGAATATTCTTGTCTAATTTCGTATACAAATATTGCATAGAGCGCCATTCCATGCTGGTGGTGACCTTTTGAACTAATTTATTTTTTTGGTGGGCTGAATTCTTGTATGTCAAAATGGAACTTTAATTATAAAGACCTTGTATACCACTGCTCGATAGTCCAGTCCTTTTGCTCTCGAGCGAATTGGCGTCGTTTCCGCTCGTTGGCTGCAGACAGAAAAGTGTGCAGACAAGTCTTTGGCTTCCCTATCCTGTGCAATGCAGTGCATTCAGAGACCGTTTTGGAGGACCCCTGATTAACGTCAACAGTGATATGATGCACAGTTGCCCTTCTGTTATCCTTTACCAGTCGTGACAGTCTCAGTTCCGTCCGATCATCAACCATCCGCAGGCGGTCACGACGCAAACGTTCAGACCCCGTCTTCGTGCTAACCGTCAGTCTTTAAATACTTTTTCGACGGCTGCTCTTGAGCACCCCACGAACGCTGCCGATTTTGAAGTCTTTAATCGTTACTAAAATTAGTTACATGTTGAATGTGGCCTCCACCATTTACTGAAAGCCATTTTGACCTGTGTCTTCGTGTCTACTTTCGTATACGAATATTGCTTAGAGCGCCATTCCATGCGGGTGGTGACTTTTTGAACTAATTTTTTTTTTTGCTGGGTATGAACTTCCCATGCCCTCTTGTATAATATTACCAAGTATTAGAGCTTTTGGTCCACTAGTTTGTTTTTTTTTTTATGGCGATGTCAAAATGGAACTTTAATTATAAAGACCCTATATGAGACCTAATTTTTTTTTTGCGAAAACCCGATGGATTTGGATCGCGCGCGCTTGCATGAGCCGACCTTGAACCTTTGTGCGTATGCGTGAATTTTTTCCCGCCTCTCAATAGCGTCAGTTGCTGGCAATCGGCATTAGAGGGAGGTAGTGTGTTGTGCTCTCGTCAGTTTTTGATTTGAAGGAAAACAACGGAACGACTGGAGCAGCGTTACTGCATCAAATTTTGCCAGGTGGAAACCATCCGGAAGATTCAGACGGCTTTCGGTGACGATGCTATGGGCATCACACAGATTAAGGACTGGTACAACCGGTCGGCCGTCAGCATGCCGAAACGACCAGGTCATTGCCAAAGCGAACGCTGTGGCGATGTGGGACCGTCGTGTGACTATCCGAGAAGTTGCGGAAGAGGTGGGCATCAGTACGTTTTCGGCACATTCCATTCTGACCATTGAAAGAAATAGACGCCCGGGCGTGTATTCAAGATTTTATGGTGTACTTAATAGATGATGGATTGAGAGAGTTAATTAAGGAACTCTGTTTACAGCCTCATCAGCATCTCTCATCAACAATGTAACCGTATTCAGTCACAGAGCGTGGAATCATGTCTTGAACGTGGTTGTTTATATTGATAGTATCAGTTTTAGCAGCAAGGATTGGTGTCTTACACAATCAGTTGAGATCTTTAGAATTTTTTAATATGTTTAGATAAATATTATCTCTAAAGGAATTTACTAAATTGTACGGGGGTGGGCTGAAAAGTACTGCCTCCATGGCTGTAACTTTTTTATTTTTTAACCGATACTCCCATTTGTCCTCTATGTAAGGCACTATTCACTTTTCGACATAGTCCTCATCCCTTTCCACGCATCGTACCGACGCGTGACTAGTCGGGTGAACCCGTCGGAGAGGAATTCCGGGGTCGTCGTCGACACGAGGATCGAACGGCAGCTTTGGATCCTCTTCCGCAGCACGATAACGCCACACGTCAGAGGGGGTTGCAGCGCCTATAGTTCAAAGATGAAAAACTGCAGTTCAAAAACGAAAGACTTTGCACCTTGCGACTTTCACAACTTCCCAAAGAGGAAAGAGTTGCACCTTAAGGGGCACGAGTTGAATTCTGACGACAAGGTGAAACCTGCCGTTCGGTCTTGGTGTCGACAGCGACCCCGGAATTCCTCTCCGACGGGTCCACCCGACTAGTGACGCGTCGGTACAATGCGTGGAAAGGGATGGGGACTATGTCGAAAAGTGAATAGTGCATTACATAGAGGACAAATGGGAGTATCGGTTAAAAAATAAAAAAGTTACAGCCATGGAGGCAGTACTTTTCAGCCCACCCTCGTAAAAACCATATGAAAAAATAAATCATTTATATAATAAAAATCATTGATGGTGGACGTTGTCACAACAAAGAAAAAATCTAATAACGGGTGGGTTCGCTTCTAGTTTCCTCCAGTTATTAGCTCATGAGGAAAAGTACCCCCACCTTTTCAGCAAAAGCTTGAGCAGCTGCACGCCTACAAGTTGGAGTCTCTTATTTGTTTTACAATAATTTCTTACATCTCTCCAAAGATTTTAATATAAAAAAGAAATAATAATGATTTTTATTTATTTATTAGTTTCCTGGCTTGACAACTGACGTCATGCTAGAGGTCGGCGAGGCACGAGGTCGTCTGCCTGTCATTTTGACGGAGGAGATTTTTTTTTTTTTTCATATTCGTTTAATTTGATTACTACATAATTTGTCATCAATTAAAGTATTTCCGTTGAGAAGGGGGTTCCTATGGCAACCGACCTCTAGCATGACGTCATCAATCCTCAGTTGTCAGGCCTGTATTAATAAATAGACGGCCGTGGTCTTTTTAGTCGGCTGCGGCATGTATTAATTTCATCACAAACACCAGGGGCTGATTGTTCACACTGCATGCAAGGAAACAAATACAAACCAAGTCTATTTCATATATTTTAATATTTTATTTTATTTTATTTTATTTATTTAAACATACAATTTCAATTTCAATTCAAATTCAATTATTATTTATAATTGCAATCATAGAACAATAAATTAGTAATAATAATAATATTCAAATTTAAAAAATATTCATACAGAGAAAAAATCAGCAATTTTAACACCAAAAGAACTTAAAGGTGCCCAAAGGCCTGGGGCATCCTTTAATAAAAAATTTATATAATCAGTATAAAATTTTATAACTTTGTATGATATTAAACAACAACAATATTAATTAATAATAGAATAAACAGAAGATTGCGTAAATTAGTTAACATTTAATAGTAAACAGAAGATAAATCAGGTGTAATTTGGCCCGAGTAAATGCTTTTAAGGAGAAGACGTTTAAAAACTGGAAGAGAAGGTGCATCGTGAAGTTGTTTAGTTAATTTTGACCAACAGATAGCGCCAGAAATGGAGATTGATTAAAGCTCTAGATTAAGAAAGTAGGCAAAGTTCGTCGTCTGCTACCAAATCCGCCATTGTTGGCCCAAATGGCCCTATCAAGTGAGTTACGCTTCTTCTAAAATTCGTCTTAAATGCATCCTTTTCGCAAATTTTCTTCTTATTATCGTCTGGAAATATAACTGGCAATCAGTAAATTCTGTAACTATTGATTTTTCTTTCAATTTTGTTTTCAATTATAATTTTTTCCATATAAATAATGATAACGTTGAGGCAGTTTAATGATAACCAGATTCAGTTTTTAGTTTATTTTCACTTTATTTATTTACCCTTAATAAACGATTTACATGGAATTAATAAATTCTAAAAAACAGTGTAGTTTTTGTAATTTTATTTATCAAAATATAATTTTATAAAATTTTATTAAAATATAATTTAATAAACTTTTATGAAATTAATTTTTATATTTATATCAAAAATTTCACTTTACCAATTTTAATTTTATTAAATTATAAAAATTATTAAATTATAAAAATATCAAATATAATTTAATAAAATAGGAACTATTAAATTTAAGTTTTTGATTTAAATAGAAAAATTACTTTGATAATTATATTTTGATAGAAAATTTTAAAAATTAGAATTTGGAAAAACTAACCGTTTGATTACAAAAAAATAACTCCACATGCAATGTATTTTGAAATTTATTCATTTCTGGAGGTTTATAATAGTGACGTAAAAAATCTATCCAAAACTTATAGTTAAAATTTTCTATACTTTTTTTCACCCAACTAGCAAATTTTCATTATTCAATGTCATATTTTATATTCAAGTTTAATGATGAGTGATAATTAACTTTGCTAAAATAAGAAGAAAATAACATGGACGTTTTATTTCAAGTTTTGCCTCCACATTTCACAGACACTTTAACCTTGTTATATTGAATTGTATTTTCTTAAAAAGAACTAGATTCAACAAAAAATTATATTTTCTGATAGTCTGAGAAATGCACAATGCAACATTTCTGTAACATTCGGTGGAGTTTTAATATAAACGTACTTGCTTCTTATTACTTGTTCAGATATTTTAACGAATTTCTTAACCTCCAAGGAGCATAGATTGAAGGATTCTGAAATTTTGCTTATTCGGATTCAAATTTAGGATCAATCAACGAATATTTCGTTAAAAATTTAATCTAAATTGCATCTTCCACGTGCATTTCAGTGGTATCTATCGCTGCGTTTGGGCCAACAATGGCTGACAAACTCACGTGACAGCCGTTCTACCAATCAGCAGCTGCGGGCGGCGCGGAAAAAAAGTTGCCGTACTTTCTTAATCTAGAGCTTTAAGATTGATCTCTTTGAGTAATTCACTCTATAAAATGGGATTGTTATTTTTTTCTCTCTCGTGTGATAGTGATGACATGGATTAGTTATCATTGGGGGATTTCTAATATAATATACGTTATGTTGGACTTTATATAGAAATTGAGCTAATTGAATAAAAGAAAGTTCATCAAATTTTAAAAGGTTAAAGTTTTTAAATTCTGAACTGACGGAAGAGAAAGCAGTATACGGAAAAAACGTTTTTGAAGTTTAATTACAAGGTTTTTATTTTTTTGTGTGGTCGATCCCCATAAACATAATCCAAAGCATAAATTTGTATGAATTAAGGTAAAGTATTACGTGGAAGATGATTGACTCTATAAATAATGCCTAAAGAACGGGATAGTTTGGTAGCTAGAAGGCTCCATCATGATAAATCAGGGGTAAAATAAATGGTTATACTCCATTCGGTTAAGCCCCATTTGGTCGCCTCCCGTTTCGTCGCCCTCCCATTTGGTCGCCTCCCATTTGATCGCCTGTATACCATCGATGGGTACAGGAATACCATCGATGGTTCTTTTAATTTCTTTATCTCAATAAAATAGCATAAAATCACATAGATAAAGCTTAGACTACAACAGACATTTCATTACTGATAATTTGACAAATGTAAAAGTTGGGTTTAACAAAATTTATGCAAGACATTCAAAGGCATCGATTGTAAAACCAACAATTTCTCCAAATGCTTTGGACTTAACATGGTCCTTTTTTTTCCAATGGTGCAACCTGCTTTTGAAAAAAGTCTTTTTGACAAAAACCGGTCGCAATTGACCCTGACAAAACCTCCATGGACAAATGTCCCAATTTCAAAGACCAAAAATTAATAAATTAATTTTAAATTTAAATATAATTTAAATGTATAAGAGACCCTAGTTAAAATTAATGATTTATATTAAAAAAAACTAATTGCACCATACAATTGAATACAGTACAAAGGAAAGAAACTGGATATGTTTCCATAATCCTACAACTGTCAAATTATTTTATCAAGTTATCAAGCATATCGTGCCTGTTTGTAACCCAAATGATTTTAATGGGGGAAATTAAAAGTTCAGTTACATGCATTTTTACACCAAAATTCAATTTAATTTTGGAACATTTGCCCCATAATCAAGCAACAGAAAGCAACTTCGACAAAAGCAACTGCCTCAACTTCATCGAGGCAGTTTGGAAGTTTATAGCCCTACTTTGATTTGGAAAGCTTTCTCACTTGCACATCGACAAAAAAACACAACAGTACATCAATTTTCTTAATAAAAAGACAAGTAATCTTTATTCAGTTTAATATCTTCACTACAGGCTTTGGTTCGAGGCAGTTTGGAAGTAGGCCTATTTAGAAGTATCGATGTTTGGGAGAAGTTATTATCGATGTTGTTATTATCGACGATCGGCGACGAAATGGGAGGCGATCAAATGGGTCAGGTCAAACGTCCAAATGGGAGGCGACCAAATGGCGACGAAATGGGAGGCGACCAAATGGGGCTTCACCCTCCATTCGGTCGACTTTCAATGGGCCGATAGGGTTAGTTTGTTGGCATTAATTCCCCCCTTTCGTGAATAACCTCCCCCAACACCCACCTTTCTTATCTGAATCGAAAGCCCATGATTCGAAAAGATATGTTGAAATTTTGAAAAATTTTGTGCGTATAAGACCAATTTTGTGTAGCTATCTCCTCCGAAACGGCAACAAGCAGAATCAAATGAAATTAATACATACTTAGAGGGTACCATAAACTGTGCTTTGGCGTATTTTTATGATAAATGGTTAAGCCTAGTTAGAGATAATTTTCTAAAAATGACTATAATGTTGATACAAGCGAACCAAACTGAAAAAACTTGGCATGTGGAGACTCCTCTTATTAAGGCGAATATTTTTTGTAAGTAACTTACTTGGCTTGATGAGTAAATAAACAGTAAATAAAATGTCAAAATAAACTCACATAAATAATAGACCGATAGCAATGTAAAACAGTTTTATTCAATATTTAATAAAAGGAAGGAACATTATTATTTAAAAGAACAATGGCATCCTCTACTGTTTGCGGCGAATGTTCATACATACGAGTATAAGATTGATAACGCCATAAGATTGAGTTGGGCATATTTAGCATTACCTTTTGATAGTCTGTGAGCGGCAGCAATGCTTGCTAGCTTCATCTCATAATCAATTTGCTTCTGTCTAATTGAATATTAGGATGGAATTGTTTTATTGATGTCTTCAAACTGCGATGAAAAGCTTCAAGCCCATTATTAGTTCTTGCACCAAAATTTTTGTAATGGTTCCATAATTGTCGTGGAAAACGGCTATTTTCATCAATCCAATTTTCGACGAAATAATCTAAAAGTCGTTCAATATTTGGTACTGTTTCAGGGCTAGGAGCCTCAGCATGAATATAGCACCATAAATCATCGACTTTATCTAATGGCATTAGAGCCAAGGCGCACATACGCTTAAATGTGTTCTTCAGTTCCTGACTCTCATTCACTGCGTTTACATGCACACTTTCGATCCGGATCGAAAGACAAGTTTCAAGTCAATCCTGCAAAAAGTGGCATGTAAACAGGCTTCAAAACCCCGATCCGGATCGAGTTCAATCCCGTCGAAAGAGGTGGTTTGAAACCAGGGAAGCACCCTCAGGAAAGAGGTCAACCCAATAATAATATCCGGATCGAGTTTAAATTTGCTGTTTGGTTGAAAGAAAAAATATAGAAAATTTTAGCTAAAATAAGTTCTTGGTTGATTTATACCTCAACATAATAAATATCTATAAATAAATAAATGAATAAATTTTAAAACACATTGCATGTTTAAATTTTTTTTTGTAAACTTTTTTATCAAAATGTCATTTTTCCTAATTAAAAATTTTCAAATTGTCAATCAAATTGGAGTTTTATATATATATTTTTTTTTATCAAAATTTAATTTAATATATTTTTTATCAAATTATAATTATCAAATTAAATATTATATTTATATCAAAAATTTCAATTTAACAATTTCTATTTTATTAAATTATAATTTTATAATTTTTATTATTTAATACAATTAAATAAACAATTAAATTGAAGTTTTTGATATAAATCTAAAAATTAATTTGATAAAATCTATTAAAATTATGTTTTGATAAGAATGTATAAAATTATATTTTGATAAAAATAAGTATAAAAAACTTAAACATGCAAATGCATTTTAAAAGTTATTAAGGATTATTATATTGAGATAAATAAATCAAAAACTTGACATATAAATAACATTATAGTTAATATTATAAATAACCTCAACCTTATTATTTATATATAGAAAATTTTAATTGAAAACAAAATTTAAAGTAAAAATCAATAATTACAAAATGTATTGATTGTCAATTAAATTTCTAGGCGATAATAATGAGAAAATTTTAAAAAATTGAATTTCAGCCGTATTTTAGAGGAAGCGTAATTCAAGTGATAAGGTCGACTGAGCCAACAATGGCGGATTTTGTAGCAGATGACAAAGTCGGACGTACTTTCCTAATCTAGAGCTTTACCCACAGGGCATCTTATCGGACTCGATCCGGATCGAGTTAGATGCATGTAAACGCGAGGCAATTTTGGATTAACTCAAGTCGATCCGGATCGAAACGTGCATGTAAACGTAGTGATTGTGGTATTCTTCCCGTAGACCAAGATTGTCCAGCTTCCGCCATAAGCACTGAGTATAATGAAAGTAGCATCCGTGAATGTTAATGTTGGGAAAGATGGTCCTAACTGCCGTGATCATGGATTGTTCCAAGTCCATTTGAATATTGGATGGATTAAAGTTCAAACCAAGATTGTTCGCTTTATCTTGAAATATCCTGAGCAATCGACGATATGTTTCTGTTGTTTTCGACGGCAGTAAACAATAGCCAACAGCAATCGTTTGCTTCATATCAGAATGATCATGTTCAAGTTGTCCCGTTTTGACTTCGATGTGTATCGAATATAATTGCACAAATATGCTCGGACACGTAAAGAAGGTACCATCAACGAAAATTTTTTCAGCTGCAACCATTTTTCTAAAAAAATTCATCGGTCATAAATATTACAATTTTGCCATCATTGCCGTCTGAAGCAAATGAAGCCGATACTTTTATAATTCATTTAAACAGTTTCTTCCCCACAGTACAGTTTACTTTTGAAGTAGAAAAAGACCAAAAACTGCCATTCCTTGATTAAAAAAATTCATACAGGATATCACCACCAGGGGGGGGGGGGG